>QUSF01000037.1:2930733-3060317 GCA_003676055.1 Chloebia gouldiae | reverse complement strand
CAACCATCCCAGCAACCATCCCAGCAACCGTCCCAACAACCATCCTTAGCAACCATCCCAACAACCATCCTTAGCAACCATCCCAACAACCATCCCTAGCAACCATCCCAGCAACCGCTTCTGGCAACCATCCCAGCAACCGCCCCGGCAACTGCCCCTGGCAACCATTCCAGCAACCTCCCCAGCAACCATCCCACCAGCCATCCCAGCAACCGACTGTGGCAACCAACCGGGCAACCATACCAGCATCTGCCCCTGGCAACCATCCCTGGCAACCATCCCTAGCAACCGTCCTTGGCAACCAACCCTAGCAACAGCCCCTAGCATCTCTAGCAACTGCCCCAGCAACCACTCCTGGCAACCATCCCAGCATCTGCCCCTGGCAACCATCCCGACAACCATCCTGACAACCATCCCAGCAACCATCCCAGCAACCATCCCAGCAACCATCCCGACAACCATCCCGACAACCATCCCAGCAACCATCCCGACAACCATCCCAGCAACCATCCCTAGCAACAGCCCCCAGCAGCCACCCCAAAGCTGTCCTTTGCAGCCACCCCCATCCCCCGTGCACTGCGTTGCTAAGGGCGGCCCGTGGGACCAGGGGGGGCCTGGGGGCTCCACTCCATGTTCCTCCAAACCCCCTGAGGCCAATCAGCCTCATGGTCTGCGGGCCCCAGCCCAGCTGCGGGAGCCCCTGGGTGCCACCCCCGGTGGGTCACAGAATCCCTGGGTCAGTAAGGCTGGAAAGGATCCCTGAGGTCACCAAGTCCGACCGATGACCCAACACCAGCTGTCAACCAAACCAGAGCGCCATGTCCAGTCTTTCCTCCAACGCCTCCAGGGACAGTGTCTCCACCACCTCCCTGGGCAGCCCATTCCAAGGTCTAATCACCCTTTCTGTGAAGAAATTCCCTCTAATGTCCAACCTAAACCTCCTCTGGTGCAGCTTAAGGCTGTGTCCTCTCATCCTGGCCAGGAGCACATGGCAGAAGCAACCCAGACCTTTACACCTTTACACCTCAGGCTAAATGTACTCACCCCTGAATCCCGGTGAGGGTTTTAATCCTAACATCAATTATGTGGCCTTTCAGTCCTGGTGGGTTTCTCTTTATCCACAAGGTTTTCATCTGTTCCCTTGACATACTCTGGCAGCATCAATCAAGATGTGCTTCTGGCTTTGCTCTTGACAAGACTTCATTTTTAATGTCCTGTCCAGTTTCCAGCTCTGAACTGGAGATGTCTCGATTATATGACCTACAAAGGCGGAAATGCCCTGGGCTCTGTTTTGCTCGTTTGTGGTATTTAAAGAATCTGATTTGTTTTGCCCTTTTCCCAACCCTAAACTATCAGAAGTGCCAGGCTGGTTTTCCTGCAGAGCTTTATTACCAGAGAGCCTAAATACTTTGGGGAAAACCTAATCAGGTACTTATCTACTGAGGAAGTAAGGTATGGCATTTGTAATAAAAGGATTTTCTAGGCTGTTACCAAGCATTTGAATTAAGTGGATATCAATGATAACGATTTCAAAGATTTTTAGCAATTGGATTAGATAATCCTTCATGTCTATTAGTGCAGAAGACATTACAGACAACTGGAGAACACTGCTGAATGAGTGGCAGAAGCCAGAGACATTTATACACAGGAACTCTTCTGGCATAATAATCCTAAGAGAAAATTACTCCCAAATGGAGCTTTTCCTGCCCCTGGTGAGTGACTAAGGGATAATGCCAGACCTCAGGAAAGCAGTAAATGCTGCTCTTTCACCTTCTTTCCTCCCCAACTCAAAATGTTTGGGATGAAATAAAAAAACCACTTAGAAGGAAGAAATAATTATTGAAAATGTCAGGAGGGACCTTATCAGAACGGATTAACAGTCCTTGCAGATGGAGTTTGCAGGCAAAGGGGAAAAGACCCTCGTTACTGTAGATTTGATTAATTTTCTTCTCTCCCCAACAGAAAGAGCACTACTCACTCCAAGCAGAATTAGGCAGGTGAAGTGTGCAGTTTTTAGGCAGCTCCTGTCCCTCCTCTCCCACTCTGTTTCACCCCAAGGCCACCAAACCCTCCAGGCCAGGAGTGCCCCAGCCTGGGAGCCACAAGCAGGTGCTGCCATCAGCTCACTGTGCCTCCCCACCTTCCACCAGCATCACACTGACCCACTCCTTGCACCTGACCGGGAAATGACAAAAAAAGGAAGCTATTTCTTTTTTAAAAAAAGGGGAAAATTTTCCCAATACCTACCAGATGAAAAGCTGAAATTGATTAAACAAGCAGACAGGACAATTTTGTCAGCACTCTGCTCAAAGTAGGGACAATGCTCAGGCAAGAAGTCTTTCTCCAAATCCAAACAATCCTTGGCTTTTTTTAGTCCTTTCTACATTTCTTCCTTGTGGCATTTCCTGCTTGTCTTTGCAGTGGGGTCTCTTTATTACAACTCACTGTACATGTGACCCTTGTGCTCCAGTGTCTTCTCATCCTCAGGTTGCACATTTGTATTCAGCCAGGGAAAAAATTACTCATTACTGCTCTTATTTCTCATCCCTTACTGGAAACACAGCCTTCCTCACTCCCTCTCCATAAACCACATTTTGCCTTCTCAATGCCAGCAGCATCTCACTTTTATTCAGTTTTTTATCAGTGGCTTTTCAAAGGATTGAAGCTGCCTCTCCCTGTTCACTGATCCCAGCTGTAACCTTCTAGCCAAGGCTCCTTTCCAAACTGAAATGAGAGTGGTAAGACCAAAGATGAGCTCCTTAATTACTAACATTCACTGCTGGCATCTCAGCTCTGTCTGCCACGGCTGGAGGAGGAAGGAGATGGTAGCTAGAGAGCCAGAAATTCAGGAATCAGTAACTCTCAAGCTTACAGCTGAGTGTAACGTGCTGATGCCTGGCTGAAACTCCTGGCAGCTCACTTGGGTGATGCTGAAATGCTCCAAAGCTCTGCTAGGAAATAAACAGAGCCAGACAGGTACAGGCTCTATAAATGGATCCCACCTGCAGAGCCCTTCAGGCCTCCTGACAGCTGCACATCTCACAGGCTGCTGCCATTTGCTCTGTTGTACAGGCTCAGGGATAACTCATGTCTGAAGATTAAGCAGGCTTTTCCAGCAGGCTTTTAACACCACGAGACAGTCTTTCTGACAGCACTTCTTATACATTTTGAATTTCTGATTTATTTTGTCTGTTTTTAATCTGATCCCCTGCTTCAGACTCATTCTCAGAGTGCAAGCAGTGCTCTCCTCCAGAGTGTCTCCTTCCTTGAGATTATTTTGATAAATGTTTGTATTCGGCTTCTTACCAAATTTGAATTCCTCCAGGAAAAATGCTCCTCAAGAAATCTATTGATGTTCAAAGAGCTGAGTCTGGAGGATCTGAAGATCTAAGTCCCAGCATTTTATCCTTCCAAGAAGAAGAAACCAAGTCTTATATAATTTTCTAAAGGCAAGTCTCACCACACCTGCTGGGTTGGAGTTTTGTTTTTTTTTTTTTTTTTTTATTTCTTCCTCAGAAGGAACTGGTATCACAGGCTAAATCTTGTCTTTCTCATCTCATTTAAGTTTGCTTGCCTTCCACAGAAATGACTGGATTTTTACAAAGAACTTAGAAATGAAAGTTACTGTAAACACAGCAGTAATGAATGCTGCAATTAAATGATTATGAATTTATTATAATGTGCCTGACTTTTGCCACTTGGGATAAGACACTTAAACCAAAATGGGTTCCATCCTACCTCTATGGTGGCAAACCCAGGCAAAAACCATAACTTTTAGTCTTAGACAGTTCTGTTTGATTCACCTTCAGGGCATTTGCCACAAGTTAGTCCCCACCCCACCTCTCAGTCAAGTAAAAGCAAACCAGAGGGAACAGCTCTGTCCTCAGGGCTCTCCTGGAAGTGGTAGAGAGTGGAGAAGCCACCCTGTGGGACATTTTGGAGAAGTGCAGAAAAGCTTTTGACAGCTGAGAACCCAGTATAGTTTTTTGCCATTTGGTGAGTTCTGACTGCCATTAGTTTCAGCCCTACGAGGCTGGACCCCATTTCCCACACTGCTCAGCCTATCTGAAGCTGTGAGGTTGTGCAGCTGGAATGGACAGGGGTGATTTATTAAAGCATGGCATGGAGACCGGGGGAGGTAAAGCTGAGAGGAAATCAATACTGGGAAATTGCTTCAGGATCCAAACTCTGTGTCCTTTGTCAGTGAAGGACTGGCACTGAAATAAGAGTATCTGGCACATGCTTCACCCAAGGGCCGTGGGGAGGGTGGGGCTGCTTGGATGCAACCCCGAAATCCAGCAGTTCCAGATGCTGAAGTGGCAGCTTGTACCTGGCTGTAGATTCCATCAAGGTTGCACTGGTGTAGGCTTGGGTTTAGAGGGCAAACTGAGAATTACCCATGGCTCATTTGTGATATTTACATTCTCTGAACAGAGGGAGCCATGATCCTCTCTCCCAGGATTTTTCCTGGGAAGCTGTGAGACGCAGTGAGAAAGCTCAGAGAAAGAAGAAAACAATTCTTATCTCTATTGGCTGCTCCTGTTGTTTGGCACATGTGGAATGTGTTATGGAGATTAAGAGTGATTTGTTAATTGGACACTGGTGATGGTTGTGTGGATTGATTGGCCAGTTGGGTCAAAGCTGTGTTGTGACTGTCTGGAGACAGTCACAAGTTTTCCCTGAGTATCTTTTTAGTATGCTATAGTTCTAGTATAGTACAGTATTTATGTAATATAATTTAGCTTAATAAAAGCAATTTATTCAGCCTTCTGCAACATGGAGTTAGAGTGCATTATTCCCCCTTCAAGGGTCACTGCTTCTATGCTCACTGCTAACGTGGAGATCTGTGGGAGGCAGTGAGAGTTACAAACCTCTGGTTTGGGAGCCCGTGGATGCTGACACAGCGCTTGCTGTGGTAGGGAAGAGAGATGGGGAGAAACTGGGAAGGTTCTAGGGACAAACTAAGAGGTACTCTAAAGAGAAAAAGCTGTTCATTTTGCAAATCAAGTTTTTCATCTGTTGTGCCAAATTGTTATTGATACTAACCCTGAAGTGAAATTCCTGTGAGGAATGTTGTCACACAGGCAGCTTGTTTAGACTTTGAATGCCACTGATAGTCCTGGGGGCAGCTCTGGGGCTGTGGGGAGCACAGTGCAGGGGGCACCAGCTCTACATGTGTGACAGCCCTACTGAAAAAACGACCATGAGAACAGAGCCTGCCCTGCCAGCTCCAGCACACACTGCAGCACCAACAGGGAGGGATGCAAAAGTGGCTCCAAACAGCTCTGGATCCTGTCACAGCCCATAGCATCTTCATCCAGGCAGCAGTGGGGATCACAGACATTTCTGGTGCATAAGCAGCTGCGTGAGTCAGAGGGACAGCCTGCAGAGCCTGGTGGAGAAGCTCCAAAAATGACCTTTCTGGGTCCTGGGAAGACAGGAAGGTTTTGATTGAAGCTGGGGCAGGAAATCCTAGAGACAGAAATGCTGCTCTATTTATGCTGCTGCAGAACTCCTAAGCTGGATGCACCCAACAGAGCCTCGAGGGTTTTTAGAAAATTTCTGCTGCCTCCTTCAATTAACCCAAAGCCATTGTTTTGGGTCTTGCTGGGTCCAGCTGTGCATGGCAACAACCCAGCCTAGGCAGCACAAGGAAAGCCCTGGGATGATGGAGCTTTACAGAGCCTTCTGTGAAAGCAGCTCACTTGAGATATGAACATGGATCACAGCTCTCCTAACCCAGGCTGGGCAGCAGGCAGCTATAAACAAGTCAATTATAGACTGATTCTCCCTGATCAGAGAAATATTGCCTGGTATCATATACAGCTCTGTGTAAGGCAAGGGGCCAGCTGGATGGAGAATCAGCTCAAGACCAGGCTTAAGATAATGCCTTGAAATAGCACTGGCTCTTGGCTGGTTTAAGCATGATCTGATTCATCTGTTCAGCCAGTGCAGCACCAAGAGAGTGGAAGAAAAATAAATCATGCTGAAAAATTAGTGCAACCGGCCTCACACATGAGAGAACACAAAGATTCAAAGAAGCTAACAAAAATCCCTTTCCAGTTTGCAGGGACTGCCTGCAGCTGTGTGCAGCAGGACAAGGATTTTGGCAAACCTGCTCTGGGCTACCCAGAAATCCCCATCTCCAGTGGATGACACAGATGATACACCTGCCTGATTTGCAAGAAGCAATGAGAGGCAATAACAGAGTTAGACCATCACTGGATGGTTCTGACCCCCTGCACACACAGGCACCCACGTGCACCCCAGCTGCACCACCCTCCCTGCAATCCCTCTTTGCAGCTGCGGTGCCACTGTGGTGCCAGGTGAAGGTATTTGGCAACAGGCAGACACGAGCCATCTCACCTGCTGAAACTTCTTCCCATCATGGAGTCATGCAAGCCCTCAGACAGGACAGTCTGCATCCCCATCAATTCTGGGCATTGTAAAGTCAATATGAAAAATCTGGCAGGTGGAGCTCCTGCTGACACCTCATTTTGAACTCCTCTGAACTGTCCTGGTCTTCTTGGCATGAAAGCTCCATTGGTTTTAATGGGGCTTTCATGAACCTTGTTCCAGGAATGAGCACAGCTGCCAGGGATGCAGCACCCCAGGGAACACCCCTGCCTTTTTCCAGAACACATGGATGGAGCAGGGCTCTCCAGCTGCTCTGTGGGCTTGGTGTGAAGCTGTGATGTTTGTGAGGGACTGAAGCATGAACTGCCCCCCTGATGCAGGTGTGAGTAATAAAGGAGAAGGAGGAAAAGGCTGATAATCAAAGGAAAATAAAATAGCAAAAAAAGATCAACCCTCCTGTTCAGGCAGTGTGAGAAAGTATTACTGGTTATCTCACTCTCATTGCGGACTAGAAGGAAAAAATGCAATTGCAGGGGGAAAGCGAAGTTTACCAAGCAAAGTGAATTTGTCGTTCACTTTGCCAGATTATTGCTGTTATTTGCTCTTTGCTCTTGGAGGGATAAAGAGAAATCGAGCAAATGACCCTGGGCTACGGGCACAGCCACCTCCGCGCACACACACGCACACAGAAAGAGGATGCAAACACAGCCTTTGAAACCCAGGAGGATAATTGATTCTGTGACGCCTGGAAGCCCACAGGACCCCTGAGGGAGCTGAGGTATAAAAGCGGAGGTGCAGCTCCCTGCAGCCAGAGGAGCCCGGAGTGCCCTCCCTGCTGGCACCGCGGGCACCGACCCGGCGGGCTCACGGGGCAGCTCCAGAGCACAACTTGGATCTGCTACAGGGGAAGGAGCACCTGGCGGGAGCTGATCTAGGAGGAGCTTGCTTTCTCCAGGAACGGTAAGTGAGAGCCTCTCTGTGCATTTAACAAGATAATGTCTATTTGGAAGTTGGGGACAGTTAAATTCCACCGAAATGCAATCAAAGCTGGCATTAGGAATGAGCTTTGTATCATATCAAGATTTGTACCAATATGTTTTTGTACCAACTCAGCGAATGAAACAATTGAGCTACATAATAAATGCAAACCAATGCTATAGATGAGCTTATAAAACATGTTAGATGATTACCAGCTGTAGCAGAGTTCTTCTCTTTTGCTATGTCGACGTGAGTTTCTTTTTCCCTGGCAAATGAACGGTGTTTTACCCACCCAGCAATGAAACTGTGTTTGAGCCAAACCAAAGTGTGAGGAGAACCACAACTCTGTGTTACAGGTAATGCAAAGCCAGCCACAACGAGGCACAGGGAGGCGCTTAAAAGGATTTCTGCTTTTCTAATGCGGCATTTCAGGGTATGAAAGTTTTGGCTTTATAAAACAGCAGGCATGGCAAAAGCCTCATTTCATCTACACAGAGGTATTTTGAAGACTGCTCAGGTTGAGGTTTCAGAATTGGCCAGAGGCAGTTACCCAGCTCTCCAACATCACTGTCACAATGCTGCTGTTCCCACTGCACAGGATGGAACAAAGCTATTACACTTCATCTGCTGGAATGGTGCTAAAAGCTCTTCATCTTAAGGGGAATTTATTTATTAATCATTTTTTCACATGCTGCCAGAATGGAAAGGGAAGGTGTCCCTCACCTCAGGAGAATTTCGAAGGTGACAATGTTTGGCAGGGCTGTCAAGCTGCCTGCACACAGGATGACACTTCAATTTCCCAGCTTCTCTTCTGAAATAGCAGACACATCTGGGAAGGGATGTAGAACTTTCATTTCTGATTTATTCTTGAGGGAAAAAGGGACACAGACATACCCAAAAATCTGGGAGCAGTCTGTAGCTAAGGGAGAAGACAAAGCAGGATAGTGGAAGAAAGACAAAGCCAGAAAAAAAAAAGAAATAAACTAATAGTGAGAAATAAAAAAAGGATCTCAAATGTTCAAAAAGTAATTATAAAGAAAAAACTCAACATTTAAAGAAGAGAAGCCAGAGACAGAAAGAAAGTGATAATTAGGGCTGTATCCTAGGAAGAGGAAGCAGACAACGCTGGGCTACATTTTCGTTTATATTGGCACTTCTCAGTTCACATAGAAGCTTCTCAAATGCTGATTAAATCTCCTGGTTGGTACTTTCTATAGATGCTGATGCCACAGTCTGCTGGTACCCACTGATAAATGCCTTAGATAACTTCCTATGTCTAGAAAAATCTGACTTGGGACTTTCTTGAAGATATTTAGGGAAGAGGCACAGAGCAGCATGTTTTTCCAAGTTCAAACGAGAAAGTCGAAAATGAAAGGGAATCAGGGGAGTTGTTCTAAAAGCAGAAGTCCTGTACATCTATCAAAGTCCCCTTGAGCATTCCTTGGCTCTTTGGGGGGGAAAAGTGATTGTGCAGGAGGTAGGAGATGCCACCCATGAGCACAAGGAGCTTTGCAGGAGCCACTGTGCTATTCCCAGGGAAATGCTGGGGAAGCTGCTGGTCCCATCTGGGAGCACAAGTATCTGGAAACAGAGACTGGGTGAGAACGACTTTGTGATAATAAACCTCATTTCTTAGAGTGACACCTTTTCCATGTCTGTCCATGCACTTGTGGCACTGCCACTAATTCTGTTATTAACTTCCCTGGTGTCAACATCAGACCCCCCTGCAAGACCTCAGGTCCTTAATCGGCCTCCCCCTCTCTGTCCGAGCAGAAAAGAGAGCTCACTGATGATGTCTTCCATCAGAAAGCCTCCCTGCCCCCCCTCTGCAAAACCCACTGCTTGAAAGTTCACTTGAGCAATCAGAAGTCCAAGCAAACCCTTTCCATCTGGAAGCTGCTCCTTTTACAAGGATGTATTGTTATACATTTGGAAGGGTGTTTTTTTCCCTCCTCTTAGGGAGATCAAACATCTTTCTGCCTTTTCTTGTGTATAATAAGATAGGGAACACTCAAACTTGGTATTTTAAAGGTTCCTATCCGCATTCTTAAAGAATCTTCTTTGAGCAAAAGATCAGTCGCTTTCAGTGGAAGCTCAGGAAGAGCAGCATTCACTGAAATCCCTTCCTACCGATGCTCGCTCGCAAGGACAAAAGCGCGATGTTCGCTCCGCTCTGCAGCTGCCCAGGTGGGTGACCTGGGGCCGCTCCGGCCTGAGTCATCCTCAGCTCTTCAGCCCAGGCCGGACGCGGAGCTCTGCTGGAGCTGCGCGGCTCAGCCCGGCTCTCCCTGTCCGCAGCCGGAGCTGCTCTCACAGCAGCAATTCAGCCCTTCCCAGGGACGCATTTCAGTCAAATCCCGCCTCCACCCCTCCCCACGGAAGGAACAGAATGTGTTTTGTTTGGCAAACCAAGCTCAGCACCTGCCTTTGATAGATGACTTTGCCTCTGTGCAGTATTACCCCTCTGGCCGGGAGTTTTATTTGGATTTCCCCGTTTCTCCCCAGCCTGTGGCCATCCAGTGAGGCAGCCCAGGCACACACCTGTGCCCTGCAGGTACATCCATGTGAGCAGACCTGGGAGAGCCAGGACAGGTCCCAGGGCTGGCTGCAGATGCTTCTGTGCAGGCAGCGAGGTTCCTTTCACACCCCTGCCAACTGCTGTCCTCATCCAGGAGTTTTTACAGCCCGTGCAGGGGTTCCTGGGGCTCACAGCAGCCGAGAGAGAGCTCTCCTCCAGCCACAGCAGCGGGACGGGTCACTGAGGGGCTCCCACAGCATCAAACCCTGGCAGAGCAGACACCAGCTCCAGGGGATCTCACACAGCCACTGCCCCCAGGAACTGCCCTCCATGGGGGAGACTGGGCCACACCAAGGCATCTCTGCCTTGGGAAGCACCACAGCCACAGAGGTGCATTTCCAGTCCCTTTGTGCTGAGGAATGAGCAGAGGGACTGAGAACACAAAGGTGGAACTTGGCCTCCCCTCCTTGCCCTGACTCGGGCTGCTCTGCATTTTAGGTGACTCCAGGGGGTGGAAGATGCTGGATAAGGCCACCCTGCTCCTGTTCCTGCATTTAGTCTCATGCTCCATCTCCTCCCCTCTCTATCCATCTCTCAGGTAAGTGCTGAGTGCTTTATGAACTCTCACTCTGCCTCATCTCTGACCTTGTGCAAAATAAGCAGGTGCCTAACTAAAGTTACCAGCACTTCTGAAAGCCAGATGAGCTCTAAATGTGTTTCTAGACCTATTTCTCTGCTCTTAGTTTTTGGGTACACTGCTGGCCTAGGGGTGATTTCCAAAGAAGGCAGGCACCTGATGTTCAGCCCAAACAGTTGGGTTTAGAATTGAATGCTGGGTTCTATAAAGGGAAATCTGGCATTCTCCAGAGCAGGCAGCACCTCCAGCCCAAACACTGATGTGGCTGCAGGGTACCTGAAGTCAGAACTGCTGATATTCTCATACATGAAATCTACAGATGCCTATTAAGATTTCAAGTATTTCCATGTTGGGTCTTAGAAGTTGCAATACTGCTTTGTACCTCTACAACTCAAGAGAAGCCCAGACTCAAGCATTGGCTTGTCTAATGTGGATTTGCAATGTCCTATAGAAAATTCTTTAGCCTTGTGCCAAAGCCATGGCACAAAGACACCAGAAACAGTGGGATTCTGCTCAAGGATGCTGGGAGCTCAGCGAGGGGGATGTTTGTTTGAGGTGGCTCTATAAACCATCCTTTCACTGCTGGAAGAGCTTCAGGGCAGTTTCTAGCTGAGTAAGAGTCACTGTGTTACTGCTAAGATGGGATGAAAAATGGAGAAAGAAAAAGGAGGAGAGTAGGGAATGATGGTTAAGAAGGCTGAACCCCAGCTGGCATCTGAGCACACCTCACACTGTGCCTGGGGTTTCTCTTGCAGGTACAGTCCAGGGCCGGTTGCTGGCAAGGCCATGAGCTTCCAGCTGCAGCACAGCAGCTCCTTGCAGAGCCAAAACCCCTTGGCAGAGGAACAGGAGGAGGAGGGCTTTTTATCAGACCCCACTGAGAAAAGGTTTGTACCTCACCTGCCAGCCCTGCTGCTGCAGACTGTGCTGGTTACAGTCTCCCCCCAGCCCAGGAGCAGCTCAGTTAGTCCCAAACCATCACCCACGTCCAGAGCCATGTCCTGCTGTCCCCACCAGCAAGGACACACTGATGGGGCAGATCCACAGGCCCCGGGCTCCTGCAGGGAACAGAATTTTACACTGAGCTCTGGGAATCTGCAGGCATGCTAGAGCCTCTCCTTTCCATCTCTGCCTGGAGTCAGAGCATCAATATTTCTGCCTGAAGTACAACAGTGGCACCAGCCCAGTGGTTTGTGCTTCCCTTACCTGTGGATTTTCTGGAGCCTGGGTCCTACCACAGGCTAGAGATCTGCTGGAGGCTCCTGTCACCTCTCCCAGCCACAGCCCTCCCAGGAGGTGATGGTGTTGCTGCAGAGCACAGGAATATCCCAGCCCTGCCCTGCCCTAGGTATTTTATTTTGCCTGCTGCCTCCATGTCCAGACGGAGCTCCCTCAAATCCTTTTACCCTCCAACACTAATGCAGTCCAACACTACAAGGTGTCTGCTGTGGTTACCTGCCCTGGTATCAGCCCTGTGACACCTGGGCTGTTCAGTTTTTTTCTCACTGACAGCTCAGAGAGCAAACTGTGCTTCCTTTCCCCCAGGATGCAGCGCCACGCTGACGCCATATTCACTGACAACTACAGGAAATTCCTGGGGCAGATTTCCGCCCGAAAATTCCTCCAGACCATCATTGGCAAGAGGCTCAGGTAAGCCCCAGCACCCTGCTGCCCTAGGGCTGGGTTTTGCCTATTGTCCTGGGCAGTGATTTCCATACACCAGGCAGAAGTAGCTCCTTTCACTGCAACAGAAGCAATCTCTCCTGCTGGTCCACATCCTGAAGGGCCTCCTGCATTCCTACAGTCTTGGATACCCCTAATCACAGTTAGCATTAAGGAGCCTAATTAATGCTTCCCTCCAAGGCTGTAAGCATCAGATCAGCTGAGAGTTCTGCTGCAATACCAACAAGCAATAATATTTGCTGGTAGTATTTGCAATGATCATTCACTGGTAGGGAACCATGGCCTGGTTTGAACAGAAACCAGCCTCTCCATTACCCTTGGCTACTTAGATCACTGACTGCCCCTAAACAAGACCAACTGGTCAGATGCAAGCCAGCCCAATCAATCTTCTAACAAAGCAGCAAATACAGCGACCAATTCCTTGCTGAAATTAAACAGAATGGCCTTAGGCTCAGTCCCAGCAGGTTCTCTTTCTGTGCTGCTTAACCTGAGCCAAACTTTGAGTGAGGGACAAAAAAGCATCTCAGAAACAAAGAGGTTTCTCATCTTCACCAAACAGAAGCAGCAAGAGCAGCGCAGGGGAAGGGGTGCAGGAATTCCTGACCAGGCGCCAGTCCGACAGCATCCTGATGGACAGCCAGTACCAGCAGCAGATGGTCCTGAGGGACTTCCTGGGAGCCATCCTGCAGAACCAAAGGTGGGTGGAAATCAATTCATTCTCTGCTCACTGCAGGAACACACCCAGGTCCTTATTGCTGCCTGCCTTCCACCTGAAATTGTCATTTCAGGAACACTTGAGGAAAGAATAAGGCTGACCTCACAAGCAGGGTGCAGATAAGAACAGCCTGTCCTGAGCCAGCCTGCACCACACAGCAGCACATCACTCTCCTGTCTTCCCAGCCTTGTAATCCAGTAAAATATAGCAGAAAAGAGAATTTCCCTTCGATCCCAATGACGACATCCCTGTCCTCTTCCTTGACAGGCCCCAGGACATCGACAGCAGTGGGCTGGAAGGCTTTCCCAGCACCTTGGCTAAGCTCATGTAAATACTACTCCCTTTTCCATCTCCCCATGCTCTGGTGAGTACCATTCCCTGCTCAGTCCTGTGCATAGCTCACTGCTGCTGCACTGCTCCAGGCTTGAAGGCTCTTCTTCAGCAATGCTCCCACTGCTGCCCATGGAAAAGGTGCTTGCTACAGTTTAAGGGGGGAAAAAAAACCTCCCAGTCAATATTGTCAAGTACCTAAAACCCTGCTAGTTTGAACAGAGAGAACACAAGTGCTGTGAAGCTGCATGTGGATGTCCGGGAAGAGGCTTGCAGCAACCCAAAGCAGCCTTGCAAAGCTATCAGAGATAGAGTGCCTGAGGGTCTAGGCAAAGCTAAAGGCAGACAAAAGTCTTTCTCCAGCAGCAGAACCTGTCTCTTAAGTACCTGGGACGTGTCAGATTTTCCCTGCATTGGACAACAGAGAAAGTTTTACTGTTTTCTGTATCCCTCAATCCTGAAAACAGTCAGCTGGGACCTGAATTATGCTCCAAATCTTGCATTCCTGGGGGAATGAGAGCCAGCAAACTGTCCATCCTTGGGAATACCTCCACTTAATCAGCTGTCCCACAGAAATTAAGCCAGCACAATACAAAGGGGTGTGGAGAGATCAGTGTGCACACTGAGCAAAAGAGGGGCTGGGGAAGAGAGGGAAGATCAGAACGCTACATAAATCACAGCTGTGGATTCAGCTGGGAGGGTGTAATATTCCAGCACCTCTTTTGCCATGCTTGACTTGGTTACCTTTCCACAGATAAGGTCAGTCAGGAAAAGTCTCCAAAGGATGAAAAAATTTCTGTGTGTGCCTATGAAGTTTTCTGGTAATTCTCTTTTCCTCCTCTTTCTGTCTAGAATAATTCAGAGCTCATGGACCAAACTGTACAGTGAGCCCTTCACAGCACTGAAGACAATCCCAGATGTGAGCAGCTGGAAACTGATGCATACACTCCTCAGACCTGATCAAAGGAATATAGTGCTGAAGCACTGTACTTAATTTACTCCAGCCTTTACAATTTAACTCCCCTCTTGAAATACTGCTCTGTACTAAACCAGAAAAAACCCACTTCTGTGGTTTAACCTCAGGCTGCTTTACACAGAGACTAAAAACTAGTGATACACTTGTAATCCTGGGGACATTCTGTCTACTAATTAAGGTTTCAAATCACAAAGTGTGGCACAATTTCTGCCAAGTCATCTTTCTGTTTGAGGGCCTGATTATATAAATATGAGGCCACCAAAAGGCACCTTTAGGCAACGTAGTAAATTGATTACAGCGTTCTCTAAATTGATGCTGATGGCACAACCACACACAGCAAGGATCAGGGTGAGGTGAGACATGAATCCACACGTCTCCCATTCATTGGAAACGCTGCCCAGGGCTGCTGCTGCCTGGCTTCCTGACACAGAGCCCTGGCAGCAGAATGAACTCTAAAATGCTCAGCTATGCTGCCTGCTCAGCCTTGAGGAGTTCAAGCTGAAGTTACAGCTCTGCCAGAGCTAAAGGAGATCCCTGTGCATCAGATTGGGCTGTTGAGTGCCAGCCCCTGGCTCTGGACTCCACCACGGCTATGGTTACAAGTGTTTTAAAAGGAGTAAGTCATTAGCCCAGTGATGTCATACAGCTCCTTCTTTCCTCTCACTCCCAATCCCCATTGTTTGTGTAATAATTATGTCTTCAGAAATGTAAATAACACCAGGATGGGGTCTGCTCTCCCATCAGCAGCAGGAAGTAAGAGTCATTCTAAATAAACCTGTCCAACAGCAGGTCAAGATGGCTCTTTTGTTGAGACCTTAGTTTCTTGATTCTGGGCCCAGAATGGAAGATGCTCCTCAGAGGCAGTTGTCAAGTGCACCAAGGATGACTCAAAACAGGGCTTCCAAAGGCACCAGCTCCAGTACCAATAATAACACCAGGCTGGAACCACAATGATATATAAATATGTGTTAAGGCATATGAAGTCTTCCCTCGTTGCACTCCAAAAATTCCTTGTTAGTCTGCAGTAGTTACCATCACCAGGTGATATGTTTTAGGATAGGAAGCTCCAGTGTGCATGGAAATAATTTCATCCTTGCACCAACTCCCTGTTACAGCCCTCCCTGTTCAGGTTTTACAATTCCAGCACTGGGGAAATACTACAAAGCAGCCAGCAGGATGGGGAACACTGAGAGGATGTTGAGGGAGATCAGACAAGCTGTGACAGCAGCAGGAGCACTAATGGATAACTGCTACCCTTCCATGGGCAGGCAGCTGTCAGAGACATCCTTCTGCTCCACAGTGCAGAAATACACAAAAGTAGTCTGAGTACTGAGTATACACCCGAGTAGCCTGGTTCAAAATGGGTTTGTAAACCTGCTCTGTAGCAACGCACTCAAAGGCATTAGGGCTTACTCCATCCAAGGAAAGGAATTACAAAAAAATGAAGAAGACTCCTAAAGTAGTAAGTAGACATAGTAGCAAAATGAATTTAAACTCTGTTAAGTGGCATAAAAGGCACATAGCACTGGATTGGATACTGCCAAAAAAATCAAAGCCCTTTCAAAAACATTTAAAAAGTGTTTGGGTGATTGAATCTGTGTAATTAAATGGATGGGTGAGTGTAGCTATTTGGAATAAAATAGACTCCTTTGGAGGTTCACTTTGCTTCAAAATGAGGAAATACATGCTCAAACTCTGTGAGATTAAATATAAAAACAAATACAGCAAATAAAGATACCTGAGGACTAAAAGACCAAAATAATAAATACAGTATTTCCTAATGCATAAGTAGCAAAATCAGTATCAACACACACAGCTTAGGAAAATACACCACAGGGGCACTCCAAGATTTTCCTTTTGCATCCTTGGGTAGCGCTGCAGCTCTATAGGCACAGGGAAAGTTCTGTCCTAGCACAAAGCATCAGCAGAAAGAGTTAGTTACAAAACAAAGCTTCTAAGTGAGCAGTAACAAAATATGAGGCTAAAAAAACTTTTCAGGGTAAACGACTATGAATAGTACCTTAGTTATTTCTTGTCTAAAACTCCTTTAGCCCCAGAGGACTTGAATGCAGCCTGAGATCTGGTGTTTGAAGGAGTGCAGAGGAGGTCAAAGAAGTTCATTAAGCCTCTGTGGGCCCACCCTAATGCTTACACTGAACCAGCAGGTAGGAACAGCTACAAAGAGCAGGAACAGTGAGCTAAGTGTGAGCAACAGCAGGGGGAAGAGACAAGGTGGATTTAATAAAGTGGGGTCATGTCTCACACACGTGAAATGCTTTGGAGGATTCAGCTCCACACCCTTTCTCCACATGCTTGCTTGCTGATGTAATTTTCCTGGATTTCCAGAAGACATTTGATAAAGGCCATTAAAGCAACTACCCTTGACACAGGAGCAGGGGAGGGAGCAGCTGTTAAGTTTTCCATGTGAAAGTTGCTCATCAGGAGGAGACTTAGGCCTTTGGTTATTACTATCTGTGAATCCTTCAGTAACACCCAAAGCTGCTGCTTCAGCACTGCTTGGTGGTCCTGAAGGGAGTAATTAGGTGGGAAATGAGAGTTTGAGTAACTCAAACACGGCCACATGGCAAGCAGCAGACACCTGGCTTTTGGTTTCAGAGAAGACCAGAAGCAACAACCTCAATAAATTTGTATTTGGAGTGAGAAGGTTACTGCCAGAGGCTGGAAAGAAAGTGAAGCCCCCACAGGACCCCCAAAGCTGCCAGGTCAGACACAGCCAGGCACACCAGCACCACGGCTGGCTCCCCACAAGGCCTGACCCCAAGGGCCCAGAGCAGCTGGGCACAGCCTGGAGAGAGAGAGAGAGACAAGTCTTTAGTGGAGAAAGGCAGCCACAGCCTCACCCGGGGGACAGGCAGGAGGGAAGTCCCACCCAATAAACACAGCCCCCAGGGAAAGGACATGAAAGAACAGGAAGCTTCACACTCAGCAATGACTCACACACAAAATCACCCACCAGAAAAAGCTCTTTTCATTCTCACGTGAACCCAGCTTCCAATCATGGTCTCTGAGACAGCCAAAACACAACACTCAGGACCATCCTTTCCTCCTCTTTATTCACAAATCTTTAGGATGAGGAAAGGGCACCTGGGGAAAAGCAGATTTGTATTTTCTTCTTCCTTTTTCTCAAAAAGAAATTCAAAATGTCCTGTGAGAAGGAGAGAGGATCCAGGGAAGAAAAGATTTTCCAGATTCATATGAAAAGCACTCCAGTAGCATGAACACAATGATGAAAATAAAGATTTTAAAAAAAGTTTAACTGGCACCCTTTTGACTTAATATATAAAAAAGAATTATCTTCTGTCTTCCTTCTTCTGGCCTTTCCGTTATTTATTAGCTTCTGTTCTGAAGGCATTTACTTTGTTTTTCCACATTTCTTCCATTCTTCTGGTACTATTGTGTCCTGAAAAGAAAAAAAAAAAAATATTAACTCTTCCAGGCAACAAAGCACTTGCTTGTACAGTACAAGTGTCCCCAGACCCCTTATTCTCTCTCAAAAGCAGCTTGCTGGACAAACTTCCCTAAAGCAGCTTATTTGAGTGATAAACCAGTACTGCTCTGGAATGGGGGATGGACTTCAAGGAGCATGGAAATGGTCAGAGAAAATGAAGATTAATTTCTGGGGCAAAAGGGATGAATGTCTACTAAATTAAAGAACTGTACAAAAAAAAAAAAAAACACCAACCCAGGCTGAAGGCAAAGCCTGCAAGTACCTTAACTTTTCCTTAGCACGGGGCTGATCCATCTGCTGGCACTCCTTGGTCCATGTTAACACAAAGAACTTCATCTCCCCAGGAAGATCAAGCAGGGTTAGCATAGCAAACCAACCTTTTGAGGTCCTTTTGCCTTCCATGATGCCAGACAGGCACACATGGCATGACACTCTTAACTGACACAGCTGGGGCATCAGAAAACTCAGCAATGAGGAAAAATACTCATGACTGCACCAGGCAGCAAAATCTAACTTAGGGTTTGTGGATATTAAGTTATTTGCAAGATCTTAGGGCCACAGACATGCTCTGAGAGCTGCAGCCCCCCTGCTCTGAGGCACAGCTGAGGGAGCTGGGGATGCTCAGCCTGGAGAAGGCCCAAGGGAGGGCTCACTGTGGCCAGGCAGGACTTGAAAGGGGTTCATCAAAAGGAGTGAGAGGGATGTTTTATACAGGCAGATGGGGCAGTGCTTTTAAACTCAAAGAGGGCAGGTTTAGATTAGATGTTAGGCAGAAATTTTAAATTCAGAATGTGGTAAGGCACTGGCACAGGTTGCCCAGAGGAGCTGTTGTTGCCCCATCTCTGGAATTTGTTAAGGCCAGGGTGGATGTGGTCCTAAGCAACCTGGTCTGGGGGACAGTGTCCCTGCCTGTGGCAGGGGGGCTGGAACTAGTGGACCTTAAGATCCCTTCCAACCCAGTTTGTGATTCCATGATCCTCTAGGATTTCTTACAGCCCATAAGGAATGAAGGAGTTAAAATACCAGCCTGAGGAACAGGAAACATGCAGGCTGTGGAGAACACTCACTAGGCACTTGGTAACAGGCCACTAAAAAGCTGCAGACCACTGGCCCAAAGTGATGTTAAAGAGTAGCCAGGAGCCTGAACAGCAAACACAGCAGTCAAAAGGACAAGTGACAGCCACCTCCAGTTCCTTTCCAGTAACTTGCTGTAACTTGTTGTGTGCTCAATTACCTCAAAACACTCCAGGGAGAGAAAAGACAGCAAAAGGGTGTTCTTCTGAGGGACATTATGTCAAATTTGCCACAGGGAATTTCCATGCAACCATCCTGCAGGCTCCCTGATCTACAGACAGGAGCTCTCACCACTGTGCACACCATTTGTGTGGCACAACCTCCCAGTGCTGCTTTTGATTTGCACCACAAAAACTGGGCTCCATTCAACTCCCCACATGCCTGGAGCACTGCCTGTGGATGTGAGAGGAAGCAGCTGCCCAGATGTACCTGTGCAGCACACTGTACAGTGATTTGTGTCACCACAGGACCCATCCCACAAACTCCTCCTTTCCCCACAACAAACCAGTGCACTGAAAAGGAATGAAGCCCCCATTCACACACCCTCAGAACTGGGCAGTCCTGGCTCCTACACCACAGTGCACAAAGCAAACTTGGGACCTTACCTCTTGGAATGAAAGGAAACAAAGACCTTTCTCCTGGCAAACGGCAATGGAGACCCAGCACATGACTGTATGGGATGGAGGGGGCGGGGAGCTGCTGCTGCCATGGCTTACCAACATGACCAGTTCAGTCTAATGGGAGGGCGACCTGGGACTGGGTCGTGTCCTCAGCTGAGAGAGGTGGTGCTGACCTGGCTCTGCTGCACAGAGCTCTCACCACCCCAAAGGAGGATGTAATTCAGCAGGCAGAGTGCCTGGCAGCTGCATAGCCAGAATATTGCAGGTGGGGATAGGGAGTACCAGGAGCAGGGTGGGAACAGCCCCAGTGTCAGCCACTTTCATCATGGTCTCCTCCAGCTGACATTGCTAATTATTTATTTATAGGAGCAATAATCTTGTTTTATTTTGTCACCTGGGAGCTGCTTGATGCCCACAACAGCATATTTACATGTGCACATATCACCAGACTTCAGATAATTCAGGAAATCACACAAATGCAATTTAGCTTCAGAGAACATGTCCTGCTAATATGCCTAACCCAGCTGCAGCCAGGGCACCCAAGGACTGCTTTTAAAGCCCACTAAGCAATGCTGGGGGGGATGCAGCTTCAGCTCACGTATTTTTTGTCAAAGGAGTAAGTGATGAGGTGAAATGAAACAGGCAGCATGCCCAGGGAAAGGCAAAATCCAAAAGGCCCTTACTTCCTGAAGAGCTGGTCACTAGCAAACCCCCTTTTACCGCAGCGTTCTATACTTTGCCAACCTACTGCTCTGCTCTGCAGCGATCCTGCCAAAAGGAGAGAGGGAGAAAGGTTCAGAGAAGACAGGAAGGAAGAAAGCAGCCCTGTTCCAGGAACCAGACCCAGTGACAGAAATGCAAAAAGCAAAACCAGGCCTTCTGGTAACTTCTGTAACAAGATGGTTTATATAGACAGCCCCCTTCCCTCTCCTTCCCACGCCTGCTGTTGGCCTCCACAGCTTTGCCTCAAAGTGCAATCTGCTTAATTGTCACTGCACTTCAGCATCTGAGACAGGCAGGCACTGCCTTCACAAGAAGATGTCTTTTTGAACATTAAAGTCATGTACAAAGGGTTTAACTTTAGCCTCAGAGAGAAGTTTTACTTTCAAATTTGCCATTGTAGTTGCAGCTTCATGTCATTTGCAGTGAAAAGCACACGGACACCCCCTGCAGTGGTTTGAAGCAGGAACCAACCACCTGCATTTATGTGCTAACAGAAGCCCTGGTTGAGCCAAGACACTTAGAAATTTGCTTCATTGTATTATTTTCCCCCAAATCTGTATCCTAGGCAATCTGCACTTAATAACAACGTCTCATTACTCTTACAATGAGAAAAGAAACGTTATTAAATGACATAACAGCCCCAGGGGCAACAAAATTCCCATAGGAAGTTAGGCTAACACAATAAAATGCCACAGTGGAGAGTGCTGGACACCTGAGGAAGCAAGGCTGAGAAAGCTGGGAAGACAGTATGAAAATGGTTAATTACATTAATCATCCTCCTTGGCATAGCCATAAATGTAGAAATGTTTTAAAGGAAACCAATCAATGCAACCCTCCTGAAAATTATATTCTTAGGGATTTTTTTTTTTTACAGCTCTTGTCCTGGTTTTAATAGTGTGTAATCAAAAAGGTGAGACCCCAGGGATATCTATGCAGGTAGGTATCCAGTAGCTCAAAAAGGGGAAAGTAAGGAAAGCACAGGTGTGATGGCAAAGCAGTCAGTAAATCATCTTCAGAGTCAAATGCTACATTAGTACAAAAGCTTAAGTCTCACAGGGGAACTGTGGCAGACGTGAAGGAGAGGGAATGGTGTGACCTCCAACCACGGCACTGCACTGGCAGCTTGGGTCAGCAAACTCTGGCTGCCCACGCCAGGGCAGTCACGAGACACTGTGTGGCAGAAGACACAGGTGTGCAGAACGAATCCAATCCAGTACAGAAAGAAATGCTGTATCCCTAATACCTAGCAGAATTTCCTCTGGGTTTGCTAGTGTTAGTTGTCTCTTGTCTGTTGCTGCACAACTGATAAGCAGCTGCTTTCCTTTTCCCTACAATCACCCCTTAGCTAGAGGAACACAGCAGTAATTTACTTCCACCTTACCTTCCTCCTCTTAAAAATTTTATCACAAGCAGAGCTCCCAAATAGTTGAGCCTCTCCTACATTGATAGTGGCTTCCATAACCTGACACTATTCTAAGAGCTTCATTCAGCACATGCCACATGGCCCATTCTCTCTGCAGGAGCTGCTCCCTGGGGCAGCCCCTCACTGCCCTGCTCAGCTCAAGAGGCAGGGAAGTGGGGCTGAGCAGCCCAGTCCCACTCACAAGGTCCAAGAGCCCAAAGCAGTGGTCACTGACACACAGCAGCACCCTGTGACCTCCTCCCCACTGATGTTCTGGCCCCTCCTTACCTCTTCACAGCTTTCTGAGCCAGCATCCTGTTGCCTGCCAGGAATGTGATGCCACCCAAAATGGCCAAGTACTTCAGAGTCTGGAACATGTTGAGCTGAGTCCAGTAGACATACATGAGTCCCAACATTGCTGGGGAAAAAAAGAGACAGCTCATGGCTGAAATAGCATTTCAAAGACCAACCATTTGTCATCCTCAGAACAACTGTACTGCCAGGCCTAAGCATTTGGTTCCTATCTCATCTCTCAAGCTCTGAATGGCAGCTCTAAAGGCCACATATGATTGCCAGGGAATGAAGACATCTGGGCTCCCATTCTGGAGTGAAAATGTGACTTGACAGTTCTCCTGTGATAGAATTATGGACATATTATAGACATTGAGGGCTATTAAAAAGAGGAGGATACGCTGGATTTCAATAGGAGATATTAACCTCACACATCTGTAAGGGCTTACAGCTTTATAAAGTTTCCAAGTAACCTGACTTGGACTGAGAAACATAGTGACATTTGGAAATCAATTCAATGTTCTCCCAACCTGCAATGCTTTTGAAATTCTACCAAGACAGTAAATAACTGTGTAACCAAGGTCACAATAAAATTGATGAAAAAATTTGGTTCAGCCGAAGAACCAGAAGTGCTTTTATGGGAAGAGCTTTGAAATAAAAATGCAGCTTTTCACTGTTCAGAGTCCTGCAGATCTCAATGCCCAGAGAACCTTCCCACTCTCAGAGGATAAACATGCAATAAAGTGTGACCTCTGGAAATAAGAAGTTCTATTAAGTACAGATAAATGGAGTGAGAGAGGGCCCTGGATAATGATGGCTGTTATAAGCTGATGGCCAAAACAGGTTTATCACCATATTAACAATCATGAAAAGCAGGAAGGCAGATGGAAACAAGAGAACAAGTGTTATGCTGTTATGTCATTAGAGTTAATAGACCACGAGCCCATTAACCACAGGCTCTCATCTGTAACTCCCAGGTGAGGAGGTCAAACACACAGAAAGCCTCTGACACTTACCAGCATGTCCCAAGTGAAAAACAATGGTGCTGGGAGCAAAGCTGAAGTTGGAGATGTTGGCACCTATCTTGATCCACTAAAAATGAAAAGAAACAAAATTGGAGTTAAACAGCTTTGTAAACACAAGCTTTTATTTTAAGCTTCAACATCTTTCAAGCCTGTTTAAGATCTTCAATGTATTCTCTACAGAAGCCCTTGTTTACTACTGCAAGAGGAGACAGTAGTAGTTCTGCTAAAGGCAGCATTGTTGAGCTCCTTTAGTGGAAATGTCTCCTGGTACTTCTGATTGCCCTAATGCAGTTCCTCAAATATCTTAAACTGATGACAGAGGACTGCTTGCTCCAAATCTAAATAGTGAAAAACAAATAGGCATTGTTATTTCTACCCACTTGAATTAATTTCCATTAAAAATAAAAAATTAAAAAAAAGGTAATGCTCTCATTTTGGACTCATCCAAAGAACAGCTATGGATACAAGATGTTTGCTCACAGTAACATTTATAGTTTTTTACTACAAAAGATAAAGGCATGACGGGTGGAAAAGAGGAGCAGCAACAATGAGTTTTTTCATTAAAGTGTCATCAATTTGTATATTGTGAACTCCAGAGACCAGAGGACACAATTGCCTGAATGCCAGCTTTCACTGAGACTGGCTAATGGGAAATTACTGTTGGAATCAGTATCATATTCCAAATAAGGAATAATTTAACTTGTCTCAGTGAGATTTTTATTGCACTAAGTTCAAAGCACTGACCTGATGAAACACTGAGTAGCAGGGATGTTTCAACTACAGATACTCAAATGCCCATAAATGGGAATTCAATCTGATAGGATTAAGTAACACAGATTTTGTGATGGATTTATTACATGTGAGGCAGAATAAATGCCTTTTTCCTGTGGCAATAATGTTATTGTAACTTAATCTTCTCACTGTTATTCACCATCCCCAGCTGAAGCACACTGAAGAAAGTCATCCACCTACTTCAACTTGGCAGCAGTGTTATTCTGCTTGGACTATAACCTCAAAAAATCAAACCAGACCAGTGCTCTGCCCTGACAGCTGCTATCTGTGACTCCAGCACTGCTGTGCCAGTCATGATTAACAAAGAATTTTAGCAATAAGTTGAGCTGTCCAACCTCCTAAGGGACTCTGACTGCATGGGAAGAAGTGTTGTTCTTCTGTGACCCAGTTCACTCACCAAGATGAGCAGCAAAAGCAGTGGGGAGAGAACCAGTGCTGTGAAAGTGTTGGAGACCACTGTGGGAGGCCTCTTCTCAGGTTCCCTGAAGAGGTGCTGCAAACAAACAAAATCAGCTCATGAGCAGGAGTGTTCCAACAGAGCAGCTCCTTGCTCCCAAGCTGCAGCCCTAGTGCTGTTCTCAGAAGTTCCTCTGGGTGAGAGCCATTCTTCCTAAGGCAAAGGCTGACTCATTAATTAACACACTGTCCATTCCAGTCTCTGCATGTTTGATTTCTTGCACAGTTAACTTTTCCTTGCACTCACAGAAGCACTTGTTAGCTTGACATCAGCCCAGATGGCTGGAATGAAACAGAGACCTTTCTGTGGTCCTTACCTGGCCAAATTTTCATGTTTCAGTCTTTTCACTGACACCAGTTGCTCCCTCATAGCTAGAACACACAGTTTTTTTACTCATACACTAGAGAACTCCAAGAAATTTCTTTCCATTAAGCAGTAACTCTGGTCTTCCTTTAATTACATTACTTACAAATAAATTATGATGAGAACACATAACACCAAGCCCTCATCTCCACATATAATCTTGACTGTACCTGGATTTCAGGTTTGGGAACAAAGAGGTTCTTGGACTGGACTGTGGATGGTGCATCCTCTTCTGGGAATGTGATCACAACATCAGCCTGAAATGAAATCATGCAGCTTCATGCACTTAGATCTAAAAGCATAAAACCTATTCCTTTACTGTGCTCTACTTCCTCATTTCACAATCTGCAATTTACATAATTTTAAAAGGAAATTGAGAAAAATACACAATATTTTTTAAGAAGCCACTTCTCCCTAAACAGGGGCAATAACATCATTAACCCATCATTAAGAATTGGACATATTTCCAGCAGAGAAAGAACCTTGAGAGCTTGCTGTGAAATTGCATCAAACCCATTAATCTTCTGAAATTTCTGCACCACCACATGATGAAATTTATGTTTATTTCTGTCTTGCTTTGATGTTTACTTAAAACTCGCAAAGAACAGCAAACCTCAGAGCCCACAAAAGGATTCTAGTTCATTAAAAAGAACAAAACACTTGAGCTTCTCGCTTCCAAGCCTGTACCATGCCCTCCTGTTAGACTGTCAGTACCAACAAAACCACATCACCCCACTTCCAGCTACATACCACATTCCAAAGGATTGGATTTTCCAGAGTGGCATCTCCAATGATCAAGTAAAGAGTGTAGGTCCCAGAGGCAGAGTCAAATTCAGTCTTTCTTTCAGAGGTATCCAGTTCAAATTTGTACACGTTCTTGCTGTCTGGTTCTGCAACAAACACCACCTCCTGGCCAGTCTTTTGGTTGTGAAGTCGAACAAAAGTCTGCAAGGAAGATCATAACATTCAAGGACTTTTCAGCCAGCAATCTACATTAAAAAAAAAAAATCAGAAGCGTGCTTTTACAGAGCAGGCTACGTGCACTCAATCTGTGGAGTTAAATACGACAAAATACCAGAGAGGTTTCATTTAACAGACAGACAAAACAAATGAAGTGAATCTCCCATCCAGTGAGATCAGTAATCTTCACAGTACATGTCAAACATAAGGCTTCTCAAAACCTACCACATTTTTTCAAGAGCAACTGTCATGTCAGATGCTTCATGATGGAACATCTTGGTAACACAGCAATGACAAAAATTGTCCTAACCTGGTGAGGGATGAGTTCAGCTCCACTGTTCACATCTATAAGCTGGAAGGATAAAGCAAAGTTCTGATGGCTGTCAGCAGTGAATGAGCCCTTGGCTTTGGCTGGGTAAGCTACCCTAGGAGGAAAAAAACCACACAGAATCAGGTGATTTTGCAAGAGAAGGCCTGGTGCTCAGAGAAGCCAAAGCTCTAGTCTAGAGCCAGTTGCCCTTCCAGGATCACACACCCCATGCCATTTTACCTGGTTGTTTTTGGTGCAATGCTCTGATCTTTATCCACAGTAGATAGATCTACATTAGTAATCCCCACTTCTGTGGAAACTTTTACTTTCAGCTGCAACAAAACACAATAGAAAATTCTTCAGAGCACTCTACATACACCAATTATGGCAAAGTTCACTGCAGATGCTTTAGCTCTTCAGTCCCTCTTCCCCAAAGAGGCTCTTATGACTAAGCCCAAGTCAGAGCCTAACCTGCACAGAAGGATCTACAGCAATTTACCTTCTGGCAAAGCTCCAGCACCAGTCACTGACCCATCCCCTTCCTCCCTGCACAAGCAGCCAGCTCTGCAGACACCAACTTCTCAGGCATGCTGGAATTAGCTGTCCTTGAGAGCTGTTTTCAATGAAACAGCCCCACTACCCAGATCCAACTCGTTTTCCTTCTGAACTAGCAGAAGCTAGCTATTAAAGATTACATCACATATGATACAACTTCACACTGCCTGTGCACATGTCCTACTTCCTGGACAGCAACTTGAGACAAGAGGTCTCTGAACAGCAACAGTTCTGCCTCTGTTGGCTCCTAAAGCCCAACAGGTTTCCATTGATTTTATTACCAGCAGGCAAATGCCAAAGCATTCCTGCAGACCTGCACTTTGTCCAGCAAGCTTTCCTGCAGTCACAGCACTTACCCCTTAGTGCAGGGCAGCCAATAAGGCCCTGCCATTTATCACACTCCTCTGTGCTAAGTGCAGTATAAACCCCAAGCAGAGAAATGATTTCCTGCCCTTTCCCCAGCCCCAAACCACAGCCCATTCAGGCACTGAGCCGAGTGGGTTTGACTGATTTCAATTCTTCTCTCAAACATAAGCAGTTACTGCAGTCTGTAGTTTTTAATTAGCAGATTTGTTCTCACAGCTTATAAATGCTCCCCCAGAGAACTGAAGTTTCGTTGCCAAGACATTTTTCATCTTATACTACAATTTGTTATTACAGGTTTGCTCATGTGAGCCAGCCCCACACCCTCAGCCTGAAAAATAATTCACAGAGAACCTGTAGGAAAAATATTCAAAAACATTAACCAAACTATTTAGGTCAGACTTCAAACACAATAATCTTGGCAGTTCCTTTACAACAAAAAGTATAATTTAAGAGAGGCTATCCTCAAAAATGGATCCATTAACACGCAGATGATTCAGGCTAACTTTAGCAAAGCCTTAATTTGTTCCAAGATGGGAATGAAGAAAGATGAACTAAGAAATATTAATTTTTAAAAAGTTGTGTGAAGGCAACTCAGAGCTGCTGCACACAGCCCCTCCAACTGCACAGTACACAAACATCTCTCAAATATTTTAATGCCAGGAAATGTAGTCTCTGCCTGAGTAATGACCCACTGGTTTAGCTCATTACTGTCAAAACGATGGTGCATTAAGGACAATTAATGCTAATAACAGTAAGGAAAAAGCAGCTCCCCAGCAGTCCTCCCCCGTAACAATGTGTCTTGTTAGCAGCGGTTCCCACAAAGCTGCCCTAATACATTCCTGCCGGTGCCTCCCTGTGCCAGCCCCAGCTTCTGCAGGACAATCCAGCCCCTTCTGACACCCCTGAGTGCCATTACTGCTCACTGACAGAGCCAATTTGATAGTCAGAGTAAAGGTCAGCAGCTGTGTCTTCCTCCACTCCAAGTGAAAAACGCTGGAAGACTTGAAATGCTAATTGCTTCCTTAAATAGGTGACTGAGGGCAAAAATTAACCCTGGGAATGGACCTCTTTGGAGAAGAGCATTCTCAGCTGTTGACACTGGGGGGACTACATGAACAGCCAGAGAGGTCACATTCCTCTCACTCTTACAAACTTGAGGAAAGGAAAAGTCCAAATGTTTATGTAAAACTGCTCTTCAGAAAGGTGAGGTCTAAGAGCTTTTGCCACCAAAAAAGGGCTGTGTATTCATGAAAAGAAGACTTCATCTGCTTTGGTCACTGCTTCTCCACTACAAAATCTTCACCATATACACGGTTTGGATTTGCCAAAAGACCCCCCTGACTCTCTTCTAGGACTCTAGAGCTTATACAAACAGACAACAACAAATGCTCAGCTTCCACACAACAGGCAATCCCCAGACAAGTGCGAGCCAAGCCTTGAGATTCATGGGCTCAACTCTGGAATGCTCTGAAGAACTAACACTTGGTAATCATTTCTGCATATCGACTTAGGGCTGCCATATAAACACTTCCACTGTTACCCTCTGTTCACATGCTGTCAGATCAACATCTAAGTGATAAGACAGGTTTGAAATTTAAACAAATCCCTTTTGATCATGTATTAATCTGGCCATAATCCGGAGTCAAAATCCAATGCATTACAGAAAAGCATGTGATAAAAATTCCATACAACTGGCAACATCTTTCACAAGTATAAATAAAAAGCTCTTTCAGTGAATAAGCACAGAATAAAAATACATCAAAGAGCACACCCACCTCCACTTTGTTAGCAATAAATCGCTTATCTCCTTCTACACTGATAGAGAAATCGTAATATCCACTAGCAGGCTTGACACTCATGAAGTTCAGCTCAAAGAAATCTCTGTAACAAAAAGCCCCAAGGTGTTAAGAAGACTCCAAATATGCTACATTAAATAGGTAAACAAACACAGCACAAAACTAATATTGCTAAGTGCAGCAGGAAAAGAATTCTTCAAAGCTGACCAAAGTCAAAAGAACATTGGAATTTCCCACTCCCAGTCAAAAGAAAAAACAACAGAAATTCACCATCACCATCAAATGTGATTAGTCACTCTACACTAACAAAACACAACCACAGCATTTTGAGTTTTCTATCACAGAAACATTTCTTTGGTGGAAAAACACTTATGGAAAAATCAGTCCAACAATGCTTAAATAACAGCTAAAAATAATCTTATTTTCTTACCCAGAGAGAGTAAATGGTAGCTGCTGAAGGACAGTGGCTTTGCTAGACACAGACTTGGCTTGGTCAAGCTTTACAGAAACTTGAGTCAGTAGCTGGGACATAACATTGGTCACTTGAAGCTACAAGAGAAAAAACAACATTTCTGTGAGCATTTCTTCATTGTCCCAGACAGAATGCAGGAGTACAGACAACTCAGTACCCCTCTGTGTTACACACCCAGAACTCTCCCCTCCTCAGCATCCCAGCCTCCCTTGTTCTTTCTAAACCAACGGGGAAGGTGAAGAGCTGACTTCCACACGATGCCTTCTTGAGGCAGCGCCTGATAAGCCGTGGTAAGACGAGGTTCCTAAGAATCACTTCACAAAAGCACTACAATCCCAGATCTGCTGGAGCCTCAGTCCCAGAGCTAAAAGTGAAAGACATCAGCTCACACTTTCAGTCAGCCCAGAGCTACAACACCACAGACTGAGCCAAGATATGGGGCTGAGGCCTTACCCTGAGCAGGGGCTGGTGATGAGACACAGCTGCAGGCCCATCAGGGACAACGATGATGGGCAAGTGGAAGCGGTTCTGGGAAAGGGCACCTGCAGCACGAGCAACGCTGAAGGCCTCTGAGAGTGTCTCAAAGTTCTTCTTGCTAAAAATTGCATTCATCAGCTGGATAACCTGATCCTGAAAGAGGAAAAGCCAACCACATATAAGCACCAGGAGCTTCCCACAACATTGCAAACTGGCTCAGTGTTATGTTATTAATGCAAACATCATTCATAAAAGACTGTTTAATTTTCCAATGGCTTTAAAAACAGTTCAAATTATGAGGCAACCCAAAATTATCTACCTCTGGAATTTCATATGCATTCTTATTCTTGGCTGGGAGGCTCCAACCACAATGGCTGGAACTGTCTCAAGAACTTGAAAAAGCAGAATATGGATCCACTTCTGCAAGTGATGTGTTTCAGAGTAAAAAGATGTCATCAGCTCAACTACCCAGACTGCATGTGGCTGCAAAAAGAAAATCTAGCTGCAAGAGCTGCACAATTGTCTTCATACAGTAGAGCAGAACCAGGCTTGCTGTCCTGGCTGGGAAGGCCGTGGAACAAAGCATCCCAATGGCTCTGGAAGGAGCCAGTCTAGGCCCATGCAGGCTTATCCCCTTAGGCTCAGCAGTGTCCTCAAGCTAAGAGGATTAGCTTTAAAGCAGTACCACCAGGAGCACAGAGCCAGCTCTGGATTTGGGATGCGCCAAAGCTAATTTGTTCTCCCAAAGCAGGAGTGGGACAGCATCCCCCCAGCTGGTTTTTCAGGCTGACTCAGTAGGGTTAGGGCATCTGCACCACTCACTGCAGATTATTCATTAGCCATCATTATTCAGCTTCTTCCATCACTCCCTGGGCGGAAGAAAAGCCAATCCCCCTCTGCTTTTCCCTAGTCTGGAAAGCAGAGGGATTGGCTACCTGTACTTTGATCCAAACCAAGGATTTTGGGCTAAATTGTAATGAGTACAATCAAAGACAGTCCCAAATAAAGCAATAAAGATACAACTTAGTGACCTGCAAAGAACACTTCTAAACAAAATCCACTGCATCTCAAATCTTCACTCCTCTGCGTGTATCAGTGCACACCAAACAACATCACAACTAGAGAAAGCATCCAGACAAAGGCTACAAAACTCCTGCACAGTGCAAATCCTGAAGGGCTTTTCATGTCTGTAGAGGGCATGGCACTGCTCCAGACACTAATCAGCAGCCGACACTCTCATTGAAGTTGTGGGGGGAAAAAAACAGGGAGTTATTTTTCCAAATACTACATCTTAGTTTTTAAAGACAGTTTTGTGGTATTCCAAATGCATTCTCACCACTCAACAGAGATAAATCCTCAAGCCCAAAGAGCAGCATTTCTGACAGCACAATTCTGAAAAAAACTAAATTTCCCTTAATTGGTCTTTTTTTAAAGCATCACTTGGACGCTGACAGTTTGAATTGCACGTGGCAGAATCACCACCTCAAAAATGACATCAAAATTACTTTGCATTAGTCAGTTTGGCAGCAGTGTGGAAAAGAGCCAGGACTGAACTCAGATGTCTTACACTGGCTTCAGCCTTAACCCTGCCACTTTGGCTTGTGCTTTAGGGAGCTGCCATTCTCACTCCATTAACTTGTGGGAAAAAAAAAAAAAAACAAACCAAACAAATGGATAGCTTGTGGTAATAATTTCTGACTTTTAACCAAGATCAAAAGGAATTTCCAGCAGTCTTTCATCGTAGACAAGTTTTTTCATCTGGATTCCTGCAGGCACATGGGAATGTTGTCTCTCTTTTGGGCACCCAAAACTGGGGTGCCTGCATTTCCTCACAGATAAATAATATTTGCAAAACACCTTGACATGCTGCAAAGTGCTACAAGTGCCAAATACCAGAACAAACTCTGAAACAAGGGTTTTTTCAACACCGTGTCTCAATAAGCAAAGAAAAACTAAGCTTCACTTGCAATTTCCTTCTGTACACTTGAAAAGGGAAAAAAAATCAACAAATCCAGTCTGTGATCTTTAAGTTGGAATTTCCTCTTAGATTCTGTTTCCTAGCATTCCCTCCACAATGTCCCTTTTCACTGAGTGTTCTCAATACTTTCTGCAGTAGAAGTTCTACCCAGTTACACCAGGCTCTGGCACTGCAACAGGGACTGAGCAGATCCTTTTTGGGAGCTGGAGTGTGCAAGGAAGGAAAGGGCAGGTACAGACCTCCTTTATTGCTGGCTCTGTGCCCACATGGTCTGACAGCTTATAGGCAGCAGCAACAAACAGGGCAGTAGTCTCAATTCCTTCTTCAAACTGCAAGTAAACTCCACCCAGGTCATCCAAGCGAGCAACAAGATCCTGTTAGAAAGAGTTATGAAAATTTAAATTGCATTTTAGTGGATCCACAAAAGTTAACTCTGCTCTTAGGTCTTTAATCAAGAATTATCTGTATGGGATCAATTTTGTATTTTGTAATAGTTATTTAGAGACAGGAAGAAAGAAAATCCTCCAGCCTTTAGGGGATTTAATAATATGTAAATGTCAGGATTGTCTATTTTTCAGTCCACTGTGAAACAGATAAAAGTCCAAGGAATTATCTGCTTGAAAGCCAAGCCATATCATGCAGGCAGACGATTAGCCATGCTGGTTTTTAATTTTGTTTTTCACATTAATACATCTTTTAGTTCTAAAGCAATCTAGCAAATTTCTGAATAATTAGAGAGCACAGTGTGTTCCTACCTCAATCTCTTCAACAATGCTACTTAGATCTGCCTGCTGGGATAGGTAAGATGCCGTCTCCAAAGCCTGGATGGTTCTTAAACAAGAACAAACAAAACCAAACAAGTGTGTGATTATTCCTTCCTTAAAAGCCAAACACCATTTAAATCAAAGCAACTATGTTTTCTATTCTGAATGAAGTGTAAAAACAGCTGTTCCTGCCTTCAGTTCACTCAAGAGAATGAATCTGAAGTAATTTAGTGTGAAATTATTATTCATTACAGAATGTCACTTCAGCTGCATCAGCGCTGCAAGGAACTCATAGACTCAAAGGCAGAGAACAAACTGATCCCTGCAGAACACAGATCCCAGACTTGCTACTGAGGCTTCCAGGAATCCAGTTTTTTACTCAACAAAGCAAGTTTTAAAGTTTCCCTTTCTTCCCTGGCCTTTAAGGGACATTCTGTTCCCTAGTTTCACGGTGAAACAAATTTTTGGTGACACATGCCAAGATTCCTTCAGCTTACTGGCACATATTTTCCAGCTCACAGTGCAGGCACCCCAAACTACAAACAGGGTTGAGAAAGAGCATTAAGTCTGTTGCAACCATAAATGACACAGAATCAGGGCTGGGTATAAAGCAAAAATTCTGTTATAAATCCTTTTAAGAAGAGGTTTTTTTTTTTATACCATCCCTTTACTGACCATTATCCTTGAACTAAACTGAATATATAAGTTAATTTGCAAAATCATACAAAAATAACCCCCAAATTAAGTCCCTATATATTTCCTTCCCCCCGAAGAACAATAATGAACTGGACAAATACATCAAATGAAAACACAGCACCTACTCTACTAAATCTATATTCCAACTATTAAGCAGTAAAATAGTCTTGAATTCAAAACCCAGTAGCCTGGAGGATAAACACACAAATCCCTCCTGTGTGAGACTTACGCCAGCACGCTCTCTTCCTTGCTGAGCCGAGCAGTGAGAGCACTCAGGGCTTCCTGGGATGCCAGAGGAAGACCAAAGCCACTCAGGGCACCAACAGCATGGAAGATCTGGGTGACTGAGGAATCCTCACTGACAGCTGCCAGCAGCAGCTCCCTGGTCTCATTGGAAATGGTGACCTGAGGAAGAGCACAGTGATTCACACCTGAAAACACATGGCCTTCAAATCACCACTGATTTCCTCCTGGAGCAACACTAGATTGGTGAACTGCTATAAACTTCTGGGAAAAATTCTTTTATCATTCATTAGTTTTTAGTTTAATTGATTAAATCCTTAAGTTTTGCTGTCAACCATCAATTAATCAGGATAATCCATTCAGATGTATCCTGGTAACCTGCTACTGCTTTTCATGTGGCATCACCTCACTGTGTAGCAGCCAGGGGTACTGATGGCAAAAAGGGTTTGGATAACCCACCCCAGTTCAGCAAGGGTGGTCTGCATCTGTATCCAGCAGTGTTCCAAAACCCAGTCTGCCATCCACACAAAGAATTTCTAATTGACACAGTCCTGAGAATTCGAACAACATGTGCTGCCTTTTTTCTTAGCCATCAGTATTTAATTAAAAAACATCCCCTCAGAATTACCCTGGACCAAATACTTGCGTTACATATTTATACTCTGCCTTGTGTAGAGCATGTCCAAACATTTATTTACCTAAGGCACAACAGAGAACAATCCACTAAAAGAAAGTAAAAGTTATGGATAAAATAAACCCAAGAAAAACTTCAAGACAAGTATTTCCTGGGTTGTATCTGTCTGCAGAACTCAGGGCTCCACACTCACCTCACAGCCTGACAGCACCTGCATGGACTGGGCAGCATAAAAGAGGGATTCAACACTGCTGGAGTCCACATGAGATTTGATGAACTTGCATGCAGCCTGTGGAGAAACAAGTTAACTTAAACCTGAGAGGAGATTTAAATGATACTCTAAGACAATTCCATGAACACTGTGCATTTTTATACCCCCCAGATTCTATTCTGCCAAGTGCTGCACAGAAACAAGGGTGGTTCCTCCTAAAAAACGTAAGGAATATTCACATAAGTTCTACTGCAACCATAATTCCAACCTAAATTGAGTATAATTATAATGCCTAACAAAATTAAAGTCTAACAGGTACATTTAGGACAAATCCTCCAGGACAAAGAACAGATGGACAGAAATTCTGTAGGTGAGCTTCCTTTCCAGATGGTGTATCACCATCATTAATGGATACAAATACAAAATTTCAAAGAGTGCAGAGAGAAAAGTGGGACAAGCAGGTACGGTATAAAAGCAAGCAATGGGACTCTTGTTAATTTGTATTAACTGATGGATCACTGGGATGTATTTTAACCAGAAAATAACCAAGAATTTAACTGCTCATACAGAAATCACATGGCTTTGAGTATTTGGAGCACAGGCCTTTACAAGCAGGACAGGACTGCATTATCCAGGAATATTCCCAGACTTCCTCTCGGCTGAGGAGGATCAGGGTAGAGATCACTTAATTAAACCTGACACCCTCAAATCCACAGGCCTCAATGGGATGGAGCCACGAGTGCTCTGGGAGCTGGCAAATATTATTGCTAAGCCATTCTCCATCATCTTTGGAAGCTCGTGGAAAACAGGAGGTGCCTGAGGACTGGAGCAAAGCCAGTGCCACGTCAGTCTTCACAAAGGGCAAGGAAGAGGATACTGGGAATCACAGGCCAGTCAGCCTCCCTCCAGCCCTGGAGAGGAACAGCTCATCCTGGCCCTCATCTCAAACCCTGTGCAGGCAAAGCAGGTGCTGAGGAGTAGCCAACACCAATTCACCAAGGGGAAATCACGTTTAACCAGTGGGATGCCCTCCAGGAGATAAGCCTGGGTGCACAAGAAGCTGCCCATGAGCCATCAGTGTCCTGGGGGCCAAGCAGGTCAGTGGCAGCCTGGGGTGCATTGGGAAGAGCACTGCCAGCAGGTCAGGGATGTGATCCTGCCCCCCACCCAGCCCTGCTGAGGCACACCTGGAGTGCTGTGCTCAGTGCTGGACCCCCAGCCCAAGACAGACAAGGACATGCTGGAGGGCTGTGAAGATGATGAGGGACTGGGGCACCTCCCAGGAGGGAAGGCTGAGAGAGCTGGGACTGTTCAGCCTCAAGGAGAGCTTAGCAGTGCACACAAACATTTGAGGGTGGGTCATTCCACAACAGATGTTCAAGTGTTATACCTAGCTTTATTTTTACTGCCTCTACCTTTTAAATAGCCACACCCTGTGAAGAGGTGCACTGTGCAGAAAAAAGTCTCACCACAAACCTTGATAAACAAATAAACTAATGCTGTTTCCCTGCAGAAAATGAGTCATAGTTACACTGCCAGAACTAGGAACTGATAAAAAATCCAGCCACAATGACACAAAGGAAAGCAGCAATTGCCAGGGTAGCCCACAGATGATCAGTAATGGCCACAGCAAGGAGTGCACCAAGATGAACCCCATCTTCAGGAGCTTCACAATTCATGGCTTATGTGCAGCACTCAAACTGAAACCAAGACCAAAGGGTTTAGAACTCTGGATGAATCTATGAGGAAAGAACAAATGTCTATTTACACTTCACAAGCATAGGTAAACATCCCCATGCACATGTGTCTATGTGAGGAGGCTGTTACAAGCACAACCTGCAATATTTAAACTAAAAATCCTTAGAGACAGCACAGTGAGAATTATGTTGATACCACCACCCTTGAAACGATACAATTAATTATACATAAAAATAGTACTGCCTGAATTCAGTATTTGAACTGAAACAAACTAATGGGAACTCTATTTAACAGTACAATGCACCAAATGTGCCACAGGCAGGGAACTTATTCACAAATTGATATCCACAGCAGCATCACAAAGGGCTGCGGAGGAGCGAGCCCTGAAGCCACCACTCACAGGCAGTGAGTGTAAGAGAACCAGGGCCACGTTACAAATTGCACATTATCCAAATAACACACGAGACGCGCCAATTACCGGCGATACTCCGGTACTTACTAATGACATAACGCTTTTGTAAACGCTTTACATTTTCCACACGGCCCTGTCCAAGCAGAGTTCTCTCTATAAACGTCTATTTTATTAATAACTGGTCATTCACTGATGTACAGCAGCCCCTCAGACAGCAAAGCGCCGCCGGGCAGCGGCAGCCGGGCCCTGCCCCGCTCACCTTCTCGTCCGCCAGCCGCACCCCGAGGCTGCTGAGCCCCACGATGGAGTGGTAGGCGGCCCGCACGTCGGTGAGGGGCCGCTCCAGCACCGCCCGCAGCCGCGCCAGGTCGCGGCCAGCGAGGCGATGGCTGGGGATAAGGGCCTGGGCAGCGGCGAGGAGCAGCAGGAAGCCGAGCGCCGCCTCGAGACGCAGCCGCGGGCCTGCGGAGAGACAAACGCGTTACCCCGCGTCCCCCATCCCCGCGGCACCCACCCCGGCCCGGGCCCGCCGCCCGCGCCTCACCCGGCGCCGCCATGCTGCCGCCCCGTCCGCGCCACGGGCCGCTTCCGCCCCACGCCCCGCCCCGAGCGCGCCACCACGCCACGGGGGGGGTGAGAGAGACGGGGTGTCATGCGAGGGTCCCTCCGCTGCCCTGCTGCCCGCTACGGCAACCGAGGAGCTGTGAACGAGAGTGAAGCCAGCCGGGCGGGCGGGGCAGAGGGCGGGCGGCGGCGGCGGCAGCGGGGTCAACAGGCCCCGGGAAGAAATGACTCCCCCGTTTGAGGAGAGTGGTACGGGCCGCCCGGCGGGCCTCCGGGGCGGGGATGTGGGCTGCGCTGATTGGCCAGGGCGCCTTAAAGGGGCCGCGCCCGGAAAGTGTCCGAGGGGCCGCAGCCGTGCCATGCCATGCCGTGCCCGCCAGGTAATAATTAGCATTTTCCCCATGATGCAGAAGGCTGATCAATTACTATGCTATACTATGCTACGGTATACTATACTAAAAAATGCCAATCACTTCTTTAAAAAAAATTAAAATTTAATAGTAATAAAATAGTTATTTAAAAAAAAAGTAATAAAAATTAAGCAATAAGAATTTGGACAATCAGAGTTAGGACAATAAAAAGCAAAGAATTACGGACATCCTGATGGTTTTCCTCAAGAAAGCGTGGCTCGCTAACAAAGGATTACCCCTTAAAAGCCATAGCCTGTTGCATATTCATATATCATGATGCAAACATTCTTTTCAAACAAAGGATGTCTTCTGCTTAGTTTCCCTCCCCTTCAACTTGTAAATCTATTTCTTGGTCCCGAGAAGTCTGGAAGAAGTCTGAACAGTCCCAATAAAGGAGGTCATAATTCCTCTCTTGGAATTTTTGGTGTCAGTATGTGAAGAATTTCTTGGTTATCTTGTCCATTTCTTGAGCTAGTTACAAAAGGTATCTTACATCACATAGTTTCTATTTTAATATTATGCTATAGCTGAAAAACTATTTTTACCACACTACTTAAAAGAGATTAATACAGCATAACTTTGCAACATATATATTCATTTTAATATTTGCAAAAAGCCAATCATATAATATGCATCTATAACATTATACTATAGAGAGACACTCTTTGCCCTTACAAACAGACCAGATTGGTTAATTGAAATCCAAACATCATCACCCTTGACTAATTAAAAAACCACCCATTTGTAAACAAATCTCCATAACACATTCCACATGTGCACAGCAACAGGTGCAGAAATGGAGATAAGAATTGTTTCTCATTCTTTTCTCTGATCTTCTCACAGCTTCTCAGGAAAATCCTGGGGAAGCTACCTCTCTCTGCTCAGAGGATGTGTGATAACCACAGCTGAGCAGGGAATGGTCCCAGCCCCAGCCTGGCAGAGCTCCCAGGCACAGGCTGGGGTTGTTGGGGTGTCTGTGCAGAGCCAGGGGTTGGACTCTGTGATCCTGATGGGTCCCTTCCAACTCACAGTATTCTAATCTATGTCCTGGTCTAATTCTGTGGTTCCAGTCTTTTGTTTTAAGGAAAAGAGGAGTGGGCTGTCTGGCTGAGAGCTGCCAGGAGTGAAGTCAGGGGGCTGAAGAGTAACTGAGGGAAAGGTAATTTTGGAAGTGGGAGATCACAACCACCGACTCATTGGCTGCCTACTCCAAACTCAAGGCTCAAATGGAGGGAAGAACTCTGCCTGTGGACTAATTAGCATGAGACATGAGAGATATAACTAGGAAGTAAGGAATTGAGTACTTATTAACAAAAAGTTCTGATATTTGCAACCAATGAATGCTAATAGCTTTGTCAAAATGTATAAGTAAAGTCTTGAAGAGTGGGGAGCCAGCCTTTTTGTGGATTATCACCCAGCTCCCTACTTTGTGCAAATTAGAAAATAACCCAAAAATACCTCCCCTTGGTGTATGAATTGGTGCTGCACACTGGGGAATAAGCCTGTGCTTGGGACAGCAATCCTATGCCACAGGCCATGTAGTGCTGAATCTTGTTTTCCACCTGTTCATTCCTTCCCCCCTGTTTTTCCTTAGGTACCAAATAAAAAAAAAAGACAAAAAAAAAACAACCAAAAAAACCCAACAGTGTAATGTTAATCCCCAGCTCTGCTAGGCACAACCCAAACCTCTCACTTAACCAAGCTGGATTTCTTGTGGGAATAAATGTCAGTGATTATTTCAGGTGGCTCTTGGGAATGGCCATGACCACACTCTCAGGGTCCTGGAGTTCCTTCAGTGAAGCAATGTGCAAAGGTGCAAAATGGCTTTTCCCCTGTGAGCCATGGGGATGGGCCTCCCTGTCCCTGTCCCCACAGGAGACACAGCAAGCCATGGGTGACAGACCCCCATCCCGCTGCTCACTGTCCTCCTGGAAGGCCCCAGAATTTGGGGAAAAGGGTCGTGATTCCTCCTGCAGAGGGCACTGGGAACTTGTTCTTTCTACTTTCTGGGAAAGATCCCCTGGAGCCAGTGCAGCTCCCCCTTGCACACCCACCCTGCTGCCTCTGCTCACCCTGGAGCTGGGGACACTTGGTGGGACATGGACAGACTCCTGGGGGAAAGCCAAGGAACCATGGAGCTGCTTAATGTGGAAAAGCCACTGCTGAGAAATCAGCCTGTCCTGCTCTGCCCCTGCTTCTCCCTCTGTGCCAGAGTGATGATGAGATGTCAGCTCTGGAAGGGCTCCCTGGTAGTTTTTAAACCCCAGCCAAGATGTGCTGCTCACAGTTTGGTTTCCACAGTGCTGAACCACCAATCTCACCTAAATCCCCCAATTTTTGAAGCTGGACATGCCTGAGACAACAGGATATGCTCACAGCTTGATGTGCCATGCAGAGGATGCTCCCTTGCTCTGGGTTACTCCTGTCCTGGTCTCCCTTGGGAGGTGTAGCTCCTCTGAAGTGCAAAATCCTGTCAGCATTCCTGGGGGAAGGAAGAAAATGTCCTGCATAGGTGTGCCTGATTTTACTGTTTTGTCTGAGGAAATGCTTTCGCTTCACCGGGCTGGGTTTGTGTCACATCACATTTTATAGTAACCAAATGACACATTTTGGCCATCTGAGATGGCATTTCCCATTTCATTGCCCTTCCTGGTGACAAACTGGGCTGAGGGGAAGATGATTTGCCCAGAACTGGAGCAAAACCAAACTAAAATGAACCCAAAACCCTTTGTGAGATGGTATTTGTCTTCTATTCGAGCTCTCAGGTAGGTAGGACTATTCTAGTCCATATGAGGAAATGGCCACACAATCCCCAGGGACGCTGGGACCCCTCTGGGAGGCTCAGGGAGGCTGACCCCACCACTGCCCTGGGGAAGGATCCTCAGGGGCCATGGGAGCCTGGCTGGCTGCAGTGCCTTCTTCCAGGGCTAAAACACTCCACATGCACCAGCCCAGCCTCAAAAGGCCTCAGCCAAATTCTTCTGCTATGACAGATGGAAATGGGACATTTCCTTTTCTTTTTTCTTTGAGATGAGAGGGGGGAAAAAAGCTAAAGGCCATTTGTGCAATTAAGAGCCCTAAATGTGGATTTTATTTCAATGTAATGGGACGGTTATTGCATATAAAAGGAGAGCCAGATGGTTGTTAAAACCACATTTACTAAGTTCTAATAACTGTGAATTTGACCTGCAGCCCATCAAGAGCTGCAGTCCCTCATTATAAAATAGCTTGGCAGTGTCACCCCCAGATCCTCTGGCTGCTCCTTGCTGGGACCTTTGGACACAGCAGCACTCACTGAGCAGGGCAGGATTTGCCCTCGTGGCACAGCCCTGCAGCCACAGGCTGCCTTGCCTGGCTCTGCTTGAGCTTCAGTTGGTTGTTGGGGGTGACAAGGACAGAGGGACGAGGAGATGGAATACTCCTGCCAGCTTGGGGAGGAGGGCCAGGGCCCCTCCGTGGGGTGCAGGGCAGTGCAAAGTCTCTGCACAGCCAGGGCAGAGCTCTCCTCTGCTGCTCCACCTTGTGCTAGGGGGCTTGGGGAAGGAACACTGAGGGTGAAGGATGGAGAGTGGAGAATGGTCGGTGGAATGTGGAGATGGAGGGTGGAGGATGGAAAGTTGAGGCTGGAGCATGTAGAACAGGTGGAAGGTAGAGCATAGAGGAGGACTGGGAAGGAGCTGGAGTATAACTCCTTCTCCCCCTGTGGGAACCTTGTTTAAACCTGTGCAGGCAGGGAAAGAATGGGGTGAATCTATGGAGGGCAATGCAGCTCTCATCCCCCACTGCCTCCCAACACCTCACACAATGCCCAGGGTCCAGGCAGCCCCCTCCCTGCAGCAGCCCTTGCACAGCACCAGCTTCTGCAGCACCTCTGGGCTGCTGAATGCCCCTGTGCATCCAGGAGAAGCCCAGGAGAAGCAGGGGAGTGAGCCCCCAGACCTGTGGGCTGGGCTGTGGCATCCCTCCCCCCAGCTCTGCCTGCCAGCGGCGCAGCCGGCCTTCCTTCTTTGGTAAAGATTCCAACAATTCCCTTTTTAGGCTTAATACCACCAGTGCTGGGAAGGAGCAGGAGCCTGTTCCCCAGCCCAGCTTCGGGCTCAGGGGCTGTCTGCAGGGAAGCAGCCCCTGCTCTAAATGCCTGCAAAGGGCTTGCCAAGACAGCCCTTCAAGACTCTCCGTGCCTGGCAGCTCCTGCCCCACTGCAGAGGCCCCCCTGCTCCCTCCTCAGCTGCCCAACCTGCCTTCCCAGGACCACACCTTACCCAGCCAGCACAAAGGTATTGTTGTGCTGGCAGGAGTCTGCTTTCCTTATTATTACTCCTGGAAAGCTCTCACTGATGAATCCCAGCTGGGAGGCTTTTTTTCTTTTCCCTAGGTCTTATTAAATTATTGCCGTGGATTTCTCTGCAGAGCCATTCATCCTCCCCTTCCCATCCCACTCTGTGCCCCACCAAGATCACCCTGCCAGGCTCTCTGGACCCAAACCCATCCCATCCCCTGGGAGCACTGGCTGCTGCAGAGCTCTCCCAGTTAGCCCAGTCCCTCCAGGAACAGGCAGCTGGCAGGGCTGGGGCTGGCAGTGCCTCCAGCATTCCATGCCATACTGACAGCATTCCCAGGAAAGAGCCTCCGTGTGAGCCCCTGCAGTATCCTCTCCTGTTGGCAAAGGGATTTATTGATCTCCTCCTGCTCTGTGCCACCCCAGTGATGAGATCTGTACCCAGCACTGCCCAGACCTGGACAGGAGGATGGATGGGAGCTGGGAGTGGGATGGGAACTCATGAAAGGCTCCTGCAGATGGGTTTATTTGCATAATTCCCATTGAACATGTTGAAACTCTCCTGTTTTCCTGGGATGATGTCAGATCTGGACTCCTTGGCTGGATTCCCTCTGCAGGAGGGAACACCCACAACTCCCGGTGTTGCCTCCTCTGGGAATGTGCAAGCGGCCCAAAGTAGTGCCCCTGATGTGGGGAAGATTTTCCCACCTTCCCTGCACATCCCATGGGAGCAGTGGCAGGGCAGGCTTATGGGCACTGTTGGAAACTCATCCCAGCAAGCCCCTCCCTAGATGTGCTGGAAATCCAGAGGTTTTGGAGCTGGAAGCCCTCTAAGAGGTAATGCTGGGGTTTATGCTGGACCCACTGAAACTTTGGGAGCAGCAGCTGCCAAGATACAGCACAGCACTGAGTTCCTGCCAGGGCCATGGGTACCACTGCTGAGCAGCTCCAGGATTCCCTCCATCCTCCACGCTGCTAGAGACAAGGAGTGCTAAGAGATATCCCCCACTCCTAGAGCACTTCTGAATAATGAATCTCCAAGGGTAGGATACTCCAGCACATCTGTCTTCAAAAGCCTTTTAGAAAGCTCTGCTTGGCAAGCAAGGAAGGTGGACAGGGATGGTTTAGCACGGCCTCTGTGTCCAAGGTGCTGCTGTACCACGGGGGGTGAGGCTTGTCAGCCTTGGGAATAGCAGGGTGGGGCTGGAACCATCAGCATGGAGAAGCCTGGAAATGTGGGATAATTGAGCTTAAGGTCCTCTCTCTGTTGTGGGGGAGAATAAACTTATCACTATCCCTTGCACTGCCCCCTGCAATGGGTGGGCAGGCTCTCCCCAGTGTCCTCCTCAGAGCAGGGACACAGGCAAGTCACCAGCAAAGTCTTGGTGGTGACACAAAGGTAGTAACCAGCTAGAGAAAGGATAGGATGCTGTGCTCCCAGGGCTGAGTGACTGGAAAAGACCTTTCCTTGGCTTTGGCAGTGTGTGAGTGTGGGTGGATGCTCCTGATGGGCATGGGGCTGCCACAAAACCCCTCCATGTGGTAGAAATCCCAGCTCGGCTGATAATATTTCCCTTCTGCTCCAGCTTTGCTCAAGTCCCTAACTAAGAAAAAAGGCCCCAGGGAGCACTCAGAAAAACTGTTAAAATAATTTTAAATAAATCAAACCAAATAAATGCAGAGAAATTGAAGAAATACATCCTGGCTGCACAAGTTTCAGCTTCCAGTGCTGCCTGTGCTGGTGCTGCTGGCATGACAGCCAAGGCTGTGGCACAGACATCCCAAAATTTCTGAGCCCAGAAAGGAACAGTCACCCAGGGGTTTCTTCCTCTCCTGACTGGATGAGGCCGTCCTTGCCCCCAGCAGGCGGGGAAGCAACAGGCATTTCTTTGCACCAGACCCATGCAGAGACAGCACTGAATTTCTCAAAAAGACCTTAGGATTGGGATCCTGCTGAAGGAGATGGATAGTTTGAGGCTGGAGCAGCAGCAAGGGTGTAAGTCAGCGTGGCTGTCATGAGCTGTGCCCGGTTTCACCAGCCCGACCTGGCCGTGCTGGAATGGAGCTGGCTGATGGATTCTTCTGCTCCCTCCCACCCCACTCTCCGGGGGGACGCGCTGCTCCTGCCCTCCAGCCGGCAGGAAGAAATTGGTTCCTGGCTGTTTTAGCAACTGCAAGTATTAGGTTCAGTTTCCTTTGATTCCCCGTGTTTGGTTTGCTCTCCTACTTCATAAATATTCAACCACCAGACGCTTGAAAAAGCGCCTGCGAATTCCCCCGCGCGTCGGTGGGAGCGGCGCCCGCGCTCCCCGGCCGCATCCTGCCGAGCTCCATCCCCGCGGAAAAGGCTCAGGACACGGCCGGGGCCAAAGCCGGCAGCTCGTAAACCAGAGCGGTGCCGAAACGCTCCCCAGCCGGCGGGTACCCGGCACGGGATGAGGAACGGCTCGAGGGGCTGCAGGCTGGGAACTCGATGCGCTGAAGCGCAGGGATGGCCCTGGAGGGACATTCCCAGAGGGCAGAGGGGATGCAGCCGCTCCCCGGACACCCAGCTTTTGTGGGCACTTGCTCCCCCGAGTCTGCTCCCTCTCGGTCTGCTGTCCAAGAGTGAAATGCAAAGGGTTCCTCAGATCCGGGGCTGGAGGAGTTACAGGGAGACATTTTGCACTGATGTTTTCCTGCTCCCCTTTTCCCCATGGATAGGGGCAGCATCACCCACCTCATGTGCCCACTCCACTTGTCACCAACCGGGGACACACCTGCACCACCAGCACAGAGTCTGCAAAGCTCAGGGGTGCTGGGCACCCTCACTGGTGGCCTAGCCAGAGCTGAAGGGACCATAGGGAGAGAAAAACAGGGGGAAAAATAAAACCCCAACCCTCTGCATTACAAAGAGTTCCCTGCTCAGCCGGGCAGTGCCCTGGTGACATCAGCACCAAGGCTGGGTGGCAGCTTCAGAGCAAGAGGTGTCAGGAGGGTGCAGGGCTGGGGGGGAGCACAGCAGCCCTCCCCAAGCTCCCCCAGCGCCTGGGCAATCCTACAAACCCCAGCTCCTGCTTAGTATTCCCCTTTCTTGCCAAAATCACTCCGGAGCATGTCAGCATGCTGTCATGTAAGGAATCTCATTTTAGAGAGGCTTTTTCTCTCTCATTTTGCCTTCGATACAAACCAGACACAGGCTCATTTTATTGGGTGTGAGGGCAGGGCTGCCCACATCCGGCCTTCCTCCACTCCCTCCCCAGAACCATGCTGGAGTGGAGCTGGAGGACTCACCCTGTTTGTCTGGGATACTTTTTGCTGTGCGTGCCGGGACCTTTGCACAGATGTGCTCTTGTGCAGGACCCCCTTGGTGCTGTGGAAGCCCTGCATGGAAGCCATGGGAGAAAGAGCCAAACTGCTCTGTGAGGTGGCTTTGGGGCTGCTCAGGTGCTGCCTGCTGAGCCTGGGAGTGAGGCAAACCTTGGATGTGTGGGATGCTGCATTTCCCTCTGCTGCATTTTAATTTTGAGGACTGGCAGCCAATTCTCAGGAGGGCAGTACCTCCTGCAAAGCTTCAGGAGATACTTGTTCCCTCCTCTTCTAACTCCCATTGCCCCAAAGCCCCTCAGCGAGGCCACAGTCTCTGCACATTCCTCCCCCTTATTCCAGGCGACTGCACAGACCCCAGAGCCCCTTACCTGCCTGACCCCAGGGCTCAGCTCCAGTGCTCTGGGGATGGATAGCGATGGACAAGTCCTGGCCTGGATTCCTCATGCCCCTCTCAGCCCCCCTCATCAAAACAGGGCTTTCCCTTCTCTGAATAACTCCCTGTGACTCTGGCTGCCTGGGGAGGCATGGAGCAGCTCCCCTTGGCCCTGCATGCAGAGCAGTGGTGATCAGCAAGGTAATTAATTGGTTTGGGTGGCATTTATGCCTGCTTTGCACACCTGAAGTCACCCTTCCTTTCCGAGAGGTTTGGCCTGGGAAACAAGAATAATCTGCTTAGGTCAGTGAAGGATGAAAACCCTCTGTCCACCTGCAGTCCTACACAGGGGGTTTTGGAGCTGGGGGCTCCAGCCAGATGTGCAGAATTTGCCTAAAAAGGGATGTGAGAGCCAGCAAAGTGTGATGCCCCTGCAAGACTGGCACAGTGCTTAGGGGCTCCAGTTCCAGCTGTCTGTTTCCACCCAGGGAAAGCTGCTCTGCTGCCACAAGGAAGCTGAGGCTTCTCAGGAGAGCTCAGCCTCATGGCTGAGCCAAGGGTGCTGAAATCAAATGGGTGCTTTGCAAGGCTGCTCCCAGAGGATGCCTGAATCTCACCTGAGTCCTCTTCCAGTCCTGCTTCAGTGGCCAGTACCAGCTGGGACTGGGAGTTCTGCCCCATCACTGTGTGGGACCAGAGAGGTGGTGTATAGCACCACCACAAAGACCTCGAGCATGGTTCAAAAAGTTCCTAGATGATGCTCTCAGGCACATGGTGTGATTTTTGGGGTTGTCCTGTGCAGGGCTCTGAGGTATGTGGTGTGATTTTTGGGGTTGTCCTGTGCAGGGCTCTGAGGTATGTGGTGTGATTTTTGGAGTTGTCCTGTGCAGGGCTCTTGAGTATGTGGTGTGATTTTTGGGGTTGAAATGCACAGGGCCAGGAGCTGGGCTCTGTGATCCTTGTGGGTCTGTTCCAGCTCAGGATATTCCATGATTCTGTGATGGTTGTCTCCAATTTTACCTGCAGTAACCAGGGAGTAGCTTTTGTCTCTCCTAGGTTTACAGCCCAATCTTATAATATATTGCAGCATGTACATTATAATATATGCAGTGTATTACAATATATCTGCATCATGCAAGACAGATGTGTTGGAGAACATTTTGGGTGCAAACACTGTTGCACCCAGTGAAATATTCTGCCAGCAATGCCATATTTAGACCTGATCTCTGCTGGGTCTGGTCCTGAATGGCCCCTGGACTCACAGGCAGCTGAGGCAGCATATCCCCTCTGCACAACTTCCAGCACCTCTGCTCCCTCCTGTGCTCCTGCACCAGCCCCGCCATCCCTGACCTCACCTTTCCCCATCTGCAGGACTAGCCAAAGGTGTCCTGAGCAGGTTCTGCATCCCAGGGAGAGACCAGCCCCCTTTCCAAGGATTCCTGGCCCATATGGAACACAGCTTTTCAAAGGCACAATAATTTGTTCAAGAGTTCTCTGAAGTTTAAAATGAGTTTGTCTCAGACGCACCCTCTGTGATGCTTTTCCATCCTAACTCACATCAAATCATCTCTGGACATTTATTGTTTCTGGGCATGCTCCAGTTCCTCCAGGAGGCAGCAAGAAGAGGGCCCCTCACCTCCTTTTTCTCCTGCCATCGCCAGGCTCAGTCCCAGCCCCCCTAATTTTCCATCCCTCAAAGCCTCAAAACTCAACACCCCCAAAGCCCCCAGGAGGAGCTGGGCTGGATCATGTCCCAGAAGGGTGAGGGCTCTCCATGCAGCTGGGGAACCAGTCCAGACAGTGGAGCTCAGCCTGGGTGGTGGCAGCAAGAGGGTGAGCAGTGTGGAAGGGCTGGCTGGGAGCAGAGCATTGCAGTGTGGGAGACAGAGGAGGTGAGGAGGTGCAGGAGAATGCCAGGATCCCCCCTGACCGGTGGTTGATGCTCCCTGCTGCAATTCAAAAGCTGCTGCAGCCTCAGGATAGGGTTTCCAGTACAAACACTTGGAGGTTTTCTCTCCAAGTTTGTGTTCCAAGACTAATTTCTCAATATTCGTTTAGGGAGTCTGCCTTTCTGTGGTGTAAATCTGTGTACCTCCACCACCTCAGAGAGGCCCTCACTGATTGATATCAGCTGAGATGCTGACCCCAAATTTGCAGTTTGCACAAATGTTCCTGCCAATAAAACTGTTATTTAAAGTATTCAGAGAAAGTGAACCCAGGAGGCATGTGAACATGGTCCAAACAAATCTAATTAAAGCTTTCATCCAGAAAATTCTTCCTTACTATAGAACAAAAATCCACACATTAATACTTGTCCTCACTTCACTGGGGCTAAAAATCTCAGTTTGGAAGCTTAGGATAAATGAAATTTGTGCTGGGCTGAGCATTCACAAACCCTGCTGGCTGCAGGACACCTCAGAGCTCCCCTTTGGTCTCCTCCTGCATCCCCATCCTTACAGAACTTTCTGGATGGCTCTTAGCTTTGTGGAGAAGCTCGTTGCTTAATTCAGACAGTCCAGCTGGGCTGCAGTGGAGCAGCCACATGCTGCTGCATGTGCTGGGCAAGCAGCTAAGGAAACATCCTGCCAGGGGCTGATGGAAGCCAGGGAGGACAGAGCTACCAGCACCAGAGGAACCACCAGCTTGCAGAAACATTGTGGAGCTGATCCAGACGTTGCATCTTGGCTGTTCCAGTGGCTGGGGTGCTGGCTTTGGGCAGGTCATGTGTTCTTTTAATCTGCACAAAGGGTCACAGTAAAGCAGCTGCTCCAGTCCTTGCAGCAGCGTTTTGGAGGGCTCCATGCTATCCATGCACTCCCCAGTAAACTGATTATCCCATGGGATACAGGCAGGGCTCTTCTCCAAGGGCTTCACTCCCAGGAATTACTCTTGGGAACTCTTCTGGTGTCTTTGATGGCTCCAAGTGGGAGCCAAGGAGCAGCTCTGCAGGACACGTGTCTGACCCTCTGAAGTTCAAGGACTACAGACATATGATCTGCTGCTCTAGCCTCTTCCCATTTTCTCTCCTCCTGTCTTTCTCCCCCTTGTTTCAAGTGACATTAAGTGGAAATCACCCCATCACTCACCTTTTTTCTTCCTCACTGCCTCTCCAAGAAGCTAAACAAACAAATCTACCCCCCTGGATCACCTTCATTTCATCTGCCCTCCCAAAGCCCTGTGTTTTTCTGAGGGCTTCCAGCAAGACAGCCCTGCAGGCATTTTCCAAGACAGGAGAAACTTCAGACAGCAACAAAAATGTGTAGAATTTGGCCTATTTCTCTTCCCTTACCTTTTGGTGACCTTCAGGGAGCTTTAGGCAGCATGTTCCTTGCTCCCTGTCATGCCCCAGGACAGCTCCTGCCAGCCCAGCCCAGGCTGCCTGCTGGGGAACGAGCCACAGAAATGGAAAGAGAGAAAGAATGAGACAGGTGGGGAGAAGATGACCTGACTGCTAATGTAGGAATCATTTCCATGCACATTCCTCGTGCAACCAAATGGCTGGAGGAAGATCTTTCAATACCAGATGTGCTCCTCCCCACTGAGTGAGTCTGCCTGCTCAGGGCGACTCCTAAGTTTTAGATTTGCATTCATCACATTCTCCTAGATGGTTTTGGCCACTGTACAGCTGGAGAAATCCTAGATAAGGTCAGAAACAGAAATCTTGGCCTCTTTATCCCACCCCTTTCCTCCAAGGAATTGCCCAAGGGCACAGACATCCTTCTCTCCTGCCGGGAGCCAGGCCTGGATATCACAGGACAAAAATGCCTTGTCTCCTGTCCCTGAGCTGGAGATCAGTTCTGCAGAGGGACTGCTCCTTCTGCAGCACCAGGGCTGATAAACAAACCCAGTGCTGCAGCTCATCGGGAAAATCCAAGGCTTGGAGCAGAGGATAGAAAAGGTCAAAGGATGCCTTGTGTGTGGCACTGCAGAGGGAGGCTGGGGCAGCAGAAACTGCCCAGACATGCAGGATGTTCTTCCTCTGTGTCCCTGGCCAGAGAAGCAGCTGGTTCTACATGTACACCAGGGGTTTCATCAAGTGTCCAAAAGGAGCAACAAGCATCCCTCAGGACGGGCCACTGAGCCATGCTGGGGATGAGATCTCTGAGGGCTGCAAAGCCCAGGGGTGAATTCATCTGAGGCATGAATTCTTCCAGAGCATATTTCATTGCATTCCTACCCTGGCCATGACTTTACCCTTGACCTGGAGAGCCAATTCATTCCCTGTGCCTGAGGGACAGGGTACCTACAAAAGGGCCACTCTGGGACTTGCAGGGGACACCTGCATCACGTGTCACGGCTGCTCACACTGCCGAGCATCCTGCCAGGATCCCCACAGGAGCACAGCAGGACACACACACACTGCCATCTCCTCCATGAGAGTGTTTTACAAGCATGGCAGGTGAAATAAAAGAGCAGGAGAGCTGTAAAGAAGCTTATTTGAATGTCTCCCTGGGGCCTTGTCAAGTCAGCTTCAGCTCCAGTCAACACCTCCCACATCAGCCAGAGCCCAGCCCAGCCAGGCTGCCCTCAGGACCTGTCTGCTAATGGATTTCAGGTGCTCCAGCAAGGCATGGAGGAAGAGCCCAGGGAATGCTCCCCCTCCTTCCCATCCTTGTCCCTCATGATGTCCCCTCAGCTGGCTCCTGGCTCTCAGACATACATTTCACTGCATGATGCCAATTTCTACCCTACCCAGCATGAAACTCTGAGGAACAGTTCTCAGCACAGTGGAAAAATATTCTTTCACCCCAAAGATAAGCTTAAGTTAGAGCCAAACACAAGTAGAAGAGCATGAAAAGTGCTTGTCAAAATCAAGTGAGTTTTTAAAGAGACTTCCAGAGATAATTTCCTGCCCAGGTCTCATCTCTTCTCTACTCCCCTTCTTTCGCTCCCCTGTCTGTGCTCTAGCTGAAGCCTCCCTACAAGCCAACATCCCACCTGTTTCCAACCCAAACACTCCCGTGCCACAGTTCCCAGCAGACATGATGAGGAATTCAATGGAAAAGGTAAAAGGTCAGGTTGGAGCCATGCCAGGACTGCAGAACACAGCTACAGCTGGGAATGGACTTCCAGAAAATGTCCATCCTTCCCAGCGACAATCCTCAGATGTCCTAGAGAGTGCAGCTGGGCAGGGAGGAGGAGTCCTCTCTTGGGAGCCCAAGGATGATGGAAGAGGCAGTGGAAACCCCAAATGGCAACGGGGAAAAGCAAGAACCTGGTTTGCAAGTTCAAAGGAGCAGGAAATTAGGAGGGCAATTAGGTAGGCACGCATCCGATCCGTGACAAACTGGGCCACCAACACATCAGACAGGCAACAAAACAAAGAGCCAGTGATGAACCCAGCAAGCCACCATACAGCCAGCAGCAGATGTGTTCAATTAGCCCAAGAGCCAACATCCAACCAAACACCAACCTAGCCAGCAAAAAACAGACAATAGACTACTTGTTCTATCAAACAGCTGAGTTAATAGCAAAAACGTGCAGGGAGTGAGTGAGCAGCCAAAAACCCACGCCAGCCACTCTATAAGTCAATTAACCAAAGACCCACATAATCAACCACTTAAGTAGAGCCGAGCAAATAACTCACAATGAGTTATTTATCCATTGAATTTCGCCTTTAGTTTTGCTTGGGCCATCTCTGTGAGCACATGTCAAGTCCCTTCAACTGGTTTTCAATTAATCTCATTTTAGCTTGTTTGCTCTGTGCATGGCTGGCCAAAAGTTAACACGTGAACTCCACTCATTAGCTGTGATTGCCCAGGAAGATGACATGTTGCTCTCTAGTCTCACATTAGGTAAGCACAGTTTTGCTAGGGAGTCTCAGTCCCTAAAGTGCTCCAACAGGACTGCTCATAACCCACCAGCACACAGCAGTCACATATATTCAAAGGAAAAACCACAACAAATGTAAGTGGGAACTTATCCAGCCATCCAAGAGGTCCAAGTAAATAGTCCTGCAAAAGGAAGGCTTGTGGTGCTGCTCAAACAGGGCTGGGGAATTGGAGGGTTTGGCTTTAGTGCCCTAGGGCTGGATCCTGTTTTTGGGGGATCTTTTCCATTGCTGAGGCCACAGCTCCCTGAGCAGGTGAGGATGGCCCAGCTCTTCAACTACAACTCCTTGTCTGGAGCTCCTCAGACCCTGCCTGGGGTATCCCAGTGCCTTCTGCAGGATCTCCCAGCAGACTTCAGCTCCTGATTTATCATAGTTGTTTAGTTCTGAAAATACTTCTCAGATCATCAGTTCCAACTGTCAACCCAGCACTGCTGTGTTCAGTACTAAACCACATCCCCAGGTCCACATCCAGATAGTTTTCAAACACTCCCAGGGACAGTGATTTCACAAGTTTTAATCCCTGACCACTCTTTCAGTGAAGATTCTTTTCCTTATTTCCAGTCAATTGGAAAATTGCTTCTGTGGTGGCAAGCCCAGTGACACAGCCAAGACAGCACTGCCTAGCAAGGGCTGGGACATGCAGGGCTCTCATTGCATCTGGGTGCCCCAGGCATCACCAGAGCACTAAAACAACACCACCACCACTCTGAAAAACCCAGGCACCCAAGTGGCACATCTCAGAGGACACATTCCTCATCCCACCAGCCTTCAAGGAAAGGCCACATGGTGCCATGAGTCCAGGGCTGCTGTTGTCCTCCTTCTGGGGCAGAAATGCTTCCTCCCTCCAGCCCACACCAGGCTCCTCCACTTGCTGCCAAGAGACCATAGGTCTTCTCAGGCAGGTGGTCAAACACAAGCCCAGCTGTGCCACAGCAGGATTTGGCCTACGCTGTGGGTCACACTGCCCTTCTTGGGCCCTGGTACCACCAAGCCATGGCCATTTCCACATTAGCTCTAGGAACAAGGTCCATTCCTGGCCTCCTTCACCCCGAAATGGCCATGAAGAGAGGCAGGCTGAGCTGGCTGGGCTCTGAGCGTGGCCCCACACAGCTAAGGGAGGTTTCTCTCCCTCTCCTCCGGGGCTGCTGTGAGCGCTGTGCTTTTGGCTCTGCCTGGGGAGGAGGCCTGTGCTGCCAAACCACACTGTCAACTGCTTCCCTGCTGCCTGCAGATCCTAATCCCGCAGGCAATATATAACCAGCAGGAGCTGCAGCATCCCTGAAGTGTGAAGTGGAGTATCAGAGGAGCACTGCTATCTCCTGCCTCTCCAAGAGGCTGTCGCAGGGACTGTCAGAGATCAGGACTAGCAGTACTTAGCTCACTTCAGCAGCCAGCTGAATCAAATGATCCTTACATGCCCTTATGTCCTAATGAATTGCATTTGATTCCTTGCCCAGCTCAGAGCATGGAGCAGCAGCACAGTTCTTTCATACTCAAAGGGCTGTGTAGGAATCACCCCTCTCATTACCCTTGCAAATCCAGCCTGTGTTTTTAATCCTGACAGCATCTCCTACAGCTCCCACTGCAGATTCAGGTTTGAGTTCATCTTTCAAAGAGAACTGACCTCTCAAAAGCCAAGCTCAGCTGCAAGCATCGAGCTTCAGCTTAGAGACCAAACAAAACCCACTGATTTCACATTATTTCCATGCAAAGCTATAAATCAGCTTGGGCTTGGTTTGACTCTGGGCCAAGGCTTGACTGAAAGGTTCACGAACCTTAAGGAATTTTTTGACAAGCTTGGTCTGAAATTCAAATTTGTAATGAAACCCCAGTAGTGAAGCTCTGCTAGTTCCATGCAATTTCAGGTTTTGCTGTGAACATTTCATGCAGCTCTGGGGACAAAGTTACACCAGCATAAACCCAGTTACTCCTCAAGAATCAATAGAGCTGACCTGGATTTCTGCCGGTGTGAGAGCAATCAACACAGCCCAGAAAAAGTTATTTTTATTCCTTGCCTTCTGTTTTGCTAGAATGCACCAATAAAAGTTCCCAGCCTGAGTCCAGACTGTAGAAATGTGAATGCCAGTAGAGCATAAACCCCAGCATGTGTCTGGAGAAGTTTGTGTAAATCGACAGGATCATTCCAGCTGTGAGGACAATGAAAACCCAACAAGAACTCCAGGACCCCCTTCCCCATCCAAATGTGCTAATAACCTGAGGGGCTTCTGTGAGAAGAGATATTTTGTAGGCTGATGCCTGAGATGATTATTTCTGTAGGGCAGAAAAATCACCGTGCCACATCAGACTGAACTCAGGACAGGCACTTCTGCAGCCCTAAAAGGGCTTGCTCCTGCTCCCCCAGCACAGTGCTGGGTTCCAGTGGGTCAGTCAGGCTTATTCCCACTCATTTTTCACAGATCCCCAACTCTAATGAGGCAAACCAAGTTTGTGCTCTGGAAGGAAAATGCTGTGGGGCTCAGGGGATGCTGTCCTCCACCCTTGCTCTAATTTTATAGCATATCTGCAGTGGTGTGTCAACATCAAACTGCTCCAAATGGGGGAACTGATGTGAGGTGCTGTGCCAAAGCCCGTTTAGCTCCTTCTATCCCACCACAGGAGCCCATCTCCACAGGTTCAGCTGGATGGCCTCTGGGGTAAGGGACTTCTGCCCCTCTGTTCCCTTGCCTCCTGCTTGCAGGACACAGAAATCCTGGGTGCAGAAGCAGAGCAGAGCATTGAGCCAGGCACTGAGCTCCACTGCCCTGCAGCCACATTCACCCTCTCTGCTTCTCTGCAGAGCTGCTCCTCCGGTCCCTGCTGCAGCAGATCTTGGCCTGCCACCAGCTCCTGCTCCTTCCTATGCCAAGCACTTCCCGCAGTAAGACAGCAAACAGCAGGATTTCCCTCTATTTGCTTATTTTAAAAACGTTTCTTACTGCAAAGGTTTAAGACCTGGCAGGAAGCTGGAGCTTTATGCACCCAGGGGCTCACAGAGATGTAAAGCAAGGAAGTGCTCTTGCCTGCTCCCCATCTGCACCCCAGGCCCCTCCAAAGACTGGCAGGTTCCCCTTTCACAGCTCATTTTAGTGCCCAGAAAGCCAGATCCCCAGATACTGCCAGATCCCCCTGCCCTTGTTTTAATCCCACCCACTCCCAAGGTCTGAGGTCCTCCAATGCTTTGGGAAGTCCTGAAAGGCAGCTGTACTGCTGAGATGCTAGCTTGGCCTGCTGCATTCCCTGCTAGGCTCTTCAGAGGTGTTAAGAGGGAATTCCTCACTTCTGGCAGCATCTTGCTGACCTTTCAGTGCAGACACGCTGAGATTTAAGTGTTTGTCCACGTTATAAAATCATCGTTGATTTGCTGCCCCCTGATCTGAATAAATAAGTGCAGCCATCTCAGAGGGGTTTCAGGTGTGATCAGCAGGACTTTGGGGCTGGTTGTGCCAGCCTGGCTCCCTCCATATGCCCAGGGCAGGCTTGGAGCAAGGTTTTGGAAGAGGTCTCCTCAGTGACCTTCTGTGCTGGGTGTGGGGCTCATTCTCACATACTCTGTGTCCCATGGCCATATTTCCTCATTGATGATCTTTATGTTCCTGGGGTGAAGGAGCCAACATTGCCAGGGGTCTGGTGCTCCCATCCATAGTAGCTGTGGGCTGAAGGCACCACCCAGGGGGTCAGACACCTCCTAAGAGCACAACACTAAATCTTCTGTGGCCTTGCAGCACCTGCCCAGCACGTCCAGAACCTGCCTTACACATAGGCAAAGCTCCCTCATGTCAATGGTATCACTCCAACATGCCCCCAACCAGCACAGTGCAGTCTGCTGCCTGTTTTGGAGCTTCCCTTTGGAAAGCACCAGAAAATATACTGCTTTAACAGGTCAGATTCCAAGCCTTGGATGCCAGCTTCAGCCTTAAAGGAGTTTGGTCCCTCTCCCTATAGATAGCACAGATGAAAATTAGAGTTTCCAGCACTCACCCACCTTCTTCAAGGCTGTGACCTGGTGAAGGGGAGGTGGTTCAGGGCTCTGCTGTTGGCAGGGAGTGGGAGCAGCCTCTCTTCCCAGAAGCAACTCTGAGCATCTGCTTCAACAGGGCTCCCCCAGCAGTGATTCTGGCAGGAGCCTGGACCAATAATCCCCAAATTCCAGGAAGGGATGGTGGTGGGTTGAACGCCTTGCAGCAGACACCAGGGTTTGGCTCCTGAGTGCTACACACGAGAGGAGAGAGCCCACTGGGGAATGTGGAGTTATCCAAATTGGATGCAAGCTGCACTTTATCTTATTGGAGTGGGTTTGGGGGTGATGTAATCACTCAGTGTGCTTGTACATTTGGGATCTGGAGGAGATGCTGTTTATCATGAGCTGACAAGTCAAGGAAGGATGCGAGAAAATGATCTGGGACTTCCCATGCAGGACTGGCTGGAGCTGTGAACTGGGGCAGATGTGACTGGAAGCCGTAAGGATTAATGGCCCCTCTGCTGCTGTATGAGGTGTAAATGAATGAAATTCTGTTCCCCTTACAAAGGAATTCCATTAATTCAAGGGGAGATTGTGCAGATTTCCATCCAGTGCGATGAAAGCACAATTTGGCCCTTGATCTTACACAAAAAAGTCCATCTAGCAAGTTTTAAGTTGCTTCTTTCCATTCCTCTTCTGATTTGATTGCATTCTCTTATGTAGAAACCCTCTATCCAGCAAATGCAGAAAGAACGAGATAGAGAAAGATAGGCAGGCAAGGAGAGGCACTGGCAGGCAGGAGCAATGGGAAAATGACTGAGCAGAGAGAAGCTGTACCTGGGACACAGGGAGCTGCTCCTTTGGGCAGTGGGAGGAGATGCTGGGGTGTGAGGGGTGAAAAGCCTGGTTTGTGAAAGGTCTCCAGCACCTTTGCCGCCCCTTTGGCTGGAATTCATAAGTAAATACAGAGCTGACTGAAACTGCTCCTGTTCACCAGCGTCCTCTCTTTGGCATTCATTGGAATTTGGGATGGGAGGGGGCTGGGGCGGTCCGTGTTTACTCACATTCCTCTTCATGTGCCGGTTTCGGGATGCAAAACAGGGGATGGCAGCAGGGTGTTGTGTGGCCAGGAGGGGTGACGGGCTCCCTTGGCTTCTGGTGGCTTCATGCTCCCGTAGCTGCTCTGGGAGGGGGAGGTGACAGGGGTTTGCAGGGCAGAGGATCGGGCAGGAGAGCTGGGGGGCGTGGGGCTGGCACTGGAAGCTGCATAGGGATGGGAGCCCCAGCAGATGAGGCTGTGCCGTCTCCCAGCAAGTCACCAAGTCCCTGGGGAGCCCTTGTTCAAATTCTGGGTGTAAAATAATGCAGCAGTGCCTCCTTTCATGCCTGGTTCTAAGCAGATCAGCATGCAGGACGATGCCACACGACCACCTGCCAGCCAGCCCCTCTCCTATGGGCTGTGATCCCACCAAGCTTCCAGCCATGGGATCCCCTGGGATCTTACCAAAATGCACTTCAAGAGCTATTTCTCCATCCTGTGGCTTTGCAATCCATCAGAGCAGGAAGCTTCACCTATTCTCTGTTTGAATCCAGCAGTACCTTTTCTTAAGGAGCGGGTTTGTTTTGTGTCACCCAGAGCAGTGGCAGGCTGAGCTCTGCTGAACTCCTCTGCCTGACATGGAGCATCACGTTTGCCACCCACGTCCTACTTGGAGCTTCTCCTCGCTGGCAGGATGCAGTGGTACAATGAGCTACAAGCAGAAGCAGCAGATGTTTGCTAAAATTAAAAAAAAAAAAAAAAAAGGAAGCAATAATCCAGAGTTTTGCTGATATAAACACAATACCAGTACTGAATACAACTGAAGGAAGACAAAAACATCCCAAAGACATAAAACATCAGGCTACTTGGAGAACCTCCAGGCTACATGCGCTGAACTCTGTCAGCCTCGGAGAAACGAGTGCTTAACCCCTTTTCAATCTCTTTGGCAGTCCAGCCCTTGAAGATTTACAGTGGACTCTGTTTGAACGAGGGATCTTCCCTGACACATCGCGCTCCTTTAATTCTGGGTGAGAAAACAACCAGCTGCCCTGCAGACACCCGTCTGACCGTCCCGTTCCCCTCCCTGGGGGACGCTCAGCCCCTGCCTCGCCGTCATTCCCCACCACCTCCGCAGCCCCACCAACCCCTCGGGCCCCCGTGGCTCTGGGGGTGCCCATGTGCCATCCCCCCGGTGCTCAGGTACCCACTGCTCCCCATGGGCCGTGCTGGCAGCCCAGCAGCCCTGCGATGCTCCTGTGCAGGTGGGTGCCCTGCTGCCACACTCCCCTCCCTGCCTGCACCGGGATGGGGCAGCCAAGAGGAGCGAGCGGAGCTGCAAATTCCTCTCTGCTGTGCTGCTCATTCCCAAGCCCTAATTAGAGCCTTGCTGCAGGGACCAGCCTGGCGCGGCTGGATCCGGGGTCAGGCCAGGCTCCGAGGGCCAGCCGAGCTCCAGAGCCAGCGCTGATGGATTTTGACAGGACTTAAGGACACCTGCTACTTTTAGAGATTTTTCTCTTTTTCAAGCAAGCTTTCGAATGAGTGTGTGTGTGTGTTGACAGGGGCAGATATCACTGGAGGGTGTTGAGGAGGGAGCAGGAGGGAAATCTCTGGAGAAGGTGTCAGGAAGGATTTTTCTCGGCTGTTCACCCTCCAGTGAGCGATGGGCAGTGAGGAACTGGCCTCCCTTGGACCCAGATCATGTGGGCCCACTTTGGTTGTGGGGCCTGACCATGGTCTTTGTAATGTCCCCTTAAAGCCAATTAGTAGCATTAATACATGGAGACCACACACATGCCCTATGCTTATATTTAAGCTGGATGGCTTCCATCTTGGAAACTTTCTTGGCCTTCTGTCCATCCCCAGGACGTTTCCAGGACTCCACCTTTCCCTTCCCAACCCTGTGGCCATAAGGGAACTGAGAAGATTCATGGCCAAAGCATCAAGAGGGAAACTGAGGTACCAACCTCTCCCATCCATTGGAAGTTCTCAGGCTGAGCAAATACGTGCTCCAGGCACAGGAGGGGGCTGTGCTAACCTGTGAAATAAAGAATGTGTTCTGCTCTGTGAGTGCAGTGCACAGAGGGACAAACTCCTTTCATTGCCAGTGCCAGGTCTCAAGGTTTGCACCCCAACAGATCTGGTGCTCTTGAGGGGTTTGCTCCAAATGAACATCAGACAGTAAAACTGGCTCTGTATGTTTTTCTGGTCAGCTCCATTAGCAGCAAGGAACAGCTTGGGTTGGAAGAGACATTTAAAAACCATCTAGTCCAACCTTCTTGTCATGGGCAGGGACACCTTCAACCAGATCAGGTTGCTTAGAGCCCCATCCAACCTGATCTTGATTGTTCCCAGGGACCAGCATCCACCACCTCTCTGGAAAACCTGTACCAATGCCTCAACACCCTCACTGGAAAAAATTTCTTCCTTGAAAATCACCCCTTATTCTCTCCTCTCCTTCTATCCTGGTTTCCCTTGTCTCTCCTTCTAAATGAGGACAGCAGCTGGCAGGGAAGGCAGGTCTGAGCTTCACCTGCCTGTGCAGGAGAGGGGAATGCAAGATCATCTGCTTGCTTAGGCATGGGTGGCCCTTGAGGGGAGTGACTGGGAGCCTGGTGAGGGCCAAAAAGTGTTTTTCAGCCTGAAAGCCTCAATCCCATCCCATCCCACATAGTTTTACAGTGCAGATCTCTCTGTGAAGTGTCTGGTGGAGTGATGTGGAGCCATGTTGGCCAGATCTCCCTGTGAGTTTCCAGACACATTATAGATGTATGCACACATATATTTATATCCGTAGCTGCTGTTTTGCAGCCGGTGGGAAATGAAGGCTGTTCTCAGCCTTGTTCCCTTTCTGCACATTACCCACACTCCCCCTTGCTGACGTCCACTGGACCCAGTCTTCTCCCAGAGGAGAAGCCAGGAATTTATTAGGCAATGAAGGTGCTTGACGTCTTCTCAAACTGCTCCTTCTCCTCTCTAGGAGTGTTTTGCTGGGTTGGAGTGTTGGGATTATGTGAGGAAGGCTGCAAGGAGCATGGCTGCATATCTCCCCTGGAGCCTCTCCGTCTGACTGCTTTCATGTGCAAAAGGCAAAACAGAAACACAACCGACCTCTGAACCCTGGATGGGCCCTTTCAGCACCTCAAAGCTGTTGCATTATCTCTCTTTTACCTCCTTCCTCTCTTTCCTCCCGAGCCTGGACACTGATGCTGGACACCAACCAAGTCTGGTTCTCTGCACATCTGCTCTTTCAAAGAGTTGGGAGGTCCCAAGACCACTCAGTCCCAGAGTCAGGATTCTGACATCTGGCTTGGCCTTGCCTGTGAGTCACTTGGGGAGCTTGGGAAAGTCACGTAACTCTTCCTTGCTGGTGCAGCGGCTGCCGGGGCGGTGCAAGCCCAGCCCAGTGGGCCCCAGTTGGCTCCTCCTCATCAAGGCTTCACCTCCTTGGCGCACACCAAGCACCTTGAGCTCTTTTGGTGGAAAGAGCCTTGCAAGTGCCCCATGGTCTTATGTCCCATAATGGGAATACAAGTGTCCTGTGCCAGAGTTTCTCTGCCAGCCCATCTGGAGAAGGGGAAGGTGCAGAGATGCTCCATGTAGTCTTCCATCAGATGTAAAGACTTCAACAGGCACTTTCATGTAATGCCGTCCTGCTCCCCTCTGCCCTGTGTCCATTCCAACCCACTATTTTAGAGAGAGTTCAACTATTTTATTGCATTTGCTTCTCCAGACCAAAGCTCCCTGGAGAAACACTGCCAGTCACAGCTTTACACTGGGTGACCTGAGCAGAGCCTGGCCCCAAGCGTGTTAATTGTTGGCAGACTCATTATTGCCCTTTCCTGGTCTTTGTATTTCCCTGGAAGGGCTGGGAGCCACGGACCTCCGGCGCCGGGTCCCAAGCAGAAGCGTGCTGCAGGAATGGGAGCTGGCAGCTCCCAGCCAGGGGTTGTTGCAGGAGATTTTGTTCCACCTCCTCTGCTGGGGCTCTGTTTTTCCATCCCCATCCAATGAAATAAACACTTTCACATGTCACGAAGCCCTGCGGACACGGCTTGGGAGTTTTGCTTTTCCTTCTGGAAGGGTCTGCCCCCACTGGTCTCCCTGCCAGCCCAGCTTGCTCTGTTGCCATTTTCAATCCCCTCAGCTGAGAGGGACCTCAGTGCTCCCCTCCCAAGGACCCTGGTGACACTTTTCACCAAGGACAGGATTTCTGTGGAGGTACAAAACCTCGTGGTTTTGGGACATGGTGCAAGACTGTCCCCACCACGTGTGGCTGGGAGTGGAGATGAGCTGGATGCCCAGCAGGAGTGTTGGTCAGGGACAAGGAGAAAAGTGTAGCAAAGAGGGGAGCATATTTGCAAAGACACTCCCAAGACTCCCCACTCCTCTCACTGTGAGATCCCAACTGTCCATCACTGCTCCTTGGCTGAGCTTGAGCCTCTGTGCCCCTGAGATTCATCCAGAACATTCCCTGAGACCCCCTCCTCCCTTTTCCTGTGAGCCATGGGGCCGTACAGGGAAGGATGAGGGGGGGCAAGGGGAGGGAGCATATTCAGGCCCCGTTGTTTCTGCTCACAGACGTGGCAGTCCCCGGCCCCTGCAGCTCCAGCCCTGGCAAGCACAGCCCAGCCTGTTTTTATGTTTCCTGCCTGGGCTCCCAGGCAGCCCAGAACAGCCCAGCACCGAGGCACCGCGCTGGCCGTGACCCTGCTGAGCTGGCTGAGATGGAGGACCTGATCCCCAGGGAACTGCAAGGCCCTCTGAGCACCTCTGGATGTAGGGAGTGCAAAGAAAGGGCAAGCCAGCCCCAGGAAGAGGAAAATCTGCTGTAGCCTCCTGGTGTCCCCTCTCCTGGCTTGGGTCAGGATATGTGCACCAGCCATGTCCTGCATTAACCCTTTCCATGGGAAGAGCTCAGGAGGAGGGCTGGGGCTTGCAGAGCCAGTCAGCCCTGATCCCTGGGAAAGGTTCTGGCCCTCCTGCCTTCCCCACATGTGCCTGAGGGAGGTGGGGATTCCTGGGGAAGGCTGTAGAGCCCAGCAGGGATGAAGGAGCTGTGACCAAGGCTGCATGAGGAATCACAACCCTGGGAGCATTCCATGGATCCCTAGTGGAATTAGCTATCTTCTGAGGCAGGCTAAGGGTTTGGCTCTCCTGGGACATCCAAATTAGTGTCACCAACTGCAGTAAGTCACAAACCAGGTGGCTCTCTCTGCCCTCCATTGCTGTCACCAGAGAGGTCAAGGTCTGATCCATACCATAGAGAAAGGGTCAAATTATATTCAAAGCTGGGTCTCTTGTGGCCTGGGTCCTTTGCTGGGTCATTCTGGGTCCTTTGCTGCATCCTGGGAAAACCAGCTGTACTTGTGTTTTGGAGAGATTGCTGCAGAATCAGGAGCTCCCAAGAAATGGGACCTGGGTGGCACCTGGAGCAGGGAGAAGGCAGAACCCCAGCAAGAAATATTAATGGCTGGGAGACTTTAGAGCTGGCGGCAAAGGGAACCAGCAGTCTAATGTCCCCAGTCAGAGGCAGACTTTTCTATTTTGAGTGCTCAGCCTTGAGCCTGGTTTCTTGGAAAGCCACAGTTTCCACAGCATCCCCAGTGGGCAGCCTGGAACCAGGCTGGGGCCCAGGTGGAAACCTGCCGGCTCCTCTCCTTCCCTCTGCATCCCTGGATCTGGCAAGTGCCACCAGCAGGATAGGAAGAACAGACATTTCATGGCAGAGACACTCATGTCCCCACCATGCTGGCAGCCTGGCTGCTTTTGCTCCCCCAGGCAAGTCCAAAGCTTCCCCTCTTCCACTGTGTTTCAGTTCTGCTTCTTTGATGCCATGAATAAAAGGCAGGACACAATAAACAATAACAACAATAAAAACCCCACGCACAAAGACGTAACAAATCAAAATGACCCCGTCTGTGAATGAAGGGGAAAAGAAGGCGGCTCCATCCCTGGAAGTCTCAAGAGCATCCAAAAATAGGCTGTGGTCCCAGCCAAGGCGAGCACAGCCAGGGTTTGCTCGGTCAGCGCCAGCACTGGGAGGGAGCTGCAGCTTCCCAGCGGCTCCTGCCCTGCTCCAGTGCCCATGGGCAGCTGCACCACATCCCCCTGGCAGGGGCAGAGCAGCCAAGGGCCCTGTGGGGTAGGGAAGGGCAGCATGGCTCAGGTGGTGTGAAATCCCTCTAAAACTCAGGGTAATAATTAATTTTGCTGAGCAAGCCGTGGGCCATAAAAGACCCCTCCCCCCCTACACATGTACTGAAGGTGGGCATGGCTGGTGCTGTGGCTGGAAGGGTAGAAGGGTCCCAAACTTCAGCACCCAGCTGCTTTCTAGCTCTCATGATGGCTGTTACACAAGCCTGGAGGATTTTCCCCGTTTTCCCAGGTGCTTGGTACATGCAATCGGAAATTTTCCACCTCCGAACACCCTGCCAGCAGCAGCCACTCTCCCTCCCCACTGTGCTTTTCCCTGGGATTTGGGCTTCTCCCAAGCCTTGCTGCAGGAACGCTCCTCATGCTGGCCACTGCCTCCCACATCTGGGAACCATGAGCGGAGCAATGGGGCCGGAGATGGAAATTTGGGCTCGGCCCCATTGGCTCACCTGCCTCAGCCCTGCAGCCGGCCCGGGGACGGCACCAAACCCCCAGCACATCTTGGCCCCCTTTCCCTTGTCGAAGGCAACTCCGGGCAGCATCTGCCAGGCAGGAGAAGGAGAGATGGAGCTGGAGCTGCTGCTGAGCCGGCGCTGTCTGCGCACGGGCGGCGCGGCTCCCGCTGGGCTCCGGCCGGGGCCGCATTCCTCCCTTCACCCGGCGTGCCGCAGCTCAGCGAGTGCACGAGCACACACGTCCTCCAAGAGCCCCAGCCGGTGGCCAAGAGACTCCAGATGCTGGAGGAGCTGTGCACAGCTGCTGGCCAGCAGCAGCAGAGGGGAAAATATAAATAAAGACTTGAAACCCTCTCCCTCTCCCTCTCCCTCTCCCAGCACCCAACTCCATCTCTGTCCCAGCAGGTCCTAGCACAGCAGCCGGACATTCCCGTGTCCCCTGCATCCCCCTGGCTCCATCCTGCCAGCTCCCGAAGCCGGGCTGTGCCCGCGGGGTCCCCTCGGGCCGAACTCCGCCTGCCTGGCTGGCGGGGGGACGGGCAGGGTTGGTGGCGTGTCTGGAAAGGGAAAATCGCCCTGCAGAATCTAACGGGAGCACAGCGAGCTGGCCTGTGCGGGGTCTGCCTGAGAAATGAGAGCATGGAGAAGGAATGTCAGGTATTTCCTTCGGCTCCCCAGTGCTAGAGCAGCCCCAGGTAACTGACAAGGGCAAAGGAAGGGATCAATGCTGTTACCCTGCATCCCTTTGCTGCTGGTAATCTCCAGATCACAAGCAAAGCTACGGGGGTGGAAGGGAAACCGTGTCTTGCTGGCCAAATACGGATTTGATTCTGTTTGTTCAAACGCGAAAGGAAACGGTGAAAAACCCAAAAAGGATTGCAGGAGGTTTTATTGGAAGATAAAATCGATCGAAGCCTTTCTGCAGGGTGGGAGCTGGGAGGAACAGCCTCAGAGAGGGTCTTGCTCTGTTTTAAATGAAAACATTTCCGGGGTCATCAGCCTGGGAGTGGGATGGGGACAGCACCAGCCCCACGGAGTCCCACAGACCCTCCTGCAGCCCCACAGACCCTCCTGCACCGCGTCCTGCTCGCAGGGCCGAGGCCCCGCCGTGGGATGGGGAGGGTCGAAGGGGGGATGCAGGACCGGAGAGACAGCAGCCCCCAAAGTTGAACTCAGGTCATGGTCTCACTGGCCCATGGTTTTTTTCCTTCCTTCGCGTGGCTTGCGGTTGAAACTCGAAACCGGCTCATCTGGCCGGCCTGGGAGCGCCGGATCTTGGCACCCTCCTCGCCTGGGCTGCGCACAACTCCCGGCCATCGGCGCAGGGCGGAAAAGCACAGCAAAGCTTTCGCTTCCTCGTTTGCATAAACCGCGCTGTCACCCCCAGAGAGGACGGGCAGGGTGCTCAGGGCTGGGGCAGGATGGAGAGCGGCTGGCGCGGCGTGGGCAGCGGGGCTGAGCCCGGGCGCGGGGAGCGCCAGCACCATCCTTGTGCCTGTGCAGGGCTCTGGCCGTAGGACACGAGCAGGCTGCAGGCGGCCCCAGCCCCCCCGGCTGTCCTGGCCGCTGTTTCCGAGGTGTGCGGACACAGCGCTGCCGCAGCCCCGCGGGGGATGCTCGGCTCCCGCTGCTCCCGCTGCTCGGGAGCGCTCCGCTCCGCTCCGCTCCGCTCGCCCGGACCCTGCCCCGTTACACGCGCCCTTCCCGAGTGCAACTCAGCAGCAAAATACCCCAGCAGCTCGCTCCTTTCCCTGTACTCAATTCAGAGGTTGAAACATCATCACCTCTATGTTTATATCCAGGGATGGATATAAACAGGTCCCAGCTTCACCAGCTCCCAGAAGATTGTGAAATGGAAAGCAAAGGGAAGAGACCAAAACAAGGTGACCACACACTTAAAGTCTGTTATTTTGCTTTTGCCTTGTTCTTCCTCCTTATGCTTGTTTCTGAGCATCAGTAGGGAGATGATTTGTGCCAGCTATCCCACATGTGAGGTTTGGCTTAAATCAATAGAAATCCAGCTGCTTTCCATGAAGAATATTAAGTTTTTCTTTAAAAATAACAGCTGAAGCTTTTGAGTTTGGAGCAATCCACAGATCCATCCTGGTGGCTCTGCAGGCCAGGGCACCCTTGCCTCTTCCTAGTGAGGTCTCACTGGATGGGTTCTGCTCTGCCACCTCTTCCTAGGTCACTTGGAAAGGGGGACCCTGGAGAAGTGGCCTTGTTGGGTCATCGAGGGCTGCAACACTGCAGGTGCTCTTGGCAAAGCCCCACATGGACAGTGACAGAGTTCTTTGCTTTTACTGCTCTGCCCAGGACACAGCTCCCACCTTCAGCCCTCTCTAACCCTCTGCTTTATATCTCAGCAATTCCCATGTTTCACCATTTTCCAGACTTATTCTTTCCTGGGTGTTGATCCTGTCCATTGCAGGATGTGCCCCTGTTCTCTGTGCTTTTATCAGGCAGATGCTGGTGGGGCTGGTCCAGCCTTGAACTTGGGGTTCAGCTCCCTCTCCCTTCCCAGCCCCCCCTGCCTGGCCGATATTCAGTGTTGCTGCCTCCACCCTGGCTCCTCAAAGGCCATTTCCCGGTGCTTGTCTGTTCTAATTTGGGTTTTGGCAGGACAAGTCTCTCTCCTCTCTGGGTGCAGGTCCAGTCTGTGGTCATGGCCATGGCTTGGGCCCATCTGTGTGTGGACAGGCAGCCTGGCAGAGGCCCTGGCTGGGGATGCTCTTGGTCCTTGCCAGGGAGACCACCAAACCCTGTGGCAAGCACACCTTTTGGTCTCTCTCTCTTTTTTTTTTTTTTTTTTTTTTTTTAATGTGGCTGAAAGGAATGCAGGAGTTTTATCCTTCTGAGAGCTCTGCCCCACTCCTGAGCCATGCTGGGACTGGGTGTCATGGTGCTGACACCTTGGCTGCTCCCATTGGATAGACAGAACAAGATAAAATTAATTATTAGTGTAAAAAATTAATTAAGCAATATAACTAATTAAATAATAATGATTAACTATCAATTACATGATCTCTTTAAAGGGGGGAAGGTGGAGGAAAACAAGGCAGAACCAGTGATTCTGGCTGGGAGCCCCCTCTCTACCCACCAGGTCCCGCCATCTCCCTCAATAAACAAGAAGCTCGTCTTCCCTTCCACACACCCCAGCTCTCACCCAGCCTTGGGCTCTTGGAGAAGTCATGTGGTGCTGGGGAGAACTGATGGTGCCTTTAAAAAAAAATAAACCCAAAAAACCAACAGAAATAGGTACCTGCCAGGAAAAAAAAAAAATCAAACATATTTTCCGTTGTGTCTTGGCTGTGGAAGGGGGATGTGACAGCCATGGAAAATGGACAGATTCTACAAGAAATAAAAAATGGCTTTGCTTTTCCCCCCTCTTCTCCCCCTGTCTCTTTTCATGTGCTGCATTTCCTACAATCTGATTTTTTTCTCTCCAGCAAATACAGGTTTCAGGTTCCCAAGCATGGGGCTGTGGTTTGAGAGGAGCAATGGAAACTCCCTGCACTGGGAAGGGGCCAAAGGCACGGGGTGGGGGGGCATGAGGGGAAGGAAAATGGGGCTGTTCTCACTGGGGTGTGAAGGCTCACAGGGGCACAGAGCTAAACCCTGCACTCTGCTCTGCACTGGGCACGGTTTTCACTCAGTGCCTCCTGTCCCAGGCTGAAGGTGAGGATGCATCGGGAGCTGGGGTGTGCTCCCACGCTGGAAGAGACAGCCCAGGAGGCTCCCATCACCCCAGGGCCATCCCAGACCACCAGGATTACCCACAGGAGGTCAGAGCTGGGTTTGCTGGTGACCCCTGCCCGCTGTCACCTCCGTCCCTGCCTGTGCATGTCCCACGGGTGCTCCCCTGCCTGGCTGCTGGCCTCGCCTTTCCCAGCCTGCTGGGGGAGAAGTGAAAGTGCTTCTCCTCATTCCCCAGTGAGATCTTTGTTTACAGGGACTTCAAATATTTATCCAAAGTGCAGGGCTCTGGCAGAGACGTCAGATCTCTCTTCCTCACCTTTGGGCCATCTCCTTCTTTTTATTTATTTCCTTGAGGATCTTCCCTGCAGTAAATCACTGCTGGCAGCATCAGTCTGGGGGTGATGGGATTCAGCTGCCCACTGCCATTTTGGCTGTGACCTGCAGAAGCACCTCTCCTTCTCCTTACAGGGGATGGATTCATTCCACAAACAGGGAAAATAACAGGGCTTTCTAGAGGCTATTTCCCTGGATCAGGGATCTTTGGGGCAATTGGGACAAATAAGAGGCATCATCTCCATCCCCACCACCCATGCAGCCATCTCCACTCCCAGTGTGGCTCAGCTGGGTGAGGGCTGAGCTCTGCCTGCCCATCACTGTCTGCACTCTCATCAGATAAAACATCCTCTGAGAAAGAAAAGTGTCTTTCTGGATTAGATTCTGGCATGAATAAACACTCGTGCTACAATTTGCCAGTCTTTCAGGAACTGCAAGTATTTTCCCAGTGTCAAATGTTCATGCAGATACTGTATAAATAATGACCTCGATTATGTCAGTTATTACAATGAGCAGAGCTCTGGGCTTTGGTTCATAACAGTATCTGCAAATCAGTGTCTTGACTTTTTGCTCTTCTTGGGAGACTGCTCATGCTCCAGCACTCTGAGGCCAAACGTCTGTGGTTTTGGACAGGGCTGTGGCAGCCCGCCAGCACCTTCCTGCACTGGGGCCAAGAGCTGCATCCCCATGACATGGCAGAGCTGTCTGGGGAGAAATCTGGGGGGTGTGACTTCCTCGGGGGCCTGGCCATGGATCAGGGGCCTCTGTCCATGGCACCTCCTGCAGCAATCCCAAATGCAAAGGCCAGACTGATGTGCAGCAGAGGATGTGGGAACATCCCAGAGGGAGCTGGGTGTGAGGGGCCCACTGCAGTGGTCCAGGGCTGTTTCCCCAAGGGGGTGCCAAGCAGAGCAGGGGAAATGAGGCAGTGGTACCTTTGAGAGAACAATGCTGTCCCTGGGGCTGGGGGTTTTGGGGGCTCCTTCTGCCCCTCCCATGCCTTGGTGCTTCCTGGGGGATGGACCTGAGATGGGAGGGGGAAGCTGGAGACACTCCTGGGTGAGATGAGCAATTAATGAACCCTGATTGCCCTTGGAGAACATCTGGGATCAGCCTCTGCTCCTTACCCCAAGCTTGGCACTTGCAGAAATCTCCCTTTGTCTCTCACCCCATCCCAGGGGCTGCTCCCAGAGGCAGGAGTGAACCATCTGCCAGGAGCACAGAAAAGCACCAGACCAGCAACTCTGCTGCTTCTCCAGAGGGAGAAATGACATCCACAGGCTGTGGGTGAGGAGAGCACCAGTGGGAAATGGCCAGGCAAAGGCAAACTGAAACTAATCTGAGTCTGTTTTTTCTCCAGATTGCTCTGTTTATTCACAATCTTTCTTTGATAAAATTGTAGAAAATCAGAGGCAACATACACTGCCTTCCAAATGTAAAGGGAGGGTTGGAAAAAGAGCCAGGAAGAGAAGGCAGCTCCAGCACAGAGAGGGATGCAGAGGGGCCATATGAGAGGCAGGAACAGAGCAACTGCACTCAGTCTGTCAGCAGCTTTCATTTGCTGCTCCTTCCATGCAGGAATTTCCCATTAATAGCAAGTGTCTGAATCTGCAAATTTAATAATAATAATAATAATAATAATAATAATAATAATAATAATAATAATAATAACAACAACAATAATAATAACAACAACAACAACAACAACAACATGGAAAAGAAAGACCTTTTGTTTTCCAGGCTTGAAGCAGCTGCACAGCATCTCCCAAAATGATGGCTGTAAAGACGAAACCAAAATGAGGTACCAGTTTCACACCAGCCTGGAGCAGTGTTCTGGAACCATGTCCTTGCCTTGTCTCCCACTCTTCCTGCCTCCTCCTGCCCTCAGTTTGTCAGAAGCTGTGCATTGCCCATTTGGGATGCTTACAGGGTATATGTGGGAAATGAGATTGAGAGTAGGATTGCTTTGATTTTAGCCAGAGACTGCAGAGTAGGTGAGAGTCTCCAAAAGAAAAGGGAAAAAACCCTAAGGAAAAAAAAAAAAAGAAAGAAAAAAGCATTCTTACAAATTTCCAGCAGTTTTTATTGTAGGTGGAATTGGTAATGGATGTAGCCTGACACTTCTAGCTACAAGGCTCTGATTTCATTTGCCTTTAACTTTATCAGACTCAAAACGCTTGGCCTGAACTTCTGGCTGGCTGCACCTCAGCCAAAACAGCACCTCCATTTACAAGGACAGGGTTCAGGAAAAAGAAAAGCATTTTCTGCATGAGAACTGCAGCAACCCTCTGCTCTGGCAAGGAGGTGCACTTCCCCAAAGGTGTATTAGCTGGACATGAGAAGAAAACCTGCCCAGCCTACAACCTCTGGGAAACTGATGTCTGCCTGGTACAAAGGGCAAAAAACCTGAGAGTTTGAGTTGGAATCTGTGCTTTTTACAGGCTGATGTGGAAGGAAATGGTGCAGCCTTGCTCTGAGGCATGAAGGGTGTTAATGTTGAGCTCCAGCCCTGTACAGAAAGCAGAGCTTCCACTGCAGTGTGCCAACACAATTCCTGAAATCCAGACAGAAATTTACCCTTCCAGTCCAAAGTGGAGATCCACTTTCTTTCTCCTTGCCCTCCTGCTTTGGGAAATGACCCAGGGAAGAATTCAGGAGGGTGGGGAGCATTTGGGTGCTGGGTCAGAGGTCTCATTTCTCCTTCTTCCAGGACTTTTCCAGCCATGCTCTGGAGAGAGGAGCACACAACACCCTCTGCACATTCACTGGGGCTCCTCAGGACTGGCATATCAATGTAGGAACAAAAGGCCCTGTCTTGTGTCCTGTCTCCAGCAATCAGGATCCATCCTCACCCAGCTCCACCCTTCCCTTAAAAAATGGAGAAAGGATTTCTCCAACACTTTCTTGCAGATAGATCAACAGCAAGGAAGGAGTTTCCATTCCTTGTGTGCTGGTCCAACTCTGCACTGCGAAGCAGCCTGATGCTATCTGGGCAGCCAAAACTCTCTTTGCTTCTGCCTGGGATCTGACAGCACCAGGCAAAACCTTCCTGGCTGCAGGGCCAGATCTGGGCAGTTGTTATGGCCTGGACCAGCTGAGGAGCTTTGGGGGAGCCAAGAATTGCAGCATTAAAAACCTGCGGAAGGAACAACTGGTGAATGCTGAGACCGGATCTTGGCCGTGGCACCTGAATTAGCCCCTCGCCCTGGCTGGTAGCACTGAGGTCTCCTTAGCAACAACACTTCAATATTTAACACCAAATACATGTGCCCAAATGACCTTCCAGGTCCTTTCCATAGTGTTGCTCCTGAGCTGGCTCCAGGAGCACGGCAGCTGCCAACTGAGCCACCGCCAGTTCAAGATTTCCTCTGCTGCTCCCAGACCAGCACTCACTGGGCTTGCCATGGTCTGGGGCTCAGCACTGGTGAGTTCATGGGCAGGGTGGAGCCTTCAGCAGAAACAATGTCTGACCAGGGGGGTTAAACAAAGCCCAAGTCCAGAGGGTGCATGGATAGAGACCATCCTGTGGTAGCCAACAAATGGAGAAGGAGGAGATGTGCTTGGAGATGCAATCTGCAAAGAGATTGAAAATACAGCTGGCAGGAAAGCCCTGATCCCATCATTGTCCTGACTTTGGGGAAGGACAGGGGAGATGGTCACAAACTGACCAGCTGAGCTGATGGGCAGCAGAAGCAGAGAGGGGGCCTGGGGGTGGTCCATGGAGAGAGGAGGGCAGGGAGTCTGACTGGCCATGAGGAGCTGAGGGAAGATGAGGGAGACAAAGACATGGCCCGGAGGCTGCACAGCCAGGCTAATGGGCAGTGTCTGGGCTTGCAAGGGCAGAGACTCAAGAGGAAGTCAGCAAAACAGAGACGTGGAGGCTGCGGGAGCTCAGCACTTCTCACTTCAGTAAGTGGCTGTTTATTCTGTTTGTTATGAAAAGCAGGACTGACACTGCTGTCTGCAAACCACGGCTCTCCTTCCTTCCCTCCATCCATCCACTCACCCATCCCTGGAGTATCTAAGCACCTCCAAACCAAATTGTGTTCATTTTCTATGGATTCATCCAGGAAACTCTAGCAGTGCACCTGCCTTCACCCTGAAACCTTCCTCTGTGCCTCCAAGCATCAGTGCAGTCACAGTGTGTGCATGGAGAGGGAACAGCCCTGCCCCAAGCAGGAGGTGGGGGATGCTTTATGAAAAGCAGTTACAGCCATTCTTGGAAGACTTTGGCTCCGAGCCCCTCTGCCACATTCTTAGGAGAGATCATATCAAAAAAACTTATTTTTACTAAAATTGTAGTGGTAACAGGCTCCAGATGTCTGTTATGTAATAGGGTTTGTTTTAATGGATCCGACTTCCAGATGTGCAGCGTGGGCTCAGGGTGTCTGCTTGGTCCTCTGTGGACCAGGGGAGCAGCCAGCTCTCCCTGCTGTGCCAGAGGGGCAGCTGCCTCCATGGCAGATGGGATTGCTCCTGCTTCTCTTCCTTGTCCTTTCTGGTACAGCTTTAGTCCTCCTGGGTGCTCATCTCAGGTTCCACGTCTCATTTTGGGACAAAAGCAAGAAGGGTCACTGAGTACTGGTTTGCTCAGCTCTGTATGGGAAGGGAAGGAGCTCACTGGCAAGGCTGGGATGAGGAACAGTCCCTGGCAGCACTGTGGTCCTCCCATGGGACTCACTGGGACTATCTGTAGGTATCACCATCCCATACATGAGAAGTACTGTTTGGGGATTCTGATTAAGCAGTGACTGAAGATTGGAAGCTAAAGGGAATTAAGGGACTGACCATGTCTTGATTTCCCAGGGCTCATTTTGTGCTTTCCCTGCCATGAGAAAAACTTGGGCAGGATACCTGCTAGGAGGAATGAACCAGACAGAGGTTTCCTCAAGCAGAAACATTTTGGACTTGGAAGGGAAGAGGAAAAGCATCTGAGGAAAGAGCCTGTCACCTTCCCATGGAGTCTGTGGGATCAGCTCAGTAATGACCAGTGGGACCGGCCCACACATCCTCCTGGACCAGTTTCTATGCTGTCATTGATGGTTTCCAGCTGAGCTCTTGCCTTGGTCCATCCTGCTTGGTGAGGTTCACTTCCCTGCTGGAAGCTGAAGGGAAGGTTTTTGAAGACATTTTGAGGCCTGGTGGTTTCCCCTTCCCCCAATGCAGATTTTGGTAACACAGGATCAGTGTCCCCCTTCTCCAGCACTGCAATTAGCTGGAAACATTGGCTGCCCACCCCTTTGATAGGAAGAGCTCCAAGGAGGGATGCAGTCTGGATCCTAGCTGCTAGATGGACAGCGGGATGAGTGGTGCATGCTAAGCCAAAGAGGATTTAAATTCAAAGTATGTGGCTCTGTGCCACTGCTATTAACATCTGTTAATGAAATGCTAAGACTTATTAAGTGTCCAGATCGAGGAGGGAGATTTAAAGGGATGTACTTGGACTGAAAGCAAAAGGCTTAAGTGCTTCCTGGAGAGCAGAGAGAAGGGAACGCCCAGGGCTGGCTCCCCTGAGGAGAAAATGGAACTGCCACCTGATGAGAGAAGGAAAGAGCTGGAGAGTCAATACCAACCCTGTAACACCCCATGGGGCACGAGCTGAGCCACAGCTCCGAGGAGAAGGTGGATCAGGAGGGTGGTGACAGATCTGCACCTGTGGAGGGGCACTGACCCTGCCACAGCATCACTGACCAGCCAGGCTGGGACCTCTGAGGCAGCTCAGGAAAGTGTGGTGAGAGAAGCTTGCTGTGGGTTTGCCGTGTCTCAGTTTGAACCTCCCTAGCGCCAAAAAAATAAACAAAGACCAGTGGGACAAAATCAGCACTCAGCTGGAGCCTGGGAAGTCCAAGGGGAAAAAGAACTGGTCTGGGTTCTCGAGTTCACATCCACTCTTGTGCCTGATTTTATCTGCAGCAAGGCTTTTGCAGAGCTGGGTTTGCTTTGCATTGCAGTCACGTGCTTGTCTCAGTGATTTGGTTTTCTCTGTCCTCTTTGCAAAGCAGCACAAGGCAGGCTCTGGGGCTCTGCTGTGCACATGAAGGAGGCCTCGGCCACGGAGTCAATTGGAAAGCCATCTGCTCCCACGAATGAGGATGTTTCCATGATTTTATGAAAGAAAGGGACTCTTCTTCTCTCTTTTTCCTTTTCCTTTTCTTCCTATGAGGAAGCCATACATGTGCACACACAGCCTTGCCAGAAATGTGTTTATCAGAGGTGTATTCCCCCCATGGCCATGGGACAGAGCCTGATGGAGGGGTGAGAGGGGAGGGGAGAGTGGATACAAAGGCATCCCCAGCCCAGGAGACAGCCTATGGAAGGTGTGGAAACAAAGCTGGGCAGGGGAAATGAATGAACACTTCATCCCGGGCCCTTCCCCCCAGCACGTCCATGTGAAATGTGGAGATTAGGTGGAAAATCCATATAGAAGGGAAATGTATGCCTTTAGCAGAGCAGGGCTCCCCACAGGCCAGCTAATTGTTCTGAATGGATGACCTGGCTCACAGACAGTCTTTTTTTAGTTTGTTTTCCTGCTTTCACCAGTGTTTCTGCTGTTAACCCTTCTTCCAATGGGAGGAGAGTGGGTGGGAAAGAGGGAACTGTCCCTACCCTGTTTAACCAGGGCAGCAGCACCTGACCCCTCCAAGAGCTTCCAAAAGTCACAAGGGGGAAAAACATTTCAAGATGAAGTGTGAGAGGTGAACACACGGGTCTGACAACAAACAGCCAAGGAAGGAGGGAAGCACTCCTGCTTGTTTTCTGGTCAGATCCTGGACTGGCAGGCATGGGACACGGAGGAGGCTGAATTAACTTCCAGGTTTAATCATTAGTTATTTTTACAGTGCAAAAGGATTCCTCCAATACCTTCAAATACCTCCTTACCTTGGGGGAATGAAGCCTCATGTGGCATTCAGAGCAGGTGAGTAAATGTGGAAAGATGAGCATGGAAGAGGTATCTGGGCACTGTTCCAACAGGAGATCACATCCACAAGCTGGCTGTGCTGGGCACACTGGTCTGCTCCTGGACATCAGACAGGCAATGGCCACACACATCCCCACTCTGGCCATCCAAACTGGATGCTAGAGGGATGAAGGAGAAGGCAAGCCTTCATCTGCAGCTTTGCCATTACCATCCTCAACAACACTTCCATGGCAGACACATCCTATACCCCCTGCTACCCACTCACATCCACGACCTGGGGGTCCCAAGAGGTGCAGTAGCTCAGCAGAGGAGGGCAGAGCATGGCCAAGGCAGCGTGTTGAAAATACGACCACTAATTACACAATGGGTTCCTTATGTTCCCTGGAAATGCAATATGTGGGAGGACTCCCAGCCAATTCAAGTTTTAGGGCAAATCAAGGCGATATATTACTCGACTCAGCTCCTAAATTTGGTCATACTTTAGCTGGTGTTTTCAGACATTTGTGAGTTAGGTTGGCCAATGCCACAGAGAAAAGCGATGGGGCAATTATCCTAATGAGGAACAAATGCATTACTTCTGCAAGTTATTTGGTGCTTGGAAGAAGCCCTCCCCATTGCGTGACTCCTTTGTACAGAGTTAACCCCTGCTGAGACCTCTGGGAGGTCATTTTTCTGGGAGATGAGAAGGAAATTCAGTGCCCATCAGATTGCTGGGGTTAAACACTGTGCAATGTATGAAACTTTCACAGCATCTGGCAGCAGCCTCAGTGGCTTCACTGGCACTGAGCAGCTTTTGCCCTTCACAGGGGTCATGGACAGGCTGAGTGTCCTACAGAGGTGCAAAAGACCAGCATAGGAAAGCCCAGCTGCCTTTGGGCCCAGAGCAGCCCTGCAGAGACCAGCCTGGGCAGTGTGTCTTGGACAAGGCAGCATCTTCACCATGTGGATGAGCACGGCTTCTCTTGCCCCCAAATCACAGCCTGCAGGTGCTGGTGATGCCATGTGTGTGTCTCCTTGCTTTTGGCACCCTGCAGGGGAGCAGGATGAGCTCAGCCAAAGGCCTGGCCCTTCCCAGATGGCCACTGGCTCTGCAGACTTTTCCCAGCGTTGCACCCCCATCACCCAGGGACCTTCTGAAAGAACCAGCAGAAACTCCTGACCCTCTTGGCCCACCCACTATGCATTATTCTCCCCCTTTTTAGCAGCATCCGCAGGTGATTTAGAGGCAGTAAGGACCATCTTGGCTCTGACCATCCAGGATTCACAGCCCCTCACAGCAGCTCTTCCCTCAGCCCTGTTGGAAAGCCAATTGGCCAGTGGTGTTCAGGCTCTTGTGTGGCCTCAGTCATTGAGGGGACAGAACCTCATCCATTCCCCAATTTCAGAGCCTTTAAATGGGTTTCCAACCCTGACATCCCAGCATTGTTTTGGGGATTCAGCATCTCAGTGGTGACTGATTGCTGTCCCCACGGCTGGGGGTTGTGTGGTGAGGGGGGCTCCAGCAGCTCGCTGCACCTTTCTGGCAAGCAGCCCCACCCAAAGCCAGACCCCCAATTTCTGCAAGTCCACCCCCTCTCTGTGGCTCACACCAAGCTTCCACCACCTGCCCCAGTCCCATGGGGAATGCTGAGTGGGTGACAAGGGACATGGCAGGAGTGCTGGGACAGGCACAGCCTGGCAAACCCCCATCTATGCAGGACTCCCTGGCCCCATCCAGAGCGGGTGCAGGGGCACAGGCTGGAGGAGCTGCTTCTCTCCAAATCCTTTTTTGCTTTTGTATTTTTCTTTCTTCTTTTCCTGCCTTCTCCAGAAGGGCCCAGATGCCTTTACTTTGGCTGGGCTCCCTTGGCCAGGAGCCCACGGAGGCACCAGGAACGCCGTGTGTGACTGCGTGAGCCTGTGTGTGCAATATTAATACACAGAAATGGAAGACGACCAGCACATAAACATTCTTTACTGTTTGGGTCACAGCCCGGGGAGCTGTAAGAGCTTTTCTGCTGGTTTGAACACACAGACTAAATAGAGAGGGAGCAAGTAGAGCAGAGAGGATGAGAAGCTGGGAGAGACAGGGTGGGAGGATGAGCAGGAAGGGGAAGCGAGGAGGACCCCCTGCACACCATGGGGTCTGACAGGAGTGGGCAGGGGAGGTGTTGGTGCAAGGCTGGGAGCTCCCAAGGACACCCACATCTGCTCCACACAGAGGGCTAGGCTGGAGGTGGGAGACAGACCAGCTTGGGGCTGCTCATCACACATTTTTCTGCATTAAAGGTAAAATAATAATAATGATGGAAGTTGGCTGAGGGCTGAAATAACCAGGATTCCTGTGCAGATCTCGTTAGAATGGCTTCAGTGTCAATTTGGGAATAAGGAGGAGGGGGCTATGCTGGAAGTATTTCTGCAGCAGGCGAGGGGAAGGACGGTCTCTCCGGAGCTAACAAGACCCAGCTGGCTCCCAACTGCGGCCGAGAGTGTTAAATCAGAAACTATTCCGTCAACAGCCAGTTTGGCCAAATATGAAACATTTCCAGGGAATCAATGGCCGGTGCTGGTGACGCAGAAGCCAATAGTCCTGACTTCTTTTCCAGAGCCTCCAGAAATACACTCGTCATTTTGGACTTAAAGGGCCAGGCCGCACTTTTGCCGCTCATCTCGGCCGCGTTCGGCTGAGAAATCCTCATGGAGCAGCGGGAACGGAGGCTGGGCTGGTTTAATCCACTGGTTAATGCTTGCAAAGGGCCCCAGGGGGGTTGGACCTGCCAAGCTGCTCCACATGACAAATCTGAACTGGCCGTGTCCTCCCCAAATGTTTTCCGTGGAGATGAGCTCAGACTTGAGCTCCGTGCGGCTGAGCTCCGACCGCTGCTGCCCTCATCCTCCGCCGGGGTCTGAGCCTTTGACCCTCACCTGTGCAGAGCACAATGGAAACCAAATGTTCAGGCTGGGCCCATGGGGCTCCAGGAGAGCAGGGAGTCACCAAACCCGCTGGCACAGACAGGGCCCACCGGTGTCCACCTTGGTGACACATTTAATGTCTCAGTCTGCACGAGGGCGAGGCCAGCAGCAGGGCTGCAGCCAGCGTGTCTCGAGAACATTTAGCTCTATTAGGAATAAAACAGGGCAAATGGTGTAACTTTTTCTCTAGGTCCTCAGCCACTCAGGTCTTCTCCCAGTTTCCAAGGCACTGAGATATCCCAGTGGTTTGTCCCAGACTTCCTTCCAGCCTGGGTCACCCTTGTCCCATCCCAGCAGAGAAATGGCACCCAGGGTACCTCACAAGGCACAGCTAAGTAAGGCAGATAAATCAACAGAGTATAAAATAATGACCCCTGGGGATAACATGTTGAGGAATACACTGAATACAGGTAGCCTGATGTGCAAGCTGCAGGAAAGTTTCCTTAACAGACAGAAGGGGTAAAAATAATAATAATAAAAAAAACAGTATCAGATAATAGTAAATAACTTGACAGTGCAGTAATGAGGTCTGTGGAGCTGTACTTGCTGCTACTTGGCCTGTACTGCTGTTTGGAGCAAGGCAAAACCTGCCCAGGTCTGAGCTTTGCAGTGCCCATGCATCCATGCCCTTTGGCATCTTCCCTGTCTCAGAAAGCTCCTTCCCCAGTCCTGTCCCTGATGGGTCATCAGAGATCTTCCTCCCAAATGGCATTTGGCTGAGGACATGCCCACAGCTGCAGCTTGGTGCTGCAAAAAAAGCCCTAAAAACCAATCTCCCACCACGGTTAATCAGGATTTTCTTCTCCATAGCCAAAAGCTGCTGATCAGGGCTCCCTGGAGCAAAGCTGTGCAGCTGCTGGGACACTGGTGACATGGTCTGGCTTTTCCCAGGGTGTGCTCAAAAACATGAGGCTCTTCCTGCTCTGCACAGCTCCCAGCTCAAGCAGGTGAAGGGCACTCTGCACCCACAGCATTGTCAGCTGAATGCGTACTGCAGTCATGGCTGGACTTTAAAGGCTGGGTTGGTGGTCTCCTCTGGTGATCATAGCTTTTATCAGGGGCCAGGGAGCTGGAAAAAGGAGCCAAGCATCCTGTTTCTCCTTTTCTGCTGTAAGCAGCCTGCATTCCCACCAGCTGCTCCGGTCACAGAAATAATCCTGGGAGTTCTCCTGTTGAACAAACTTGGGGAAAGAGCGAAGTAGATGGAGAGGTTAACCTGGGCTGGGGGGCAGCCAGAAGTTGGGCAGAATTAGAAGCAGAGGAGGAGGCATTTGGAGCTCCCTGGAGAAAGGGGTTCTCTGCTGGGGTATGACAGCTGTGTCCCATTGCTGCAGGGGTGAAAATGGAACAACTTCTGTCCAGAGGGCGCAGGGGTGGCAAATGCTCTCGACATGGCAAGGGATCAGCAGGGCTCCCAGCTCCTGGGGCGGCTCATGGGCAAGAGCTCTGCATTCAGTCTTGCCAGTCAAGGGCAGAGCATGGCAGGGAGACTTGAGCTGATGGGTAGAGAAGGAGATCGTGGCCATGCCACAAGGAAAACAGAGAATGAGCCATGAACCCACAAGCTGTGTCCTGTTCCCCATCCCTTGCACCCTGCTGTGCCTGCACCTATCATTCATGCTGATGCTCCCCCTCCACTGTTTCCAGAGGTACTTCCAGCATGGAATGTTCTATTTAAAGGGCATTTTTCCTTTCTCTCTCCTTCTCCCCCCCACCCCAGTTTGAATGAGAAGCCAAGGGGCTGTAAAATGCAGAGTTTCCCACCTAGCTGAACCAGAGGAAATGATGCTGACAAAAAGTTTAATTTTTTTTTACCCCATTGCAGCAGTAACAAGCACCAGGTTTTGGAGATGGACAGAAAAGCTGGAGTGGATGAGGTGGACCTTGGCTTGGGAGAAGAGGGGCTTGGCTCTCCCACTGCTTCCTAAGCAGCATGCAAGGCACAGCTGGGAAGATGCAGGGGGGTCAGAACAAAACTGTCCCCACAGCTCCTCTGCTCCTGGCAGCTCCCATGGCCCAGAGCCCTGTGAAACACCTCGGGCATGCCGAACCTCTTGCACCTCCTCTCCAAATGGTTTCTCTTCCTGGGCTGCCCCTGCGGAAGGGCTGTCCGTGCCAGACCCGGTCCATCCCGGTGGGCTGGCTGACGAAGCAGCCCCGCACACGCCCAATCAAACCCGGTTTGAGACGCCCTGGCGCTGGGCAGGGAGGTTAATCAGCTCCCGGGAACCTCTGGAAGCAGGCAGGGAGGGGGCAGGTCTGCCGGAGGCGCCGGCAGAGGCGGAGGGGAGAGCCCACGTTGGGCTCGCTGCTCCCGGGGGCAGCGCCGGGAAGCCCCCGGGTGCCCTCGGCCGGGGGCTGCCCGGGACCCGCCAGCCTGTCTGGGATGCAGCACACCCTGTGCCACACAACGGGGCGGTTCCCTTGGGGGATTAGGCTTGATTAATGCTAATTCCTCCGCTCTGCCGCGTTTCCCCAGCCGTGCCGGTGTGCTTGGTTCTGACACACGCCCTGGGAGCCGCTGTAATGAGCGGGCAGTGTTCTGGTGGAGCTGACGATTGTCTCTCACTGTTTCTTGCTGTTGGGGTAGTTATTTCAGGGAGTACTTTGCTCTCAAAGTCACAGAGCCACCGATGGGACATGAGCAGGCACCAGAGAGGGACACTGCGAGCATCACAGAGCCACCGATGGGACATGAGCAGGCACCACAGAGGGACACTGAGAGCCTGTATCCATCTGCTGCTGCTCCCAACAGGCAGGGATCTGTGCATCAGGAAGGCAAGAAACACCTCAGTGTCCCTGCAGGCACCAGGGAAGTGATGTGCATGGATGCAAAAGAGGTCAGGGGCAAATCTCTGCTCCCAACAGAAGGACAGCTGTGCAATTCAGATATTTGGGGTATTTTGGCTCTCCTGAAAGCTTTTTCTTTCAGATTCCAGATTGCCAGCATTGGGGCTGCAGTGAAAATGAGCTCTAGGACCATCCCATGTTGCACCAGGGGTGAGCTAAGGAGTGCCAATGCAAATGCCTGGGGCAAGGGGCCAAATCCAGCTCCAGCTGAAAGTTTGGCTATGCTGGCACTGCCAAGGAACATAAATCCTGGCCCTGGATGTAGTGGCCAGTGGGTAGATAAGAGGCAGCCCCTCCTCCCTGAGCAGTCACTGCTCCACAGCATTTGCAGGCAACGGGGTCTGACCAAACGCTGGAGGTCAGGACCTCCTGGAGTCACTCATTTCCAATTAACAAGTCAGCTGCACACCAAGATCTGCCAGGTTTTGCAAGAAAGCATCCAGGGACAGATACAGGCTGGCTCTGTGAGCACTGTACACCTCCACCATGGGACCCTGCCTCTGGCCACAGCCTCAGAGCTCCTTCTGGGCCAGGGCCAAGCTCCCTGGGGATGCTCCAGAGAGCAGCTGAAGATCCTGGACTTGTTTGCACCCATCATGCCAAGCACACCAGGATCTTCTGCTCCGCTTCTGTTCTCTGGCCTGGGTGGATTTTGGGATAGCACTGTCTATCCCCAAGTCCTGAGCTGCTGAATGCCAGTGCTGGACTCATGGCTGGGATATTATCCCCTGTACATGGTGTCCTCAGCCTCTGAGACTGCCCAAACTCCATGACCCTTCAAGCCTCAATTTTGGGAAAATTCTGGCACTTGCTGCTTGGGTCATCTCATACTGTTCTCTTCTCATGGTGAGCCCAGCAAGGGTCCAGTCACGAAGGCAGATCCCCTTTTTATTCAGAACAAAGCAAACAAATAATTATTTTCAGGTGTTCTTGTTAATGGTACAACCTTGTTTGCAGTCCTCTTGGATATAAGGAATTCTGCCTGGGATGTGCACCATCCTTTCTGGATGATGCCTTAATGAACCTCTAACAGCAGTGGTAGTCAAAGCATGACCCCTCCTGGGGCAGTGTCCTTCCTGAAGGCTGCAAACTGCCTTGGGGTTATAATTTTCTACACCAGACTCCAGTGATGGGGAGTTTTAAATTCAGATTCTCCATGGTGATATCTGGCCATGCTGCAGCTCTGCCCCAGCAATGCCTCTAAACTTGTGCTACTCCAAGCTGTGAAATATTTAGGACCTAATTGTGAGTTTACCTCCCCCTGCCCCAGATTCAGAAGCCACACTGGTCAGCCCAGTCAGCTTTGCACGCTGCAACACTGGGACAAAACAGAGATAAAAACATCCTGTAGGGCAGGAGCAGGATGGTGATTAATCCTTGGAAAAGGCTAACTGACATGACCATCAATAACTACAGTAACTTGTTATGGCTGCCTCATTCCAGGAGGATTACATGCCTGAACACTCCTTAAAACATCTAATGAATGTCATTTTGTTTTTACTCTCGGTGCTCATGCAAGTGAAGGACTCGGCAGCGCCGGCCAGAACCATGGGGAGAGCCGGCAGGGCTGCTCCAGCTTCCCACACACTGATCCTCCTGCACCTCCCTGCTGACCTGAAATATCCTTGCTGGGTGCTGCTGCTTTCCTGCTGCCAGCTCTGTCCCACCAGGATCCTTGCTGTGGCCAAGTGCTGGCTCTCCCTGGCTTCAGCTGGCTTGGGTGACACCTGGCTGCAGGACACCTTCCCCCTGGCACAGGTACCGTGGCTCTCACCTGGCTCCTGCTCTGAAAGCAGAGTTTTAATCAAGCAGAACATAGGTCAGATTTTCCTGCCTCGCCCCCATTTTGGGGATTTCTATGGCAATATTCACAGAGAAAGATGGCAAAGGCACAAGGGCTGACACAAGTTGTGTTTCACAGAATCACAGCATCACAAAGGGTTTGGCTTGGGAGAAGCCTTTAAGACCATCAATTCCAACATCCCTGCCATGGGCGGGGACACCTTCCACTAGAACAAATTGCTCAAACTCCATTGGACCTGAACTTGAACATGTCCAGGGATGGGGTTTCTCTGCTCCACCCTGATTCCTCCTCCTTGTCCCTACTGAGAAAGCAAACCAAACCAGCCCTGAATCTGCCATTGAAGGCCAATAGCCACGAGCCCTGCAGGCATCAGCAAGCCAAGGCAAGGTGTGGAGTGACAAGAGAGGGTTTTCCAGCCCCAAGCTTGTCTTGGTATGCACCACCCCAGCCATGAAAGTTGCTTGCATCTGTGAGATCCATTTCCTCCTAATTTTGCCAAGGAATGTTCTTTAAAAAGGAAGAATAGTGAGAGCAAAGCTGTGAAAGGTGTGTTTTGCACTGCTGGACCGTATCATTTTGCCTCTCCTGAGCAGACAAGCAGTGATGAACTGCATCTCAGCAGGCTGGGCTAGGAATCACTGCAGAGATGCTCACTTCCCTGCCACATTTCAGGGGGGGCAGAGGGAATTATGGCAAAGGTTGTGTACAGCTCCAGACCCTGAGGGATAATTCTCTGCCTTGTTCATGCTGGACAGGGGCATTATCAGTGAAATACAGGGGCCACTGTTTTTCTCCAAAACCCCACCATTAATCCATTATAGCTCCAAGGAAGGCTTTTATATTTTCTGCTGGCAAGGCTGTCTGGATTCGGTCCAGACTCACCCTTCATCCCCACAACAGGGGCAGCCAGGACTCCTGCCTCACCCTGCAGTGGATTCATTTTTTCAAGGTGCTGACAGTTTCTTGCCTGCTGATGCTGTGGGAGACTTTCTGGATCCCGAACAAAGGTTTTTGAAAATGTCTGGAGATGCTCTCTGGAGTCACAGTGTCTGACCCCACCGACAGTCTGCAGCCAAGCAAAGAGACCTTGGCACTGTCGGGGACATCAAAGCAGATCCAGACTCTGGGAACCCACCCCGCTCCTCCCCACATCCTGCCAGTATAAGCAGCCTCACCAGTTAGTTATTGGGATTCCTTAAACACGAGACTGTCTGCAGAGGTGCAGCCAAACCCAGCTCATGCACAGCTCACACCTGACCTTCCCTGATTTCTGCAGCCCTGGACTTGGCTTTTCCTATTAGCAGAGGACCTTTCTGCTGCTTCTTGTACTCTCAGCCTCATATTTCAAATTCCTTCGCAGCTGTGTCTGGTTTTCATTTGAACATATTCCATTTCGATAGATCTATCTATATATAATACAATGAGAAAGGATTTTCAAGGTAATAAATGGAACATGCAAGCCTAATTATTCAGGATGACCCAATGCAATTCGGTAAGTCCAGCGAGTTGTTTATATTGGCAAGATGAGAACAAAATATCATTGGGTATGGTCGTTACTCTTATAAGATTTCAATATATATACATTGTCAGGAGTCCCTGAGTTATGAAGTCCTCCTCACTGGAGGAATAAACATGCTGGGTAGTAATCCTGGAAGCAATCAAAATGCCTTCAGCTCAGTGCCTGCAAAGCCCCTCTCTCTGCAGCCAGCCCTGAGCCCGTGGGCCTTGCTCACAGCCCAGACTCACCCACAGCTGGTTTATCTCGCTCTGAGGCCATGGGCAGAGCTTGGAGAGTGAGCAGAGAGGCAGAAATAGGATTCTTGGCGTTTCAGGTTGAATTACTGGAGCTGTCTATGAGTGGCCCCACTGGTCAAATAGGAAAAAATAACATGAGGGAGTTGGCTTCGCTTTCAATATGGCTGGGGGAGCCTGACGGGTGTCTGCTCCTGCCTGCTGGCCTGGGAATGGCCTCAGGTGCTCTGGGATGGGGAGGCAGGACTGGCTGCTCTGTGCTTTGCCCAGGACATCCCACCTGGGGATGCTGCCCCTGTTCCCCACCCAGCTGAGCATGCCTGGGCAGCAGCTCCTCCAGAGTGGGCTCTGCAGGGAAGGATGCATGCAAAAGGGCTGGCCTCCACTCCTACCTCTTGTGCACACCTTCCTGCCACCTGAGAAAGCTTCTGGAGCTTCTTTATCGCCATCCCTCGCCCATGATCCAGGGAAGTGGGGCACTGTGGGGATGCAGGTTAGGGCAGCACTCACACAGCAGATGCCAGAAATGCCACATCAGCCCTTCAGCTTCCACAGGATGCCTCCAGCTGCACAGGAACCTCTCTGTGATGGTGAAGCTCCTCCAAGAAACAGGGAGAATGGCACTCTGCCAGCTCCTGTGTGCAGCCCTGGGTTTGCCTCTCCTGGGACCCCAGGGACTGTCACAGGGTGCAGGGGCATTGGGGCTTAAAATACTCAAGTCCCAGGCATGGTTACTGCCTGTCCAGTGACACACAGCTTATCCCCACAGCTCAGCCCCTGCTTGTTCCCAACAGGGCACCCAGGAAACTCCTGGCAAGGTTCTCCAATGGCTAAAGGACTCAGCCCTCAGCTGGTCCTGTGTCTGGGGGGTATAAATCAGCCCAAAAGACAGAGTTTCTCTTTCAGAGAGAAGTTAACTTTCCACTGAATACACTGAGCTGACAAGCAGCGAAGCCTTGGCTGTTTACCCCAGAGCCCAGGCGTCATGGTCCACATGGCTGGAAGTCTCAGCAGGGCTCTATTCACTTTGATTTTACACCAGGGTTAACTAGACCCCGGTAATTATCCCCTTTTAACAAGGCAGTGTTTACACCTATGAGAAAGGGTCAGCTCCTGACTTGCTCACTTCGGCTGGAAGGAGAGTATTGCTCATGGCAGCTGGAGAGGTGATGTGACTGTAGGGGGGAAAGAAAAGATGGGAAGAAAGAAAAAAGTGGAAATAGGAAAGGTGATCTTAAAGCTCAGATGAAAAATATCCCCCATGATCCTTGACTCCACAGCTTGCTCCCTCCCCATCCCTCCTTCCCCCGCCAGGATGCGATGCAGCCTCGGAGTGCACACAGAGATAGTTGGAAGCTGGGATACGTTGATGGATTTCTTAGCTCCTGGGCTATTAAATGTCTGGACCAGCTAATTTCAAAGCAAACAAGCAAAGGCCAAATGACAAATGGTTTGGGAGGCCCTTCAGGAGGAGGATGGAGTTTTACGACCACCAAGGGCACAGTTGCTGCCATTAAATCTGTGGACAAAGGGGAAAAATAAGATCTGATTTATTGGGTGACGGTGGAAAATATTATCCACACTAGAATTTATTGATCATTGCATCCTCCCAGTTTTCAAGGCCTCTTTCTCGTACATATGGAACATATACATATTTTTCTGCACATATGAGGCTGAATACATAGTGGCTCCTGCACCTGAGGAATTTTTGCATGCTCTGCTGGCTGTGGGGCAGGAGCCAGCAGAGCAGGACTGTGGAGCAGCTCTCTACAGTGAGGGACAGGTCCCTGTGGGGCTGGGGCTGCTCTTCAGCCAGGCAAGGAGCTGTGGAATTATTGGGAATGACTTGACCCTGGCAGGTCTCTTCCTTCCCGCTGGGCACTGATCACCAGGTCACTGCTGTAGGATCCTTCCTCTCCCATCCTTCCCCCCCGACCCTGTGCCTGCCCTGCCTGCTGTCCCCAGAGCACTCTGGAGACATAGAAACGTGTTTGGAAAAACCTGCAAGATCACCAAGTGTGACACAGACACGGGACATAGACACCATTAACCCAGCACTGCCAAGGCCACCGCTGACCTGTGTGCCCAAGTGCCACATCTACACACCTTTTAAATCCCTCCAGGGATGGTGACTCCACCACTGCCCCGGGGCAGCTTGTGCCAAGGCTGGATAACCCTTTACATGAAGAAATTTTTCCTAATCTCCAGTCTGAACCTCCCCTGGCACAAGCTGAGGTCATTTTCTCTTGTCCTGTTGCTTCCTGCTTAGGAGAGATCGGCCCCTACCTCACATCCACAAGGAGGAACGCTGTCCCTGGGGAAGGAAAAATTGGCCCAAACAGCCCTGCACACCCATGGTGAGGGGAAAGCAGACCTTGAGGAGGATTAGTCTTTGCAAAAGGGAGCAGGGACACACTGCAAAGTACTGTCAGCAGCGTTTCCCAGTGCTCCCAGCCAGGCTCAGGGGCCCGGGGAGCCCAGCTGCCTCTGTTACCTGGCTCAGGGAGCAGGATTGCTTCCCACAGCCAGCACGGGTGGTGAGAGCAAAATTCAAGATGGCAAATGAAAAGAGGGCAGGTTTGGGCCCCCGGGAGCCTTTCTGGAGCTGGAGGCTCTCTAAGCCAGTCCATCTGGAGAAGAGAGAGCCAGGCTCTGCAGGGATAGCCGGAAATAACAGCAATTTATGCAGTTATGTTTCCAGATTTTTTTCCTCTAACTATCAAATAATACCATAAGGAAAAAATAAAAAGAAAAAAAAGGAGAAAGGAAATAGAAAAAGCAATATAGGGACTAGAGCTTTTAATCCTCTCTGCGTTCCCAGAGAAATCCAGGGGCTCTTTCCACCCTTTAACTCACTCCTGCTCTCCATTAAAGCCTCCTCCAGTAGACCCAGGGAGAGAAGCCCAACCATTCTACACACGTTTTGGGACACCTTTTCCCTGTGCAGACAATCAGATGCAAAACCTGATCCCTGCAGCTTTTTTGGGTGACCACAGTGGCCCTTCTGTGGCAGGTGACATTTGCAGAGCCTCACAGGCCTCCAGCCCGGCAGCCCAGGGATGCAGGAGCTGCTGCTGGGGGATGTGTGGGAGCCAAGCCCTGCTCCTGGAGCAGCACGGAGTCCTCCCACCGTGCCAGGACGATGCTCCCCCGGGTCAGAGCCGGCATTCCTGGGGGTGTGTCTGCCCCGGCTCGCCGTTGTCCCGCTGTGCTGCTGAGCTGCCGGTAGCTGCAGCTCTGCCGCTGGGGAATGACAGGAAAACTGCTTTTACAGAGGGAGGCAAAGGCTCCCTGCCCTGCTCCACAGCCCTGCACTACCTCCGAGTGCTCGGGCTGTGCTTTGGCTCAGAGCAGAGCCCCGTTCCCGCTGCTCCCTGCAGGCACCACCGCCCAGCCCAGCCCGAGGGCTGTGCCCAGGTGCCAGGTGTGATGGCACGGAGTGCCTGGATCTCCAGCATCCTGCTGGGAAGGACAGACAGGCAGAGAGCAGCTGGGAAGGCAGTGAGGCAGAGAGCCCTGCGAGCACAGAGCCCCTGCAGTGCCACACATCTGTTTCCTTGATTTGGGGGGCAAAGGCCGGGGCAAAGGTGGGTTGCCCCGACCACCCACAGCCCTTGGTGGTGACAGGGAGTGATGAGCCACAAGGGACCTGCCATCCCTCCACAGCAGAGCCACAGCCAGGCAGGCCATGCAGAGGGATGAGCACAAGCTGCAGCAGGGATGGATTCCTCTGGTGGTGCCTTCTCCCAACAGCCTGAGGATGGGTGAGGGCCTGCATTGCCTGGACAGCAGGGTTAAATCCAATAAACATAAACAGCACAGTCTGCTTTTCCTCTAGCATAGCATCTGGAAATGAGGTGAGGAAAACATTTTTGGGTGGATTGAGGGCTCCCATTGCACCTATCAGGTTGGGAATCAGGGAGAAGATAGTTAACTGTATCCTCCCACCTGTCAGGCAGAAAATAAACAGTGCTCAGGGAGCTGCTGGAGCTCTTGCCTGTGACACAGATGGACCAGGGTACAGGTGCTCATACCCAAATCTCCTCTTTGGAGACCACTGAGAGTATTTAAGTGAGTGGAATACCCCAATGAATGCCTCTTCCTAAGGCTCCTCTCTTGCTGGGGTAGGAGCATGAGGTACCCAAGCAGACTGTCCTGATCAGTGAGGAGGGGGGCCCTGGGAATGATGATTTCCTGCCTCAGCCCTGAATTAAACAGCAAATATTTTTTTCTTTTCTTGGAACAAACTGGGAAGAGATTTGTGCTGCTTCCAGGAGAGAGCAGAGCCTTTCAGCATGCTCATGCATCAGTTGGACTCGATGCCCAAAGCACGGTGCAGGATTTCTGGCATCACCCAGGCTTGCTGGACAAGCTTCCCAAGGGACAGACAGAGCTCAGGGTGAGCCAGCCCCTGTCAGCACAGACCCCCCTCGATGGGTGCAGACAGAGGACATGCAGCCCTCACACTGTGCAAACAGCAGAGGATCTCTTGGCACTGGAGCTGTTTTCTCGTCCCAGAGTAAAATGCCCAAGTACTTGCTATATTTAGACCCCGGGGTTTTTCAGGAAACACAAAGAAGCTTGTGTGAAGCTCCATATCCACCTCTGGAGATGGCTCCTGGCCTCCTGACTAGAGCTGGCTCCAAAGCCCACCACTGCATCGGTGCCAACCCCACGTGTCCTTCCTGCCCCACCAGGCATCCCACAGGCATTGGGGGTCCCTGAAATGCCCTTGGCGCTGGGTAAGCTCTGATCAGCCACCTTTTCACGGGGGAAAGGCTTAGGAAAGCCGGCAGAGGGCCAGGGCTGCAAGGGAAAGAGCAGCAGTGCCTGACTCCTGCTGCCACCCAGCCCTGGCAGCGAGGGCTGCTGGTGCTGGAAGGCAGAGGGCACTGGAGGTGGCAAAGCCATCCCATAGAAAAGGCTTCTCCGGCTTTTAATGTTTTTTTACCTTGAGAGAAAAAGGAAAAGGTTGCATTTTTGACTAAGTTAAAGCCTTGCCACCCCTCCTTGGCGTGCCCGGGCTGGGGTCCCCATCCCCATCACCCACCCGCAGCTGCAGGGCAGCCCTCCCTCCAGCGCTCCCCTTTCCCAGCTGGATGGCTTCCCAGCAAGGAGCAGCAGGAGAAATCTTGGCTTCTGGTGGGGAAAGGCAGCCAGCGGCAGGGAAGGGCGGGGAGGGAAAGCGATGCATTTCCAATGTCGAGCGCACCATCCTCGCAAGCATCCCCGTAATTGCAGCCACATGCTGGCTCCCACAGCCCTCTCCTCCGAGCCCCAGATCCCCTTCTCCGCTCCTGGGGCTGCTGTACAGCCCTCCCCGACCCAGACATGCCTTTCATCTCCTGCTTTAGGCCGAGAGAGAGCTGCACCCGTTCTGCATCACGGACCTGTAAACCCAGCGGGGGCAGCGGGCAATTTCCAAAACACCCTTAAGCCACAAAGAAAAAGGATGGACCCTGGATTATAGCGGTCCCCAGGCCCTTCTTTCTCTTTCTTTCCTCCCTCTCTCCTCCAACATGAATATTTATCCCCTCGTCTGGGCTGTCTTCTCGCCGGCCGTCGCCATCGGCATTCCTGCAGGAATTCCTCCTTCTCCCGCCACCGAGTGCAGCCCGGGGCCGGGGCGAGGGGGAGGCAGCCCCTTTCACTGCCAATCCCCCATCCTCGATGGAGAGTAAACATTGTTCCTCTCACAAAGGCGGGCATTGTGGAGGACGGGGGGAGGCGAGCGGGAGGAGGTGCGGGGGAGATGAAGTGCGAGCGGGAGGGAGGGAGGGCACGGGAGAGCCCCCTGAGAAGAGGGCGAACGGGATGTGAATATAAATTCTGTAAATATTTTCTTTAGGGTGCTACATGTAATCCCAGGAAATAGATCCAGTTTCACGGGAGAGTGGGGGGAGCGGGACTGACTTTGCCACGGGTTTCTCCACACTGATCGAAAACCTGATGGAGAGGTGGGGAGAGCACCCCAGGCAGCTCGGGAGAGCATCAGAACCTCCCTCTGCCACCGTCCTGCCTCCCCTCCACGCCCAGCCAGCAGGCAGCAGTGCCTTGCCCCTGTGCTGTCCCCACTTGCACTCTTTAGGCTCTTCTCTCTCAGGATAACATCTGGCCAGGATGGTAAAGCAGAGGAGAAGAAGGGTTCAGCCCTGCAGCAAAGGGTTTAGACTCCGTCAGCCACATCACCCTGAGCAGGGACAAGGTTCTGAGCTGAGCTGGGGGCACATGGCAGCCAAAGGAGGGGTAGTGACAGCTCAGCCTGGCCATGACCCCCTAAGTCAAGTGCCAAGCTTGAGATTTCTCTAAAGGGGACAACCCTGGTGATAGTGTCCCATGGGCAGCAGCAGCAGCAGCAGCAGCAGCAGCCATGAGACAGCCCCACCATCCCCTTTCCTGCCCAGGAGCTGCTGTGCCCTTTCCTCACCCACCTGGACCAGCTGCCCTTTGCCAGGGCGGTGACAGGAGGTGGGATGCCTCGGGCTGGCACTGCTGGCCATGCCAGAGGGGACGCTGCTTTCCCAGCCCTCCCACAGAGCTGCTCCGGGAGGATGAGCCTTTACCCCGTTCCAGTTGGAGAAGCCATTGAGTCTCCTTCAGAAAAGGATTACCAAACCATCCAATTATGCTTTCCTTTCTGCCTGTCTCCCCTCCTTTGATGGTCTTTGTTGTTGTATGAAACAACTGTGTCCAGAAGTCAGGCTTTGCACGGACACTTCCCCTAATGGTGGCTCTCCACATGCCCAGGTCCATCCCGGGAGCCCCATTTACCCTCCTGCAGGCACAGCTGTTCTTCCCACCCCACAACCCGCTTGCCTTAGGGCTCTGAGCAAAGCACCCACTGCTGGGCAGGAGCCAGGACCATCTCTGCATCCCATCACTCCTGGGAGCTCATCCACATCCTCAGTTGAGGTCTCTGGGGCAGAGGACCTCCTGATGCTTTTGGTTGTGCCACATCATTCCCCCACAAAGGGCAGAGGCTGGGAGGCAACCATGCTCCACCTGCTCCCTGAGCCGTGTGCAGGCACAGAAACCCCTGATTCTAAGGCATTTCTAGGAATTCAACAGTTACTCTCTGTAATTATTATTATTATCCCTTGCTCACAGGGGATCCTTGCCACCAGCAGCTGGTCCCCCATGGCCCCAGGGGAATGACTGCATGCCATGGTCACAGTCCCCTGTCACCAGGGCCACCATGAAAAGTGGCACTGGTGGTGGGACAGTGGGGAGCTCAGAAGTATAACTGCATTGCAGAAGAGATTAGAGCGGTTCAGGGAGGTCCCGGGGGCTGCAGGGGGCTGACCCAGAGGTGTGCCTCACCCTTTCACTGCCAGGAGCATCCCTGCACACTTACTTCATTCCTCCTGTCCCAGTTCCTGTCGCTGGCTCATATTTGAGAGGTGACGTGGGGCTCCCCAGGTCTTTGATCTGCTGCAGCACAGCTGTTCCCAGACCTTTATGTAAGGGACAAGAAATGTGACTGAAATAACCAACAGAGTGAGCAGAAGCAAGTGTGAAAGGCTATAAATAAATATGACACAATAGCTGTGGTCACTGCTAAATAAGTTTTAGATTGAACTGATGGTATAAATAGAGTGGAAAGCAAAGATGCCACCAGCAGGTGACATGGATTTGAGGTGGGGAACAACCAGGGTGATGCAAGTGCAAACACATGGAGGCCCCACGTGTTCTCATTGCCCTGCTCCATCCTTGCTGTCTGTCAGCCATGGAAGTGGTTGTTTTGCCCTCTCCTGCTTTACAGGGGATGTTGAGTAACAGCCAGTACCCAGCAGTGAGTCCTCCTGAGGGTCAGAGTGCCCCTGAGAGGGGAGAGGGCTACAGGGGGATGGGGAAAAGCCAGTGGGACCAGAGGCTCCTCCTTCCTTACCTCCCCTTGCTGGGCCTGGGTGATCCAGGCAGGGTGGGATGTGCCAGTCCAGCCCTCGAGGTACATGAAGAAGGTGGAGCCCCTTTGAGAGATGCAGAAGCTCAGGCCCCTCTTACCACCCTCCCAGAGTCCCCTTGGACAGCTGACAGCCTCACATGTGGCCTCCATGCAGCCATTAAATTGAATTTACATTTCACTTTCAGTGTTTAAAACCTTTTCTGCCTTTCCTTTCTCTTCTTTCCCCAGCAAATGTGTTATCCCTTGCTCCAGCAGGTCCTGGCCCTTCATGGGGCTGCAACACTTGGCCACAAGAGCTGCACCTGCATTGACTCCCTTGCTGGCTGATGCAGAAGCCTTGTGAGCTCCTTAAACCAGCCCTTTTGCACCCATACCCCAAATTCCAGAGGCACAAATGCTTTGGACACCTCAATTCCAAACACAATTAAGAGTGCAAGGGCTGCTTCTGGTATAAGCACAGCACTTCCCACGTAACCAGGGCACCATCCCATGTGCTTGGCCACAAAAACAGACCAAGGAGCAGAGCCAGGGACCTGCCCCCCCTTTGGCTGACCTTACTCTTCTGGGCACAGCAATTCAGCAATACCCCAGAGACTCTCAGCAAACACTGAGATCAGCCACGGTGGGGACAGTGATGTGCTGCTGTCCAAGCTGTGCCACAAAGGGACTCGCACTGCCAACCTCCATCAGTGCCAGCACAGGACATCCCATCTGTGGTTGGTAGGGCAGAGACCTCTTCCGATTTCATCCATGGATGATTTGCCCAGCTCAAGATTCACAGCAAATCCTGGCAAGCTGGAAAACTTCACCACTCTTTTCTCCCTCTTTTCCACCTTCCTTGCTGTGGGTGCAAACCAATCTCTCTCTCAATTAATATTTTGGTCAAATACCCCCCTTGGTAGAGAGCTCCTGGCTGGGTTCAGCTCCGTGCACGGGCGCAGCGGGAGAACAGGGGGGAACGTGTGGGAAGGGGCGAGGGGCTGCAGATCAGGGCTGATATGGCCTGGCATTTTGGCAGAATTTTCTAGGACAGTTTGTACAGTGTCTTGCCCATACAATGGTTATGTCTAGCCGCTGCACTGCAGCTCTCATTTCCATGAGCAAGGAATTCAACCGAAAAGTAAACAGGAAAAAACGTTACATCTCGCAGTTTATAAATATATACGGAATTATTTAGGCAGTCAGGCCAATTTGCACAGATGCCGCATATATGCTGTGACAGATCTCTGTGTTGTTTTGGAGCCACCCCTTGTGAATGGGAAACAGGGCTGGTTTCTTGCCATGTCTGCATGAAATATCGGCATCCTCCTGCAAGCTGCCTGCCAGCAGCGAGTGCTCCGGCTCTTGGGAACAGCTCTGTGAGCTGATGTGAGCTATTTGCACGTAGTGCTCACAGACTCGAGCCCCCACGTTTCCAACTTGGGCTGCACAAGGCCTTGGGAAGAGGCAGGGGGGTTTTTCCTGGGGGTTGCATTGGGGATTTCGGCCTGGGATCCGATGGGACAGACCTTTGGTGGGATGGGGGCGGGATTGCCCTGGCACAGGCATCTCCATGAGGTGAGTCAGCATTCTGGAGTCCCAGTTCCCTGTGTCTGACAGCCACGGGTTCCTGGGGCACAGATGGGCACAGGCAGGGCAGAGTTGCCTCCAATGCCACGCTGCCCAGGGGAACAAGGGACCTTAGCCCTCATCCCATCAACCTCCTCCTCAGGGAGCATCCCACTGTGCCCCGAACCTGGAGCCACAGTTCAGATCAAAATGATGGGAGTGGGCTTTTTCACTTCCTCCCCCCCCCACACCCAGCCTGAGCCCAGAGGTTTATTCAACCTGACAGGCGAGTGACTTGAGTGTTTGAAGTGATGTCTTAATTGCAGGACATCCTCCGTGGCGCTTTCTGGCTATGGTCAGTAAAAGAAACTTCTCTTTGCCGTCCTCCCTGTGCCCCCCCAGCACCACTGAGCCGTGCCGAGCCACGAGAGCTGCTCAGACAGTGGGGATATTGTTTTGGCCATTGCCTGAATGGCCCAGCCTCCTCAGCTGTAAAATTACCTAGAGGATAACTAAACAAATCCCAGACAAACACTTCTTTAAAGGCACTGCTTACTTTGCAGCAGCCATTTCCCGCTGCCCGCCACATGTGCTCATGCTGGGTTTTCTTTTCCTCCTCCTCTCAAGGGTGACACAGTTGCAATGCCCTTGCAGGGCATTGGATGGGGAAGAAGGGACGTGAGGGAGCATGGGGAATGCCATGGGCTCTTCTGGACCAGGCTCTGCTCAGCCCAAACCCAGGAGATGGGACTTTGCAATGCCAAGGCATCCACAGCAAACAGAGAGCAGCTCCATGGGCTGGTCAGCATTGGAGCTGGGAGGAGGATGTGTTTCTAAAGGTTCAGCTCTAACCCATTGCCTGCAGGGTCTGGGTTTTTTCCCAAAGGAATACTGGTCCAAAGTCCACTGTAGCCAGTGGAAAAGCTGTCCCAGGCTCCAGCACCATGCATGACTCAAAGGGGTTGCAGAGCTCCTGGGGACAAACCCAAGAGTTAAGGGATGATAAAACCCCTCTGGACTGTACTGGTTAAACAGGGAGGTCAGGACAGGTCCCCTCTGGGAGGTTTTGGTGCTTTCCAACTCTCCCTTATAAATAGGAGAAAAGTTCTGGCCAAATCCTCCTTCAGAGTCAATCTAAGCATTTCCTGAGTCGGTGTTGATTTCACAGATTAAAGTTGGTCAAAAACAACCTGGTTGCAATCCAGACAGCATTAATTTTAGGAAAAATACCTTAAGGAATTTCCTTTGAGTTTGTTCTGATGGTAGGGGCTGTGCTCTTCCCACCCAGAACCTTATTTGCTTTTGGAATATGTGCAATAAACACATGAACATCAAGCCCCAGCTACAAGCAGGAAGGCTGCCTTCTGCTGCAAAGGCTTTTTTTTTTTTTTTTCTTTTTTGGTAAAATGATGGGCTACTAGTTAAACTAAGGTTATGCCTTTAATTACAGATCTGCCAGTGAGCCACTAACCCAAAGTATTACAACTGCACCCAAGTTTCCATGTTCATGAGGGCTGCAGTAAAAGCCTGGGCTTTGGCGTGGGGAAGCAAGACAGGAATTTAGGATCAAAAATCCCACTGATCCCATAATAAAGGGATGTCAAATAAATCCCTCTGTATTCCTGCAGCCTGTCAGAGTGAGACTTTCCTTTCTGTTGTAGTTGACCCATTCAGAGAGCGTGCGCCCTTGCAAAGACAGAGGTGGAAATCTAAAACACAACACCACAGCGTGTGCTGTGAAAATATGCACAGCCCAACCAAGGCAGATCCCAAACTTTGGCAGATTCCTAAGATCAGGAAATTCCTTGAGAGTTCGGGAAATTCTCCAAGACTGAACCCAAGCCATTTCACTTGCAGAAGATATCAAGTTCTCCTGCTCCTCCTCTTTTTTTTGTTTGTTGGTGATGGGTCAGTGGGACCTTGGCGAGCGCACGTTGCTGTACAGTGAGACAGAGGATTAGCAAACCCTGCCGAAGGCCAAGCGCAGATGCAGGGCCTGCAGGAACAGCTGCTTGCAAAGGGAAGAGGGTGAAGCCAAGTATCAGCCATGAGCTCCAAGCAGGTCTGGAAGGAGCCCAAGCTGGTATCAGTTACTCTTTCTTCCCTGTGCATAAATAACCACCTGTTATTTATGGCCATTCCCATCGCAGCCGCGTGCCTGCGGCGTCGCCTCAGGGGATGGGGCAGAGCTGCCTGCAGCAACAGGACTTGAAGGGCCCCTCTTTGAACCCAAAAATAACTGCCACTCATCCCCTTGCCTCAAGTGATGTGGATGATGGCAGGGATTCAGCCCAGCTGCTCCCACATTAGGTATATCCAGAGTCACCCAGGGCTTGGGGTCATGTGGGAGCCGTGCTGCCCATGGCTTGGAACAAGCAGGTCATGGCCACAGCCAAGAAAAAGCAGGGCTGAGATATGGAAAAACTTCCTGCTGTCCCAGGACCCCATCTCCAGGCAAAATGTCCACAGCTAGGCAAAATAGGCACAAAATAGAGAATCAGATGTACAGGATAACTTAATCCCAGGTGGGCTGCTCTCCATCATTCACCACAGGAGCATTCATTTGACTCTGGGACAATCCTCATCCAAGCAGGTGCATCCCAGGAAGTTCTGTGTGGCTTGTGCCTCCAAAATGCAGGAGATGGGGGAGAAGGGACAAACCTCAGGCTGCTTCTTCACAGAGCCCTGCAGCAGCCTCTGCACTTGGCCATCACCTCTATGGGCCCACCATGTACAGGGAAACCTTTATCCACAGCTGTCCCTCATGTCCCTCTCTGTTGCTGAAGTCACCCCAGCAGACCTGCCTTGCTGTCCTTCCCTTGCCTGCATGAACCAGGTGCTTGTGGGTGAATTTAAAAAAAATCACCTAAGAAGTTTGTTTGTATTACTTCCCTTCAATATTCCCCACATCCCAAAGAAAAAAGTATTTTCTTTCTGCTCCTGTAGTGCTTTTCTTCCACTGTGTGCATCAGTGAGGTCACTGAGCAGAGGTTTTGTGACTCAGTTGCTGGGTGGCTGCCATCATCCTGTTCCCAGGAAAGGCAGAAGGTGACTCAGCTGGACATACAGCTAAGGAAGAATATGGATCTTCCTAAAATCCAAAGGCACAGCTCTGCAAAGACCAGGCTGAGCCATGCAGAAGCAATCAAACATATCAGCTGGTTTGGGCTGGAAGGCACCTTAAAGATCATCTAAACGGTTCTGGGGTGTTTCTTTAACCCAAAAGCAGTGAAAATGTTTCTTGCACCACAGACAGTCCCTAGAGGACATTGACACAGGAGCCCTGAAGCCACACAGTTCCCCAAAGCCAGGGCTCCCCAAGCCCTGCAGACAGCAGTCTGTAGGATAATGTGATTATCGGGATGAGCTGGCACCAAGCCCTCTCCCACATCCATGGAACCAGCATCTCAGACACCTCTTCTCATGGCTGATACTCTCTGAGGGCAGCAGGGACCCCCAAGGTCTCAGCCAGGCTGAACAAGCCCACGACCTGCTGCCAGAGCCCTCTCCAGCAAAGCAGGATGGACAGGAATTGCCAGGATGGAGAGGAATTGCCTTGCAAGGACCCCTCCTGCCAAAGCTCCCCAGCTGCAGCAGTACCTTCCCTCACAGCACGTGGCTTCAGCTCTGCTCCTGCCAGCACAGCTCTGTGCCTGACACAGCCTCAAGCCTGCACTCCAAAGGCATTTTCCTCTCCTACCACTTTCCTTTGCCTTCAGGGGTATCCTTTCAGGTAGGCAGGAGCTGAGTAACTTTTTTCTTGCCCTAGGGATCCCTCTCAGATCTCTACCTGCTCACAGAGCAACCTTTTCTCTCATACCCTGGATACCCTGGGAAACAAAACCCCTACTCCTCCCTAGCCCTGGCACCAGCCTTTTATAGCATTCCCAGGCTCCTGCTCAGCTGAGATCAGGGCTGCTGCTCCCTGGGGCTCCCAGGGCCAGCCACCCCACCACCACACGTTCCCAGAGCCCCAGCATCAACATGGGGTTTAGTGGGAGTGTGTGATCTCCTCCTTTCCTCAGCCTTCATCCTCTTCACCCTGACCTGTGTGCTGCTGAATCCTGGGACTGCTCCTGCTCCATCTCCATGGCTGTTGCCTGTTAATGCTCTCATCCCTGGAATCCTGGCATAGCTGGGAGAAGTTTTTTAAGCATATCACCTCCTGCCTGCCCCTCATCCTTGCTAAATACCCCACTGCCAGCCTCCCTGCACATTTTCCTGAAGGAAAGATGCTAATGGATACATCAATAAAACAACCTGTGTATTCTTTTCCCTGCTCAGAGCTTGTATAACCTGTGGTTGACCCCTCCTAGTCCTCCCTAAACCACAAGCCCAGTATGTGCTGCCGCCGCCGCTGCTGCTCTGGCATTTTTATGAATGGCTGTGAGCCCAGGGAAGAGATGTGAGCATGGATTTGGAACAGCTCCATCCCTTCCACCGCACGCGCTAATCTTGACAAACGATCAGCGTGTGGCTTTCGAAACCAGAGATAAGGCTGCCTGACCACTTCAAGTCACTGCACTTTCCCACGAAGAAAGGGATTTTGTTCTCAGCCCCTGGCTTCCTCCAGAGCCTGGGCAAGCCCAGGTGTCCCCACCCCACAGTTTGGGGGACTCTGCAATCACAGCCCTGGAGCTGCGGCCAGGGCTAGTTCACAACAAAGCCTTGGCAACCTTCAAACAAGGCAAATGTGGCTTTGCCTGGGTTTCTGATGCACCAGGGATGCCTCCTGCCTGCACACCTGCATCCCTTTCCTGTTGAGACCAATGGGAGAAGTGGTCCATGCCCAGCAAGGAGCAGGGATGTGGCAGAAGCATGTGCTGGGAGCCAAAAAGAACTTCCACTCCTGCAGCTGGATCATGAGCATGGTGGACTTTCCTTGAGCTCAGTTTTAGCTGGGAACTGGAGGACCTGCAGAACTATCACTGTTCTGCTTGAGCTGGTACCCCACTGCACTGCTGTGGCATTTGGGACGTGCATCCTGCCTGGCAGTTTGGGCAACACAGTGTCCCCATCCCTCCCTGGGGCTGGGGAAGCAGTGTGGGATAGCTGTGGGATCTTCCCAGGGCTTATGACATGGGAGAATGAGCCCTGAGTGGGTCCTGATGGATGTGCACCTGGGAAATCCAGGCTGTGCAGAAGGTTCCCTTTCTCACACAGACACAGACACGCTGCCAAGAGAAAAAGGCCTCTGTGAGTGCCAATTCAAGGAATGCCTTTGATCCAGTGGGAATCACTAGGGAGAAACTCTGCCTCTAAATAGAGCTGCTCTCTTGCCTTGCCACTTTGGGAAATGAATTTGTACTTGGAAAAAACTCAGGCTGGGAGAGCTCTTGGGAAGCCATCCAATCCATTTCCCTACCCCAAATTGGTCCTGACAGGTTTTGGTTTTTTTTTTTTAAATCTAACCTTTCCTTTAAAATCTCCAGATGGCTCAATACAGTCTCCTCCAGGGCTATATTATTTTTACTAGCAGATACCATTTTATTACTAATATTCAACTTAAATTTCCCTTGCTGCAATCTGCTCCTATCCCAAGGCAACAGAGAGAGCAATTGCCCTCTTACTGCCCAGCCTGGTGAGGGGTTTTCCACCAGTGGTACCTATTTAAAGCTCAGCATTAAGGTGGGCAAGGCTGGTCCTGGCCAAGATCAGGCTGATTGCAGAGTTCCTGAGCTGTGCTATCACTTTTGCTGTCTCTGTGGGTCTGGTGGTACAAGAGCACACACCCACCCCTGTGCAGGCACCAAACCTCGTACCCAGATGGGAACGGGAGGTCAGGGGCTGCTGGCTTGTTGACCCATGAAGGGAGGCAATTACTCAGCTGATGGGGCCATGCAAGTGTTAATTAAAAAGCATGGGAAGCAGACCAGGTCACTGTTTGGTGTCATCCACTCGTGAAATTAGCCTTGTGGTGGTTCCCCCAGCCCTCCCCAGGAGCTGGAGCAGGGCAGCAGCTGCCTGTAAAGCCTCTGCTCTTTCTCTCATCTCTTCCAGCTCAGCTCCTGCTTCTGGGTGCCTCCTGTGTCCTGCATAATGCTCCCTCTGGATCCTTGGTATGAAAAACTTCCTGTTTGTTTCTGGACTGGCTGTGCAGGAGTGAGAGGTGGAACCAAAATAATCAGCTTCTGGCAGTCCAAGTGGAAAAGGAAGCTCCCATGGTGAGCCATTGTAGGTTGTACTCATATGGAATCACTGATGGACACAACCCTCCTGGTTAGGCACCCCTGTGTGTAGGGTTTTCTCTATCAGCCCTGGGACATGCCAAGGTTGGGAGGATGCCCTGGGAGAAAGGAGTCTTCTGTTTGTTCTCCACATGAGACCTCTCCAAAGCCAGGTTGCCATACCAGGCTCCTCATGGGCACCTTCCTGTGCCTGGCCAGGGCTTGCAGTGTGGTGGGGACTGGCAGGGGCACAGCTGAGCACCAGAGAGTTCAACCTGAGCTGCTCCCTGAGAAGAGCAACTTCACAAAACCCAGTTTCCTTCTGCTCTGTGTCTCATGGCTGGAGTAGCTCACAGCTAATAGGGCACATGAGAGTTTTCCCCATGATTTGGGGCACCCATAATGGCTCTTTCCTGTATGGATTTCTTTATGTCTTCCAAAAGAGTTTATGATGAATCCATTTCCTCAGTTGGGACCTAAGTTTGGTGTTCTCTTGTCTACTCAGATGTCTTTTTTTGTAAACAATTAGACAATAGAACAAGAAAATGGGATTCAGTATCTTTGAGGATCCTGCCTCACTCTGAAATCTGGCAGAAAGGGATTTGGTGCTTCAAAGGTGGGTTTGGACAGCAGTGCCGGACAGACAGACACACCCACCCAAGAACAATGGCTCCCACCTCCCTCCCTTTCCCAGCCCAGCTGGTGAGAGTGAACGAGCACTTTTACCTCAGCCCTGCTGTACCCATTCAGCACAGCACAGCTCTAGGGCTGGGGCCAAGGGCTCTTTCTGAAACCGTGCAACACCAGATGTTTTTTTCCGGAGGCCTCAGACACACACGTGCAGCATGCTGTTATTAGAACTGGCTCACACTCCCTGCGCACAGGGAAAAAAAATTAAGGCTGTGCTCAAGCTTCGTTCTCCACTTTGGCATCCAGCATTAAACCAGGCAGGCTCGGTCGGTTTTTGTTTGTTTTTATAGAATTGCTTGTGGACCGTCCCTCCTGCAGCATCCCAGCGGAGCGGAACAATTCAATGCACCAGCTGGATGAGGATTGCTTCATGTGCTGCCAAATGTACCACGTACAAACCACGCTGCAGCACCTCTGGGGTGCAGCCTGACAGGCCAGGGCAGCTCAGCAACACCCTGCAGCAGCTTGAACCAGGAGGATGCGCTGCTTCGGTGCTCAGGCTCCCTCCTCTTGGTTTTCTGCCTGGTCTGTCCAGCTTGCCTCTCCCAGCTCGGCCTTCTGATGGATTTTTCTTCTCCTGATAATGTTTCCGTACTCACCTCAGACCGAGCCAAAGACACATTTTAACTCAAAAAGGCCGTTTGTCTCAGTATCTTATCATCTCTGTCTCAGCCCAAGCCTTGATGCCTCCTTCCTCCAGCAGCAGGTTTCACTCCTTCATTTGGAATTTCACACAGCCACCTTTTCTTAGCCCCTCTTGTTTTCCTCCAAGAGTTTCGGAGAAGCATGGCACACCTTGTCATGGTGCTTCCCTGGCTTCTGAGGAGTCTCATAAAAAAACCTCTGGTGAGGTTTTGGTGGGATGCTCAAGGGTGTAACTGCCTGCATATATTACAAAATTTCCTGCTCCCTGGCATGGCTTCATCTCTGCAGAGCTTCAGTATGACCTCCAGTGGGTAGCACCAGGGATGTTACCCCCTCCCAAAATGCTCAGTGCCCCAGGTGGGGGTCTTTTCCCCCCTAACAGCCGTGGCTCACACAAAGGGTCTTGAACCGCTGTGGTTAATGGTGTGGAGCCTGGGGAGGGCTGGCAGGGCAGGGCAGGGTGCTCAGGGTGCACCCTGTAGTGGGTCACCTGTGGGTGGGGGCATCGGGATGTGGGACAGCAGGGATCTCTGCAGGGCAGCATGGCAAGGAGACACAAACATGCCTTCCAGAGCCATGAAAGGTGAAATGTGCCAGGCTATGAGAGATCCAGAGCTGTGCAGGGAAAGGTGAGTGATTCCCCGCTCACTCCTGGAGCCTGGATCCAAAGCCAAAATCTGGGGAGGGCTCCAAAAGAGCACCACTTCCCTCTCCCCCTTCCTGCAGGTGCTGGTTCGCTGGGGGATGCTCGGTGCACCAGGCCGGTGCCAGCCATATGATTGACAGCTGCCAATCTCCAGCAGCGCAGATGTCCTGGGGGGCAGAGTTAGGGGCGCTTCAGCCTTTCTCCCGCTTGTGCTCCGGGATGAAGCAGGGCAGAGCTGGGGACTGGGGGGACCAGAGGCCTCCAGACCCCGCTGCACCTGCTACCCCGTGGGGCAAACTCCCAGTGCGCAGGGAGGGGGCATGGGGAGAAGGGGAGAAGAGGGGGCCGGGAGAGGGCGGGAGCCCCTTCCAGCCCCCGCCGTGTCGGCAGCGCGCTCCGCCCGGGCTGCGCCGGGGGCTGCAGCAGCGCTGCCGGGGGCCGGGCGGGGGGAGAATGGGGGTCGGGGGGCTTCGCTTTGTCTCCCCGCCCGCGGGGCCGGGGTCGGCGGCCGTGGGAGGGCGGGAGGAGGAGCGCGGCCCGCCCCCGCCGCCGCCGTACAAAAGGGGACGGGCGGGCGGGGAGCGGCGTGTGCCGCCGGGCAGGGCCGGGCAGGGGTAGGGACAAGGACAGCGACAGGGACCCGCACGGCAGGGCCGGGCAGGGCGCAGCGGGCGGCGCTCCGGTCCCCTCCGCAGCGCTGTCCCGGCGGGACACCGCGGCCGTCCCGCCCCGTCCCATCCCATCCCGTCCCATCCCATCCCATCCCATCCCGGTCCCGTCCCATCCCGTCCCATCCCGTCCCGTCCCATCCCATCCCGCTCCAGCGCCGCCGGGCCGGGACCATGCGGCGGGCGCGGGCGCTGCGCCGCCGCGGAGCGCTGCTCGCCTGCCTCTCCTTGGGGACGCTGCTGGCCCTCGCCGACGCCAAGGGCGCCTTCTACCCCCCCGCCGCCCCCCTGCCCTACGGCGGCAGGTACAGCCTCTACACGGCCGGCTCCAGCCCGCAGCTCGGCCCCGGCAAGCCCGTGGGCAAGCACAAGTAAGCGACCCCGGCCGCGGCCGCGCAACCCATCCGGAGAGCGCCGGGAGCCGCCGTGCCCGGGCACCGAGCCGGGTCTCCGTCCCTTACCGGGAACAGACCGCGGCCACCGGGCACCGGGCACGCGTCTGGGCTCCACGGGCAGCACCCTCGGGGGACGGGCTGCCGCGGGTACCCAAACCCCGGTGCTGACCGTGGGTACCTCCCCCAGGGCTCGCCTGCGGGCATCCCTGGCTGGGCAGGAGTCCCTGGGTACCGGCCGCGGCATCCCTTGCTCCGTTATCGTCTGCCCGGTACTGAGCGAGGGCTGGCGGCAGCGCAGCAGTGTCCGCACGTCTCAGTGCCCCCCTCCATCTAGAGGAGGGTCCGGGAGTTGTATTTCCTGCGTGCGATGACGACACGTGTGCTACGGACCGGTGCGGGACGGGGCTGGAGGAGGTGGGGATGGGGGTGCCCGTGCGTGGTTTTGGGGTAGGTGCATGTACCTGCTCTGCGAGACATCGGCTCGGGGGGCGGGGGTGGTGATGTGCGGGAGGGGAGGATGGCAGCGCACAGACCTACGTGTGAAAACAGCTTGGTTTGGAAGGAATTGCTTGTAAAATATATACATACTGGAGTTTAGATACGTTTTCAAGAAACCTGGAAAGCTCGAGCAGTGAGGAATGTGGGTTTTACACAAACTGTAGACTTTTTTCCGTTCAGTTGCATAAGAGCTGTTACATTGGGGGCGGAGAGGGGGGTGTTGCTTTCCTCTCTGCTTGTTTGCTAGAGAGTTTCTGCCGGGCTCCTTTGAAAGAGGGAGGATGTGGGGTTACGAACAAGCTGAAATGAATAAAGTAAAGCTAGAGATGAACAATACTGGCAGTGCCAGTGAGAACTTTCAAAAACCCGTAACATTTTCCAGCTGCTCACTCTAAAAACATCAGGCTGGAGCTATAAAACTGCTTGCCACAGGTGTGTGAGAAGGGAAGGGGTTCTGAGAGGGAGAGCGAGGCAGAACTGCACTAACCCGAGCAGTCACAGGTAGGCAGGGTTTATTAGTAGTGGCTAGTAGATCTGCCTGCATTGGCTACCAGCTTAGAGGCAGCTGGTGGTGTGTTTGTAAGCAGGTCCTGGATTTATGGATAGACAGTGATCCTAAGTTTCCACACACACACATGAACTCCCTTGCCTCCAGCTGAGAGAAGTGGCCAGCCTTCCTTCTCCTGTGGTCCTGTGCACGCATGAATGAATCACTTGAGGAGCAGGGAGCAGCACAGTGCCCTGCTCATCCTCTGAGCCTTGCAGCCCCTTGCTAGGGCAGAGCTGCTCAGGTCTGGGCAGGCTGGAAATGCCAGTCACAGATGGGAGTGGTGTGCCCATGCCAGGGGATCAGAGAGGGCTGGGGTGGCTGTGCTGCTGCAGCTCCTGGGGGGAGCAAGTGGGATGTGCTGGGGATGTGGGATCAGGGCATCCCTGCTGGAAGGGAGCAGAGACAGGCTTGGAGGGAGGATGACCCTGCTCACACCTTGCTGCTTCACAAAAAGAGCTCCTGCCCTGGGTGGGCTGTTGGAGATTGTGCAGTCTGCCCAGGGTCTCTGAATGGGGGCACTGGGAGGCAGCTGGGGTTGCTGTAGCTCAGCTGCCTGGTCACAGGCTGGGATGCAGTCAGAGTTCCCTGGCACGGCCATCACATGGCCTGTGGAGAGAAGGCTCAGGGCTGAGCACAGAAACGAGCTGCAGGGCTTCAGCCCAGCGCTCATGGGCTTGCTGTGATAGTCTGGATGATGTTGAGGCACTTCTAGCAGATGGAGGTACAGGAAAGGGACTGTGACTGTCAGGATGGAGCAGAAGGGTTTGGTAAGAAGGACTATGGTGTCTCCTGTTTGAATGTTTGTGTGTGTGTGCATGCACAGGGTGTGTGTGCACAGCCCTCCCCCAGCCCCCCATGTCACACTCGGGGGCCAGAGCAGCAGCACTTTGGCTCACCCTGAGTGGGGAAAGATCAGTGAAGGAGGGACAAGCACTGATGGCAAACAGGTGAAGACAAAGTACATTCCCTACCCATCCATACCAAGCCCCCAGCTGGCACAGGGGCAGCCACGTCCTCCCGCCTCACTGAACACCTCTCCGCACCTGCAGCTTGCGCTGGCCCATCTGCTCCATGCCGCCGACCTCCTGCCTCAGCTCTGCTCTGCACCGTGGGCCTGTGCCCTCCTCTCCTCCCGCTCTGCCGTCTGCCACATCCCCCTGCCCTTAATCCCTGCCTCACCACACATCCCTGCTGTCTCTGCCCCTGTGGACCAAGTCCATCTGCTCCTGCCGGCAGCCCTGCCTTCAGCTGGAACAGCCTTGGCCTCCATCTGTCCTACCAGCACTCCTACATCCTTCCCACACGCTGCCTTCCTCCCAGCCAGCTCTTCCTCAGCGCCTGGCTTTGCTGCTTGGCTCAGGAAAGCTGACTGGTACCTGTGGCACCCAGCTGCAGGTGGATGGCAGGAGGGAAGAGGCTCTCTGTACTCGCTGTCCCGGAGATCTGAGGGGGTTTCCAGCCTCCACCACAGATCTGCTCTGTGTCCCTGCCTCCCTGATGGAGGGACCCACGGTGCTGCACCCCTACGGAGCAGCATCTCCTCTCTGTGCCTTGTCTGTGGCAGCACCCACAGCAAGGGCTGAAGGCTTTTGGGTTGGGCCCTGCACTGGCAGCACTCCAGGGGCTGCAGCAGGACAGACCACCCCTGCCAGGCACTGCTGGAGCTATTTCTGGGATGCTATTCCTGCCACTGCTGCTGCTGGGATTCTGATTGTCCTCACAGCCTGTCTCACCACACGGTCCATGCTGTGCCAAGCACTGGTGACAACGTGGCTGTGGCTGTGACAGGAACCCCACTCCTGCAGCATGGTTGTGGTGCCCCTCCCCAGCAGCTGCCCAGGCTGGGGGGCTCCTTCCAGCTCCTGCCCCCAGACCTCACTGGCAGTGTCTGGCAGTGCAGGCTCTGCTGTCTGCTGGGCAGGGGGTGACAGTGCCTCGCTGTGTTTCCCCCAGGAGCTACTGTGCCTACGTGGTGCAGCGCAACGTGACGTGCACGCTGCAGGACGGGGCCGAGAGCTACGTCAAGGCTGAGTACCACAAGTGCAGCTGGGGACCCAAGTGCCCAGGGAAAGTGCTGTGAGTATGGGGGACACTGGGGCATGGCTCCCTTCCCCTCCCAAAGGCCTTTGTCTCCTGAGACCCTGAGCCACCTTTCTGACCGTGAGCCCCCACTTTCCAGAGGGCAGTGAAAGGGGCTGAAGGACTTTTCCTGGACATGGCAGTCAGTGGCAGGGCAGTGGTGTTGGGAGGAGGCGAGGTGGGATCTGTCAGGAGGGAGAGGGAGTTCTATCCCTCCTCAGAAACTGTCAGGGGAGGTTTAGATTGGATATCAGGAGAAGGTGTTCACCCAGGGGGCAGCTGAGCACTGGAAAAGGCTCTCCAGGGAAGCTGATCATGACACAGAGGCTGACAGAGATGAAGAAGCATTTGGACAATGCTTTCAGGCATATGGTATGATTTTTGGGGGTGTTCTGTGCTGTTGCTGGGCACAATGATCCTTATGGATCCCTTCAAACTCAGGATATTCAATGATTCAGAAATAAATCTGGAAATCATGGGAAGTTTGTCATGGACCTGCAATGTGGCAGAATGATGGCAGCTCGGTGAGAACCTGGCTGGGAGGATAAGGAAATGAAACCTGTGGCTGGGGATGGCTCAGTGCTTCCTGCTCCAGGAAAATACTTGCAGAACTCTGCCACCTCGTCAGTGCTGGAGGGAAACACTTCAGTGTGCCACAGCTGGAGCCACCGGTGGTGCAGGGGAGACACTGGGGCTTTGTGCCTCACCACCCTCCAGGGATGCTGCTCCATGTGGAAAAGCTGTTCTCCTGCATCCTCCCCAGGCTGGAGGAGTGGAGCAGAGCTGAGCACAGAGGAAAACTGGGATGAGAGAAGTTTATGTCAGAGCTCAGCACCCATCCTGTGGCAGCTGGCTGTGACTCTCCATGGTGGTGCCACGGGCTCTGCTCACATCCTCTCCTGGCAGAGATGGGCATCCGGACCCATCACTTGTTCTTCCCATCACAAGTGTTTTAGCAGCATTTGGGGACGTCAGGACATCCTGCAGCTGCTGGTACCCATGAAGGAGATCTCCAAAGCCTCTCCCATCTCCACGATGTCCTGCTTGTCTCCTTCAAACAAAAGCAGTCTGAAACCAGAGTGTTTTCTGAGGGCACATGGACCCACAGCTGAATTTTCTGTGGAGCCTCAGATGCTGCATCCATGGACAAAAGAGAACATGAGTTTTCTACGTGCCAGGGCCATCAGCGAATGTTTGTGCAGCTGGCTGCAAATACTTCCCCTTGCTATTGTTTGGAGCAGGGGTAGAAAGATTTGGAGGTGCCCAAGGCTTTGAGCTCCTCTGCAGAGGCTGGGATGCCACAGAGAAGGTGCTGGGATGCCACAGAGAAGGTGCTCTGCCTTGTGGATGCCACCTTCCTCCTCTCTTCACCCCCTGACAGTGGCTGGAGCAGCAATCTCCCATGGTACACCCAGGCAGGCTTCTACACACTACAACAGAAGGAAAGATCATTGAAACTCAGCAGCATCTGTGAAGAGGAGTAACAAGGAGAGCTTGTTTTGCAATGTCCCTTTGGGAAATTGATGTTGAGAAATACTGAAGAGATTCAAAGAGCAGAGGCCTTGGGTTTGGCTTATCCCCCTGCCCTGTGGTGGGTATGGAGGTGGCTGTATCTCGCTGGGAACCATGTGGAAACAGCACTGCCAGGGGCTGCAGCCTGGGCTGGGGACACTGTGGATTTGGACAAGGACGTGGGTGCCAGGGAATCAGCCCCATGTGCTGCCCTGGCTGATGGATTAGTGCCTCCTGCAGCCCCTCTGCAGCACAGACGGCTGTGCTGCTCCTCCAAGACCTTCTGCTGAACATGCTGGTGAGGAACAAGAGGCTGACGGTGTGTGTTGTTGCAAAACAGCAAACTTCAAGATTTTCAGGCCTTGGTAAATTCAGACTGGAAATTTCCAAAAGGCAGGCTTAAAGCATTGGTATTTAGGGGTGGTGAGAAAAGTGCCGTGTTCAGCCCTGTACAGCTCAGCTCAGCTGGTGGGGGAACACCAGTGGGGCCCTGTTCCATCACTGCTGCCTCACAGGAAAGCAGGGAGCAGCTGAATCCTCCCCCACGGCTGCTGGGACCCCATCCAGAGCGAGAGCAGAGGGGAAAGGTGTGAGGTGGGCTTGCACCCTGTGTGCTAGGTATGGGAGGACCAATGCTGTAGTACCCAAATTCATAATGGAGACACTTCCCAGGGCATCCCAGCTGTGGCAGGAGGCAGTGTAAGGAGCCATCCCTCTGTGCACTTCACAGCATCATCCTGGAGACCCTCACCAGGCCAGCCGAAGCCCCTTTTGGCTTCCCAGCAAACTGATGCCCTCCACACAGAGAGCAAACACCTTTCCAAAGGTATTTCAGCCCTCATGGGGGCTTCCAGACAGGATTACAGTTGAGAAGAGGATTTTTTTGATCCCACTAGGAAATTCTGTAGGTCAATTCAAAGTGCAAACCACTTTTACAAACAGTCCACTTCCCTCTTGGAAGTGATGTGAGCTTGCAGGGCTTTTGAAATCAGTTCCATCATTTCATCTTGTGCTCTGCTGGCCAGAAGTTGCCAAACAGTGTGGCATCTGTCACAGTGGTCACCTCTGAGGCCACGGACTGCAGCAATATGTTAGAGCTGCAGTTCTAAATCAACACAGTGCCCCAGGTTAAAAAATACTCGACCAAAACCCCACTGTAATGCTGCACTGAGCTATGGTGCAGCAAGAGCTCTTGGAGAAGATGGGCCATGGTCTGCAGGTGCAGCACAAGGGTTTCAGCCAGGCTTCCCCATGTGCCCAGATCTCCCACATCCAACAGGACTGTGACCCTGCTCTATTGCTTGATCTTGAGGTTGCTTCTCTAAACTGTTTTCTCTCTCCCTCCCCTCTCCTGGCAAGGTACCGCACCTTCTTCAGGCCCAAATACAAGATTGGATACAAGACAGTGACCGAGCTGTCCTGGAGGTGCTGCCCCGGCTTCATGGGAGAAGGGTGCCATGACAGCCCGACAGACCAGCCTGGCCTCCTGCCCCAGCATCCCAGCCCTAAAATGCCCCCCGGGCAAAAGATGTTTCCAATGCCCAGACTTCCTCCCTATCCCAAAAGCCACCCTGACCTGTTTCCAGGACCAAAGAAGAATCAATATGGTGAGATCTTGTTCCTGCTTCATGTCCCCAGGTCACCACACCACTGTCATACACTCAAACCTCCAGGTTCTCTCTGTTCCAGAGCAGAGCATGAATCTGGCAAAAATTCAGTGGGTGACATGTTTTCGATCAGACACCTGACATTTGATTGCTTTGAGGACCACTTGCTTTTTAAATTTTGTTTCTTTTAAAACATGCAGCTTCAAAATTGCCTTTCGTCACTGATTTAGAGCATTTTCCTATTAATTACGGGGTTGATAAGGGGCATCTCAAGATGAAGCTCCCCTGGGCTGTTATTATCACCTGTTGTTGAACTTGGGACAGAGGGCTGGATCCCAAGAGGAAAGAGGGTTTCCTGATAGCTTAAGGAGAGACGTGGGCTGAGATTTTGCTGAAATGACAATAACAGAGGTCAGGACACAAGGTTATTATGGGAAAGGACTCGAAGGAGGGAAGTTACAGGAGCATCACAGCCCTCACTGTGCCCTCTCTTGTTTCTTTCCCTGTGCAGGCAGGAAGCTGCCCGGCCTCTTCGGGGACCGCCTGGATCGGCTGGAGGAGGAGGTGAGGCGCCTTTCCCAGTCCTACGACAGCCTGCACACCATGGTGAGTGGGCTGGGGGACCGCCTGCGGCTGGCCATCCAGGAGGACACCACCAAGATGATCGGCTCCCTGATGAACAGCCCGGGCACGCCAGACTCATCCGTGGGCTTCGGCATCATTCCCGACGGCCTGGTGGATGTGGCAGACAAAGCCGACATCGCCACGTACCCTCCCGTAGGGGAGATCCTGACCAAAGTGACCGAGGTGAGCGACGTGCTGAAAACCAAGGCAGATCTGCTGCACGAGGTCCGGGGCATGGTCCTGGACCACGACGGGCAGATCAAGCATCTGCTGGAATCCGCCCGGCCCTCGCCCCTCACGTCCATTGACCTGCTGGAGGAGTATGTGGACACGAGGCTGAGCAACCTGCGTGGAGAGCTGCTCGACGGCTTCGAGAAGAAGCTGGGCAAGATCCAGACCACGTGTGATTTCCGCATCCAAGAGGTGCGGCAGCAGTGTGAGGAGGAGAAAGCTGCCAACCTGCGGCTGCAGCAGACGCTGGATGGGAAGGAGCTGGAGATCAAGAAAGAGATCTCTCAGCTGGAGACTCAAATCCAAGGGCTGACGGTGGTGGAAAGCTGCTGCAGCAACCTGGACTACCTCACCGATCGCATGAACATCCTTGAGAAAGGCCTTCACAGCATCTCCGAGTCCCAGAAGAATCTGCACTCACGCCTGGATGGAGAAATCTCCACTGTCACCCTAGGGAACCTCTTTGAAGGGCGCTTTGAGGACCTGGAAGCCAGGCTCAATGCTACAGAGAGGGAAACTGGGAGCTGCTGCTCTGGTATAGAGGACAGCATGAAAGGCACGGTGGTGGCAGAGGTGGATGGCATGAGGACTGCTTTTGAAGACAAAATGCAGACCCTGGAGGACAGGTTCATGACCATCGTGGGGGAGCTGAACAATGTCAGTTCTCCCATGGGCATGGATGGAGCAGTGGTGCCTGTGCTGGAAGGGGAGCTTGCCAGCATGAGGAAAAGGACAGATGAGACACTGGAGGTGTTGCAGAATCGCCTCATCACGCTGGAGAGCACCTGCTCCCTGGGCTGCACCTCTGCCTCCAAAGACGTGGAGACCTTCCGGACGGAGATCGAGGACTGCCAGAACAAGAACCAGGACCTGCTCCTCCGGATGGACAGCAATTATGACCTCCTGCGCAAGCTGAACGCCACCATCCTGGAGATCCAGCGGCGAATCGAGGAGGAAGCATCGGGAGCTTTGCAAGGGGAGATCACCTTGCTAAAGATCAACCTGAACACTGTGAGCAAGTCTCTGACAGGGCTCAAGGACTCCGTCTCGCAGTACTCAGACACCGTAACACATGTCAACTCCTCACTAGATGAGCACGAGCGGAAGATTGAGGATGAGGTCCACTCCATCCAGGAGAAAGTCAACGACCATGGTTCCCAGCTTTTCTTCAGCAACCGCCGTGTCCTGAACCTCAAGGGAGACCTGGAGCGACTCAAAGCCAGGATTGTCAGCGACCTGAGCTCCTGCAAGAGCGTGGCCCACGGCCTGCAGCAGGAGGTCTCTCACTTTGACAAGCGGGTGGCGCGGGTGGAGAGCGCCTGTGGCAGGCTGGGGGCCATCACCGGCAGCCTGGATGACATCAGGGAGGAACTGGAGAAACACACGGGCAGTCTGTGGGACTACATGGACCACATGAATGGGACACTGGCTGCCCACTCTCAGGAAATAACAGGACTGAAGGACAACTTGCTTGACTGCCAAGCCAAAGTCTCTGAGCTGGCAGAACAGGTCGGGCACTTGGAAGAGAAGGCGGAGAGGAGGCAGCATTAGCCACTCTGCCATGCCACGTGTCTTCCTTCTCCTGCTGTGAAGGACAGGATTAAATTATATCACACAGACTCGCTCCAATGTGACAACAGTTCTTGGGATAATTTTTTTATGAAAAGCTGCTACTTTTTTTTTCCCCTAATCTTGTTGGTCCCACTTCTCCTTAACTCCACCATGCTCGTACTCCCCTCCTGATGCTCAGCACTGTCCTGACCCTGGCACAGCAGTGTCACTCCCTCCTGGCTGGGGATGTTTCTTTGGGTCCTGGGCTGATGACCCAAGAAGGACAATTCAAGAGTAAGCTGGAGGCAGAAACATCTTTTTTTTTTTCATTTTATTTTTGTGGATTTATCATTTCTTGAAGAATAAAACCCTGTAGTTATCAGCTGAGGAATAGTTTCTCTGAGCTAAAGACCACCTGCATCTTAATCCAGAGACTGAGTAGAGCCAGGGCTCCTTGCAGGGAACAAAACTCACCACAGGAATTGTTGATTTCAAAGAACACACGTATTCACACGTCCCTCCGGGAACTGGCTTCCCTTTTCCGAGATGGCAGCCCTCCTTGTGTATGGTAAATCCATTTATAATGCTCCTTCCTCCATGTAGATGCATATGCCTTATGGAGCATATGAGGGTGTGCATTAGGAAAACACATATGCATATATATATATATGGTATGTGTCTGTATATTTTTGAACAATCCTGTGTCATGGTGCCTATCTGATTCCAGTTTCCTAATGCTGCCCCCCATGTCTTTTGCCATATTCCAAAGACCCACACTGAGCAGCCAAAAGCTGTGGCAGCAGTGTTTGGAGGAGCCCCATGATTCTGGGGGCTGCTGTGCTTTGCAATCCCACTTTGCTGGTCTCTCTGGTTACACCTGGGTTGACATGATGGTTATGGAAAACACGTGTCTTGCCTGAGGAGAGCTGTGTCCATAGGTCTCTGCAGAGATCAAGCTGGGCACAGAGCAGTCCTGTCCTCCAGCTCTGGCTCTCTCCTGTTTAATTACTTAAGCTGTGAACTCCATCATCTCATCCCAGGCAGGAGAGTTACAGCTGCTCCAGGGTGTGAGTGCAGCAGTGGAGGAGCAGGAGCCTGTGTCCTCCTCATGCTCTCCTGATCCCACTGGGATGCCAGTAGCCCTGGGACCAATACCAATGTGGAACAAGGCAGGACATCTGTGAGAACACCTCTGGAGACCTGTCCTCAACTCAGAATGAAAAACTCATGTAATTTACCCAGGTAAATTCTGGTTTCCTACAAATAGGCAGGCTGGAAAACATTGTCCATGTTCCTCAGCAGCTCCAGCCTTGCCCTACAGAGCTGTTGCACACAGAATCCACCTCTCCCCAGGAGCTCACCATGGGCACCCTCCGCTGATCAGCCAATGGGGACTTCATTACTGGGATGAGGAGGACATTAAAGAGCCTCCATCCAAGCAACTCTGGCACTTTATAGAAGAGGAACATACTTTTCTCTCAGCATTGTAGCTCATGAACCCTTCCACACCAGCCAGCCTTTGGCTCTCACACAGTGCCTGTCACCCTCACCAAGCTGTCCCTGTTCTTCTGCACCATGATTCCCTCCTTGATCCCCCCAGATTGCATAAAGGAGCAGCTCTGTGCTCTGACTAGCACAAACCAGCAGCAGCTCCCCGCAGAGATGCATCTGTGTGGTGGTGCGTGTTTTGTAGGATCTCACAATGTTTTATGATATGTGTTATGAGTTTAATGTTAGGAAGTTTTGGTTGGTATTGTTCCTTGTACCCTCCATTCCTTGCCCTCACAATGGTTTCTCCCAGGTTGTTTATTCCTAAGTTTTCCTGCCACTCAGCTGTCCCTCAGAGTGCCAATGTCCCTGTTCCTCCCCTCTTACCCTTAAATAGATGTGTCAATCCAAATTGTGCCTCCCTGTCTGTCCTTGTAGCCACCCCCATTTGGTTCTGGAAGGTTCCCTGTCAATCACCCATGTTCTCATAGTTGGCTGGTCCCAGAGGCTTCTCCCCTCCCTGTCTTTCCCCATTTGTTGTAACCCATGATGTAATTCTCCTGTAATCTGTCTCTGTTGGTTGTTCCATGTTGCCACCCCTTCACACCCACACCCTTTATAAGGTGTAGCCAGATCCCATTTTCTTTCGCACTGGTCCCTGACTTGTCCCTGTAATGAAGTCTTGATGGACTTCACACAAGTGTCTTCTCCTTTATCCCTTTACCTTGGATCCTCGTAGCCCCTCAGTGCAGGTGCCACCCCCGCTCCTGCACGCACCCCCCCGGTAATCTCAGCAGAGACCCAGGGCGGCCACTCTCGTCACCCTCACTGTTCACACCGGGGAATTGCTAGCCGGCACCTCGACACCCAGTGGCTGCACAGAAGGTGTTACACGTCTGGGCACTTTTTCTCTCCCAGAAAATCTGGGTGAGCTCCCTTAAACATGCTTCCAAGCTAGGGAGTACCACAGGGATCACTGAGCCCAGCAGCCACACCATGTTCCCCTGAGGCAGTAACAGCTCAGTCCCCTTCCAGAGGAGCATGACCTGTGGGAGCATAAAGAGGACACATGACCCATCACCCCTGCCAGCTCACAGCACCAGAATTCACTCTCACTGCTCTGGGCTTTGCTGATTTGGAGCTACCCTCCAGCTGCTGAGACACTTCTCCAGCTGAGGAACAACCTCCTGCTGCCATTGGGCATCCTGCAAAACCTGCCCTTTGACAACAAAACCTATTTTTTCCTCCAGCCTAAGGAAGGAGTCTCAAGCCAACCCTGAGTGCTTTGTGATGGGCCAGGGGAGCCCTCACCCTGCAGGAGGAACATCCTGCCTAAGCCCCTTTTCCATCCCCTCACACCAGGGAGAAAACCAAAGAGGAAACCAAGCCAACGGCCAGGCTCCCTGTTCCCCACCCAGGGCTGGGTTAGAGTGGCTGAATGAGAACAACTTGCCCAGAAAACAGGGAGCCAGGACTGGCCATAACAGAACTAGGACAAGGAAGAAGTCTGACTTTCTGGAAAATGGTGCTCTGTTTGGACTATTCCTGACTAGTCACTTGAAACTATGGACAGTTTGTTATTTCAGTTCTCAGCTATTCATGTTTAAAAAGTGAAAGGAACTTTGTAAAAAAATGGGCATTTTAAAAAAAATTGCTTGCAGAGTAAGGAATTGCTGGCCATGGGATTGTCCTTGCATAGGCAGCTTCCTGAGGCAGTTGATAACTGATCTGTTAAAAAGACTGTGTTCTATTGTTTTTAAAACCATGTCTATTTGTTCAGATTTTAAATGCTGAAAAACTGTTTGTACTGGAAAGGAAAAAAAAATAAAGTATTTCTTGCTGAGGCTTGCAGGATCAAAATTACTTGTGTGGCTTCCAGAAGTGGCAGACAAGGAGATGAGTTAGACTCACACCCAGGGGTCAGGGAAGAAGATAGATGGCAGACTAGAGCAAGGAGCCCAGCAGTGCTTCTGCTTTTGTTTTGCTTTATAACCTCTCACAAAGAGAGAGCTGGGGATCCTCAGCCTGGAGAAGAGAGGGCCATGGGGAAGTCTCTCTGCAACCATGCAGAACTTGAAGGGTCCCATAGGAAAGTTGTGGACAGTGTTCAACGGGGTCTGTGGTGGGAGGAGAAGGGGGACATGGCTTTCAACTGCAGGAGGTTAGTTTAGGTTGTATCTAAGAAAACTGGCATTTTACTAAGGGTGGTGAAGCACAGGCCCAGGCTGTGCACAAAGGCATCCCCATCCCTGGCAACGTCCAAGGCCAGGCTGGATGAGGCTCTGAGCAACCTGATCTGGAGAGAGGTTGCTCAGGTTGGAACAAGATGAACTTTAGGGTCCTTTCCAAGCAAAATCATGAAAGGATTCCCTTATTCAACAGCTGTCATTGCCCAAAGCTGAGTGGTCCTGGAGCTCCTGTGAGTCATGATGGAACATAGCAAGAGTCTCCCAGACAAGAAAATGATTGGCCCGGTATGACCCCACCCTGATCAGAGTTCACCCTGCGTGAAGGGACAAATGCAATTTGTCTTGGCTGAGTCCAGATATCTCCCTGCTGCCTGGATCTGCCATCCATCCCTTCAGGATGCTCACTTTTGCCCCAGTGAAGGTACAGTGCCATTACATGGAGGTGGAAACCTCCAAACTGCCTGGGTGGGCTGGAGCTCTGTGGGGATGGTGTGGACAGGGACCCCACTGTGAGGTTTTGCTCCCTGTGCAGGCTGTTGCAGACACTGAGGAGGAGATGGAAATGGATGTGAACATTCATAGAGAAGGCTGATAGAGAAGGTTGATAGAAAAGAGAGTATGGCTATAGATGTTGAAGAGAATGGAGATGAAGAAATGGAGGCGGATGTGGAGGAGGAGATGGAGGAAGAGATGGAGGTGGATGTGGAGGATTATGTTGAAGACATGGAAGTGGATGAGAAAGGTGAGGAGGAGGAGGAGGACATGGTCTTGGGATGAAGACCAAGCCCAGCAGCAGGACAGGCAGGTGCTGGCCATGCCCTGCCCAGAGGCAGGGTGGGTCCCCTGCTGCCAGGCTGGGGCTGGGCTGGGTGGCCCCGCTCAGGGACACGGTGCCTGGGGGGGCCCTGGGTTCTGGTGGCACAAGCACCACCCCAGCCTGCCCTGTGCTCGCTTTGGGCCATGCTTTGGGTGCCTGAGCCTGCCTGGGGCCCTGCCCTCAGCCCCTGCCAGGCTCAGTGCTGGCAGCAGAGTCCAGCTCTGCCAGCATGTCCCAGCCTGGGGGCACAGGGAGCAGCCCTCTATGCCTGACCAGAGTGACCGTGTCACTTGCTTTTCTTCCAGGACTGATGGAGGTGCCAGTCAGGGATGCCACCCTTCTGGATATATGTTTTAGAGTTTTATGTTAAGTTTTCATCTATAAATATGCTTTAGAGATTGTTATTCTCTTCTGTGCATACATTTCATGCATTGTTATATAGTTTTTTGTAATGTAAATACTTTTTATAGGTTGCTGTTATAAAGATTCTTACATTGAAAATACATTATGTAGTTTGTTTTCATTGTTGCTCTTCTGTAAATAAGCAATCTTTATTTTTTACACCCCAGCTCTATTTGCATTTGCTTTGGGCACAGGGAGCATTTGCAGGGTTGTGAGTACCTGGGGCTGGAGGTCCCTGGGGCTGCTGGCATGGCCACGCTGGGGCAATTTGTACACAGAAGGGTCCCACTGACAGCTCACACTCTCCTTGCAGTTACTTTGGACATGCATGGTAAATGTAGAGGCAAATCCCAGCGGGCCCTGGCCCATGGGATCCCATGGGGGAGCAGGGCTGAGCCTGTGTGGTCCTGCAGAGCCGCATCCAGGGCTCTTCCCTGGGTGTCCCTGGTGCTAGTGAGGCTGTGCTGGGCTGTGGGCACCCCCTGCTCCTGGGCACCCCGAGGGGCAGGAGACAGCCTGGAGTGGGCCTCAGCACACGGATCTCTGGCTTTTGCAAGGTCTCCTGTCCATTCAGCCCCATGTACATACAGAATAAGCCTGCATTTGGTTTCTGTTTTTAATTAATTTTGCTACCTTAGCTAAATGTAGTAATTAAAAAAGGAAAAAGAGCCATTTTCTAGAAGCTGATCCTATAACCCCCAAGACCCACTTGGTAGGATGCTTGAGCAGAATAAGCCTAATCATATATTGTAAAGGACTTGGATGCTGGCTCCCACTTCTATGCACACGGCTAGAGCAGACACGAGGCAGCCTGGCTTAAGGCACTATTCACTACTGGTTTTTGTTAGGCACACTCTGTTGCAGTGTGCTGTCATGCAGGGCATGCTGGGCGGCTGCAGCAGGGGCACAACCGTCCCCCCGCGAGCTCTGCAAATCCCAGTGTCTGGCACACAGACAGATAACAACGATACAGAGCTTGGGATGTTCCAAAATGAGTTTATATCGCGGAGAAAATGAAACCCCAAATCCAGCTTGGGAGAGCAAACAGAAGATTTTTAGAGAGAAACTCAGGAGGTGGGTGTAGGAACAATAACCAATGAGGGTAGAACTGGGGAGGGGTCTAAGGCGGGACTAACATATCATAAACCTATCAGGGTAAATAGGGCAGTGGAATAACACCAAGTGACAATTAGGGTGTCAAGTGTAACTAAATGGACAGGGAACGCTCTGGAAGAAGGGGAGGGGACTAGATGGAGTGACAGGGAATGTTCTAGGGAGGGGGGCAGGGAAAGGGAGGATTGACAGCTTGGAGGGGAGAAGGTTAGGGAAGAGCTCGGGAAGATTGACAACTGGGGAGGGAAGGAGACTAGGGAAGAGAATAGGGGGCAAACCTGAACTCTGAAACAAAACACACCACAACACTCAAAACCCCAGCATCTTCCATTGACCTTTACAAGTTGGTGGGCAGTTTCATCTACCAAACTGCAGGTAGCTGGACTGTCTGGAACACTGGTCATACCAGAGGTAGTAATAGCTATGTCAGAGGTTCATCAATAAATACAACAGTGAACAGCCACCACATTTTAAAAAGAGCCAGGCTTTAGAGGGGCTACAAACACCAGAAGAGACCCAACTGTCAGGAATTCGTGTTTAGCAATTGGAGTTTTTGTAGAGTCAGAACTCCCTCTTACTCCTTTGTCTTCCTGCTAAGGGGTGTCATGGCCTCTATTACAAGCAGCAAACAGGGAGGACAAGGTGCACCTGGAGCATTTAGTCCTGGCAAAGAACATGCAGGAGAGCTCTGGGTCAGGTCTCCACAAGGATGGGGTTAGGGCACGCCATCCAAGTCAGCATCAGGCAGTGGAGGTCTCCTGTAGGCAAAGTGGCTGTACTGTGGGGACACCAGAGCAGTGTTCCCCCTCTGTCCTACAGGAGGGAAGAGGACCTCCACCAGCTCCGACAGCTGCTCATACCTGTGGGGGTAAGAAAGAAGTTACATTGGAGTCATTGGGTGTTTGTTTGATGTCTCTGCATCAAAGCCAGGTCATCCCAAAGATGCAGAGGAATTTTTTTTTGCTTACGTTGACTTTTGGTTCTTTGAGAGCTCCTGGATCAGCTCTCCCTTGGGGTTTACTGTGAATATGCGGCTCTCTGGCAGCCCCACTTGCTTGTAAGTGTAGACATCCTGCCCAAGGAAGGCCAGCATGGCATGAGAGCTGCAGGAAGGCACCACCACCCAGCCTGAGCCCTCCCTGCACACCTGGAGCCCACTCACATTGGGCCTGTTCCCAAAGCCCGCGTAGAAGGGACACTTTGTAGTAAACAGTTTTCGGATGTCTGTCAGGCAGGTGACCTTGAACACCTCTGGCTTCTTCTCAATCACCTCCCTGCAGCACAAGAGACACGGTCACAGTGGCATCAGCTGGCCAGGACTGTGAGCACCAAACCTGTCTGGCGCTCAGCAAGGTGATTTGAAGGGTAAAAGGTTTTGTGCATCAGAAGCTTCACTGTGAAGCACCAGCAAGGTCAGGCAGCTCCCCTGCTGCCTCCCATGAAAGTCATTGTGCACCAAGGAGGGCAAGCAGTTTAGGGCTGGGACATCCCTCAGGGTCAAGCTGGGGAAAGGGGTGCTGTCCCCAGGAATATATGAAATGCAGGAAAAGACAGTACCTGTGAAAGGCAGACCAGAGGCTGCTGGGGGACAGCAGCATGGGGCCCATGGGGAGGCCACAGCCTTGCTCATTAACCCAGTTGAGGTAGCCTTTGGTGATGTGGGCCATGCCAATAGCCCTGGCCGAGCAGTAGAGGAACTTATAGCCATTCCTAGAGAGGATACAGGGAGCCTCTCTGAGTTTTTGCCTGGGCAAGGCATTCTCCTGCTCCGAGGAGGAAGAGGTAGCCAAGTACCTGGCCTAAGACCAAATCTTATTCCAGTAAGCAAGGTGGCTCCACAAAGAACATGAATCCCTTATCTGGAAACCCAGACTAAGCCAAATCCCCACCTGCCTCACACTGGGAGCCCCTGCACCACCCTCCATGCTCGTCCCAACAGCCATCCAGCCCAGCAGCACGGCCCCCATTGCTGCTCAGCACCCTCACACAGCACTTTTATCCCACAGCACTGCCTGTCAGTCGTGGAGGGCTGTACCCAGCCCTTGCAGACGCCCGGACAGAGGACAGCTTGGCAGAGGTGGTACCGGGTGGCCAGAGGCAGCCGAGATGCCGGTCGAGTCCCTGCAACCCCCGGGAGTGCATCCCTCCCACGTTCCTCCCTGGCCCAGAACGAGCCATCCACGGGCCCACAGTGCCTCTCAGTGGCCACAGGAGTCAGGCACCAAGCTAGAAGCTCCGCAGGGACTCACTGCTGCTGTCACCCCTCGCAGGTGAGTCCCCTGCGTTGTGGGAAGCGATCGCTGGGTGCCCAGAGAGGTACCAGCACCGCAGTGTTGGAGACCCCCGTGCCACCTCTCTCAGGGATGACTTTAGGTGGTCTTGTCTCCTCTGCTGCTCAGCTATATCTTCCCAGCAAAGCCTCCACTGACACACACTCTTTCCAGGGAAGGTAATGCCAGCATCCGCTCCCAGGGCACCCTCTGCTTTCACCCCTCAACATCACGTAGGCAGCGCAGCCAGCATCAGCCACCACTGAGAGCAGATAGTGCAGCTATCTGGGCCTGCATCAGTGAGTAAAAAGCCCTGACTGACTCAATCAGCTTCCCACTTCCCCTTGAACTCAGCTGATCCAATACCTACAGGTGGATTTTGTGGAAGAGTTTAACAATCCCACGGTGAGTCCAGTCTTTACCCAGCTGTGGCAAGATATGTCCAAGAGTATCCGATCTCAAAGGAAAGGAGGCTGGGTTAGTGTCATCCTGCATGGTGAGTATCCACCCCCACCCCAGTCAGGTTCGTGCTTCCTTCTCCCTTCTTATGCAAGCCTTTAAAGGAGACTTTCCCCTACCAGGGGAAAACAAGGATTTTGGGGTGGGAGAAAGGCCTTTTACTTGGTGATGGTGCCATCGATGTCTGAGATCACCACTTTTTCGTTCCAGTTCCACAGGTAGATGGTGCCCTCACAGCGGCACGTGCCCTGGTACTGAGTCGTCACACTGAATGCCACCTCGTTGGGGCCATCCTGCAGATTCAACCTTCCCTGGGGCAGAAGGGCACCAAAAGTGTTACACCAGCACCAATTCACACCCCTCCAAGGCTTGCCAGAGGCCAAACTGCCACCCAGCTAGGCCAGAGATCTCAAGACTCTACAGGGTGGTCAACAAGGCAAAGTATTTGGATGTCCTATGAAAACATGAGGTCAGGAGTAGAGAAATCCCTGTTCAAGGGATTGTCTCACCCCTACACACATGGACAGTGAAGATGAAGGAATAAATACATACAATTTGTTTGGAGGAGAGCCGCAGGGATTTCTTGAAGGTTGGCAGAGGATTGTGAGTGGAAGCTTCCACTGTGGATATGTCCCCAGGGTGCTGGGGCTCATTGTCACTGGGTGACTCCTTTTCCTCCTGCCTACACAAAGAAGGGAAGCGGTCAGCCAGAGTATTAAAAAAGCTTTCTACTCTCATTTATTAGGCAAACTTAGGAATAATTAGTCACATAGGATAACAGGAGTATCCAGACTCCAGAAGATGGCCTGGGAGGGAGGCACTCACCTCTCCTGAGCAGGGTCGCAGCACAGTGTTCCCACGCTGGCTTTCCTTGGCCTTGGCTGCTGCTGCAGGCAGAGAGGGGTGTGCTGGTTCTGGTTAATTTTCTTCAGTGACTGACATGGGGCTGTGTTCTGGATTTGAGCTCAACACAGTGTTGATAACAGAGATGTTCTGTTATTGCTGAGCAGGGCTTGAACAGAGCTTTAGAGCAAGAGCAGGGGCTGCTTTGCTTTTCTTCCAGTTGAAACAGAAATGCCAAAAGAGGTATGGCTGCAGTCCCTGCCTTCACAGGGACACTCTGGTGGAAGAGGAAGCACAGCCTGGTGCTGTGGTGGGGCAGAGAGACCAGCAAGCACATTGGTGCCCAGGGACCTATCATGATGGGCACATAGCAGGAGGTCTCACCACTACAAGGTCCACATTACTGCATTACCAGGTGCTGCTCTGCTGCTCAGGCATTTACAGACCAAAGGGGATAAATAGCAACCTTAAGAAGTCACCTCGTCAGGTCCTGGATGTCCTCATAATCAACCTCAGGCCATTCCCAGCACCCTGCTGCCACCCGTGCTAGCCAGCAGAATGATGCCTGTCCCCTGGGGACATGGTTGTTATATCCACTGCTGCAAACATACCCCCTCTGTCGGGAATTCTCTCCTCCTCCAGGACAACCAATACCTCCTCTCTTTCTTGGGCATCTTCTCCTTCACCAATTGGTCAATGATGCTCTGTGAACATAGCAGAACAAGTCAGTCCTCAGCGCAGGCCCTGCTGAGAATCATAGCCAGTAAATGATGATAGCACTGACCTCAGGAATGTTCCTCTGGAAAGCCTGCAGGGCCAGGACTATGGGACCAGCCACTGCCCAGTTGTAATACCTGGAAAAAGCAAGAGGGATGAGTACATGACCATCCTGCAGCATGGCCAGGTGCCACAACTGCTTTGGTACAATCATGCTCTGGGATGGAGTCACATTCCTACAGGAGGGTTTCCACAGGGACAAGGAAGGATGAAGCAGCAGGAAGAGCAGGCCACTCACTTCTTGTTGATCATTATCACCAGGTTTGGGTCACTGATGAGCCTTGGATTCTCAGCAAACTGCTGGTAGGAAACCATGTGTTCCATGAACTCCTCTGGTGGGACAGAGGCTATGTCATGCCATTGGAGGATAGAAAGGATTTCAGGGCTGCAGGTTGCCCCTCTCCTCCTGCCTACCATGAGAGATCGGCCGGTTGCCCCTGAGGCCCCCGCACAGCGACAGGGCAACCGTGGGCATCAAGTCAGAGTCCATGGGGCTGTTGGCAGGCAAGGTGGATGGCAGCTGGATACACAGAGGGTTGCTGGGGTCTGGCACAGGCCTCAAACTCTGCTCTGTGTCACTGCCAGCAAGGGAAGAAATGGTGGTGACATCAGAGAATAGCTTTAAACATACCTCCATCCTTTGTGCCAATTGTCTGAGCTTGGCCAGCTGGGGCATCTCATACCTCCCAGCCAAATAGAGAGCCACCGGCTTCTTGTCCAGCTCAGAGAAGTCTTCCAGGTAAATGGCACTGGGACCCAAGTGAGGACTTCTTTTGATGGATCCTCAATGCAGAGACAGAAGAGACAGAGTTTAGCTGAATCACCTTTCAAATCACCCCAGCATCTATTGAGAAAGCCAAAATAATTTTCCTTATATCCATGAACCATATAAACAGGGCAGACATTTTCCTACTGGAAAAACTGCAGTAAGTCAACAGCAACAGAAGTACCTCAAGACACCTGCACGAGCATGATCCCTAAATACACTGTGAAGGAGGGCACATAAATACTTCTCTGTTCTTTTCCCTGACTTGGCAAGGTCAGGATGAAGACACAAGTCAAGCCAGGAGTTACATTGAAGGGACAATCCAGGTGCTCATCTGAGTCAGACACATCTGCAGGCTCAAACACCACTTCAAGCGGCACCAGTCACTTTCTTACCTTGTCTCCTCTGGCTCTCCAGCTGGGACGTGGAGCCTTCTGAGCTCGCCTGCCTTGGAGCAGTGGCTTCCTCAAAGGGCTCCACATCTGGCTGAACCTCTAGCATGACATTCACATCTCCCTTCTGTTTCTCTTGTGGGACTGAGTAGGCCCCCAAAAATCTCTTTGTCCTGACAGCACGGAGGATGTTCTTCAGCCTGGAGATGCTGTTCCCAGCCGGGGGTGCAAGTGTTGGCTCGGTTGCAGACACAGCTGAGGAATGGCCCTGAGGTTCTGCTGGGCTTGAATCCCCTCCCAGATGTTCAGAGGTGGTAACAAGAGGGGTTGCCTCATCCATTGGGACCAGTGTCGCAGAGATGGTGCTTGCTGCAGCAGCAGTGATCTTTGTGGACTTGGTTGGTTCTACTTCAACCAATTTATTCACCTCAAGGAAAGCAAAATAACAGGTTTGAGGGTGGGAAGTTGCCCAAAGCATCACACAGAAAAGGACAACTTCCCTAAGGCTGCCTGGCCACCACCTCCTCTGCTTTCTGCAGGTCTTTTGGACACTCATTCCCAGCAGAAGAGCAAGAGGAGGGACTTACCTGAGGGAACCTTCCCCAGGTCCACTTCATGTGGGATTCAGCTGCTAGAGAAAAACTTTCCCGTGGTTTGATCTCCAGTTCAGAATCACTTTTGGAAGAATACTGATGGCTCAACATGAAGCTGCAGGAAGAGAAGGTCATGTGAGGCCTCACATACACTGCAGCCCCATGCTCTCCTATCAGTGCAAGGACATTTAGAGCCGAGAACCCTGTAACACTGGTTTTTCATAAAGTCACTTCTACCATATAAGACTGTCACTCCTAAAGGACCAAGACCTATGGAAGCTGAGGCCCAAGGAAACAACGTGCCAGCAGCTGCCCAGAGCAGCTCATCAGCAGACAGCCCTGTGCACACAGGCTTCTCACACCTGTGACCATGGCCACAGTGTCCCCTGTGATTCCTGAGCTTTCCTGCAGCCACACCATATCAAGCTAGAAAAACTCTGCTGACACCTCCAAGTCACTTTTCTATATCTCCTTCCCTGCCATGGGGCATGTGCCCTACTCCCACCAGAGCAGAGCAGAACACCTTGGCTCTGCCCATTACCTGTCCACCTCAAGCACCACCCCCTCGGAGTATGGGTATATCTCTTGGGGCTGCAACAACCCAGTTACTTCAAGGAGATCAGCAAGGGATGAATGGCCTGCACCACTGCAAAGGAGGAAAGAGAGGGAACTTGTGCTACTCTCAAGCAGCAGTCTCCTCTCCAGAAAACTGGCAATACTCAGTTTCACTATTCCCCCTGGCTTTCTACTCCACAGGAGACTGGGCTCCAACTTGCAAATGCTTTCCTCCTGTTTCAGTACTGCTGGGCATCACCAAATGAACCTACAGGCTTGACCTGCTACATCACTCTGCCTAGACCAAGCAGCTCACCTTAGGGCTGGCAGCTCATTTTCGGTCTCATCACAGCTGTCAGAATCTGAGTCCAACACCTCCTTCTTCTTGGGCCTTCTCTTGTGTTGCCTCCTCTTGTGCAAGGTCACTCCAATGCTGGAGGCCTCCTGCCCACAGGAGGGTTCAATAGCATCCTTTGGGCACTGCTTCTTGCAGGTGGGGGATTTGCAGAGGAAAAAAGGGATGCTGGCCTTGAACAGGGATGGGACAGAGCCCATTAGCTCCCTCCAGCAGACTGCTTTTCAGCCTAGCACTCCTTGCTCTCCATAGAGTATACTACAGAACTGCACAACCAACACCACAGAACCCTCAGCTCAGAAGTGATTTTGTGGCCTGGCCTAAAAGGAAAGTATTTGTAGCTACAACATATGAATAAAAGAATGTTAGGGTGATCCAGCCACAAGCTAAAGACATCCTTAACATAGGCAAGGAGAGACAGGCAGAAGATGGCACCACAATACCAGAATTACCAAGGTTGCAGATGGGATTTGACTCCAGAGCCCTTTCCTACTTCCAAACCCAGCCCAAGCCAGCAGTGACCACAAGTATGCCTGAGAAAAGAGCTGCCAGGATTTCTGTAAGCCACAACTATCTCATCCCACTTCCCACTGGAGTGGGCAGCCTGCCACAGCATCTGTCTCATTCTCATCTCTGCCACAAGATCCCCTGAGAGGCCAAGCTCCAAGATACCCATCTGTCTGGCCAGCAGCCATGCCCATTGATGGAGACCAGTCTGGGATGCAGATATTTGGTCTAATAGTCCCTCAGGGTGCAACCACGTGGGTTGCAAGGTCCTTTGAGCAGGAACCTTTCCAGACACAGAAAACATCAGATGGGACAGTAGAGTCACGCTGGGGAAGAGCAGCTTTCCAAACCTGGTCATTCTAACTCAACACTGCACTTCCAGGGAGTCAACCAGGACACAGACATGCAGCACCTCCTCATAACCAACCTCATGCTCCTCTAACTCCTCGACAAAGAAGGCCTCTCCATTGTTTCCCAGCTTCATGTGCAGATCCACAGGCTTTCCATTGATTTCAATGTCAACCTAGCAAGGGACAGAAGCAGCCTGTCCATCTGAACCCCTTCATCCATTGGAGCACAGGGGCACTTCCAGATGGAGAGGTTGGGTTGAAGTTGCTCACAGGGCTGACAGCCACACAGCCATTGAAGCAAGGGACCTCTCCCAATTTTCCTGGAGAGCATATTCCTCCCTGGAAATGGATGGGCTCCATTTGGGAGCTTTCCCTCAAAAACTTGGGAAGCACCCCTTTCAGTGGGCTCCCATTCCCCTCAAAGTCTTTCCATAACCTGTGGATTATAGAAGATCCCAGATCTGGAGACACTGGAAAGGAAGCATAGCCCCAGGGCAGGCATCACGTACCACCTTCTCCTTGGAGCGCAGCACCCCCAGCTTCCCAAAGCGCACATGAAATGGGGAGCACTTGAAGGAGTTGTCGGGCTGCCTCACCACCACCACATCGATGCAGCCTGACAGGGTGGCAGGGTTCAGATCCTGGTACAGCTCCTTCACCGTGGCAAAGACGCTCTCAGCCAGCTGCCCCACATAGTTCATGGTTTGAGACTGCAAGTGAGAGACACAAATAGACCCAGGTAGGGGAAGAGAACTGCAGCAGCTAAAGGCAATGTGAGTTTACTGTAGGAGAGTTATGTCATGGCTGCAACACAGTCCCATCATGGGGACAGGTAAGCCTCTAGAGAAACTGAGGCAAACACCTGAGGGCTTTGATGAAGATCAGCTAGTGTCTCTAGAAACAGAAAACAGGACAGAAGCCAGAGCATGAGTTATTGCATCCAGCTTGGAGGAGAGATGTCCTTGCCATTGGGATGCACCATCACATTTCCTCCTTGAGAAGGCAAATAGCAGCACCACACAGTCAAGCTGTCAACATCCCATTCAAACAAGAATTGGGCTGGCATGTCATGCACTGTCCTTAGAAATTCCCAAACAACTCATGGCAGAGAGGTAGGAAGTCTGAGCTGCTCCATACACCCCACACTCACTCCGAATAAAGTCCAAACCTAACATTTCCCACTCAGAGGGAAAGGCATCCCACTTAGGCGTTGCAGAATTGGCCAGACATGGCTCCTGTACAAGCCAGAACTCCTGTGCTGGACAGCACAGGCAGGTGATGGTGTGGTGTCCCCAGAGACTCGCAGCACGGCACCCAGTGCACACTCAACCCAAAGGGCAGCTGGGGGGAGTTGGTTCCTTACCCAAAGGGACGATGACAAGCATGTGCCACTCGACAAGACCTCTGGCCCAGCAGGTATCCAGCCTCTCCGATCCGTTTTGCATAAGCTCAGCCCTGTCCCATTCCCAGACATCCCTCCTGGAAGGCAGTCTGAGTGGGCAGATGTGGTTCCCACTCAATGCCCCGTCCCTCACCTCTCCCTGGCAGCCAGGAGTAAGCCCAAATCCCAGATCCTCTCTGGAGGGTGATAGCAGGGAAGTGCTAGCCAGCTCCGGAAGCTTCGGTGGCTCCATCAGCTCTGCTGTGAGCAGGGCTCGGATCACGGGGCCTCTCACCAACCTGCTGAGCCCAGCTTTCCCAGGCATTGCAGCCGGGGCAGGCAGCCCTCCCACTGCTTTCCTGCCTTGCCAGAGGGCCTGGCCACAAATGGGAGACAGCTCCTCTCTGCATATGGGGGCAAGTTTGGAGGGGAGGAATGATCAGACTGACCCTGATGCTCCCTGGGCAGCACTTATGAGCTTCCAGTTGAGACATACACTGACACGGACCTGAGAAGTGCATAGGGAAAGTCTTGGGCAGAGAAATCCCAAAGGATTTAGGGTGGGGGCTTGGAAATGATCCCCAGATATGATGCACTGAGCACCATCTTCATGAGCAGGGTGCAAGAGCTCAACACAACACTGCAGCCACACAGTAAAACAAGTGCCAGGGCCATGTCCCCTCTGCAGAGCCACTGTCCCCCCTTGCCTCAATGGGTAGCTGCCCCCTCCCCAAGCATCTCATTGCTGGGGACTGCATAGTACAGTTTTCAGCTCAGTGAATTTAATTCCCTGTGGGCCTCATCTGGGATGGCTTGAGGAGGGCTTGTAGAGAGAGAGGCTTTTCCCTGCAGTCCTCGGCCCCACCATGGATGGAACAGTCCCGTCAGGGAGGTGGAGGGTAGATTATAGTCTGGAGAGACATTAATAGGCAGACAGGGCAAAGGAAATGGCCTTCAAGTCATATTCAATAAAAAAACCCTCTAGAGGAATGGGGCATCTCCAGCCCTCAGCCCCCAAACCTGCCAGGATCTGCCATGCAGCTCTTGTGGAGGATGAAGGGGACAGTGTTCCCCTGCCGACAGCTCACATCAACCTCCAGACCCAAAGAGATGCCCAAATAAACCTGGTGCTTTGCTGACACCGGTGTGCTTTGTTCCTGGAACACCCTGCCAGCAGCACACCCTGCTCACATCCACATCAACACCCACACCCACACTGACATCCACATCCACATCCACACCGACTTCCACACCCACATCCACATCCACACCGACATCCACATCCACACTGACATCCACACCCACATCCACATCCACATCCACACGACATCCACATCCACATCCACATCCACACCGACATCCACATCCACACCGACATCCACATCCACATTGACATCCACACCCACACTGACATCCACACCCACATCCACATCCACACCCATATCCACACCAACATCCACATCCACACCCACATCCACATCTGTCACCCTGATTCTTGAGATTTTCTAAAGCCTTCTGAATTTATATTCTGTTAGAAAACTTTCCCACACAATTTCTATAAACAACATATTGTTTTGCATTCCTCCATAGGAGTAGAAAGAGTTAATGTACTCGTAGCATCTCCAGTGTCTTTGGAGAGGTAGTCCAGTGTGGGGCCAATCCACTACCACCTTTAGAAAAGTATAAAAGTTAAAGTCAGAGGATAAACTACCCTCTTCTTTACCTTACAATAGCAGTAGCTCACGGTTGTCCTTTCACGTGTCCTATAGCAACACACATCCACACCCACATCCACATCCACAGCCACACCCACATCCACACTGACACCCACACCCACACCCACAGCGCGCTCCCATCCCTCGCACGCTGCAAACCAACAGGGCCTTCCTCCCCCATCACCAGGGCAGCTGCTGGGCCTCAGCAGCTCCTGGGCTCGGGGCAGGATGACCCCGGGGCTGCTGTGTTTGGCAGCAGCTCACCCTCAGCTGCTGCTGCCCAGGTGCCAGGGAGGCCCGAGGAGCCCGGCCGCACGCCGGCCTCCGGCTGGCCCGAGGGCCCCGCAGGCCGCGCTGCCGGGGGCTGGCACCGGCCCCGGGGCTCATCCCAAGCCCCTTGGCTTGCTCCAGCAGCCCCGGCACAGCTGCCTTGTGCCCACGGAGATCCTTCCTCTCCAGCCCACCGCCCACAGGGACGTGCTGAAGAGTCACCAAGGGTGGCCAAACCCCAGGGGCTCCTCTGCCCTGCATTGTCTCCATGGGGATGGGAAAAGAGGGCACGCGGAAAGGAAAGCACATAAAAGTAGACACTTTAAGAAAATTGATGCTCTCCAGATCTCAGGGAGCCTGAGAGCCATGGGGAAGTGATGTGGGAATAGCTGGGTGGACTCGGGTGGGAAACTGAGGTGGTGGGGCTTTTTTGTGGCCCCCAAAAAGTGCATTGACTCTCACCATACTGTAACTACAGGGCAGAGATATGGCTGGTGTGGGCTTTGTCCTGTATTTCCCTGACTTCTGTGCTGCAGACTCTCTGCTGGGTTTTGGAGTGATGGGGGTTGAGTGGTGGCACTTTAGGGATGGAGGTTGTCCAGCACATCACTCATGGAGATGACATTGTGCTGTGAGGGCAGGGAAGCACCAAAGATTGAGGGTGGCTGCTTAGGACATCTTTAGACCCTGAGAAGAAGGATCCAAATCTTGTTGGTCCCAGATGATGGGTTGCTTGGCAGAAATGCCACAGCTCATTCCCAAGAAAGCCCTCCTAGCACCCCGTGCTTCACTTTCCTCATCCTTGCTGATGGCAACCAGAGGCACAAGTTGGAGACACAATCGCCCTTCTGCCTGTCCAGTGCCAAACATGGCCTGAGCAGAAGTCCCAACTTGAGAACTTTCCTGAAGGCTGTGACAAATCTGATGAGGAATGAAGCTTATTTTCCAGTCGCTTAGTCTCCTGAGAGTTCTGCCCCTCAGTGAAATTGGACTGAAAGCAGCTATTGTGGATGGCCTGGCATGGCTGCAGTCCCTGGGGAGGGTGGGCTGGCACTGCAGGACAGGCGGGTGACACTTCAGGTGATGTCCTTAGACTAGTGCTTGCTACTGCCACTGGAGTGGGTCTCACCCAGGATAGGGGTTTATATCCTGCAAGCCCTGAGGGTGTAACACAAACCCCAGGGCTGGAACACAAAAGCAAGGACAGATCTCTGGCAGATGTCTGGTAACTGGGGAGACTGCAAATGCCTGGTAACTGGTAAAAAATGCTGCAGAGGACATTCAACAAAGGACATCTGAGCACAGGACACCATTTCTTCCTCAGCCAGCTGAGTGCATCTGCAGATGAACACAGAGAAGAAACAAAATGCCAGCAAGTGGGCAGCTCAGCCTTGATGTGGCTCCAAGCCCCTACCCTCTGGATACAAGCATGAGCTCCTGGCACTTGGGCACCCTGCAGAAGTACAGACCCCTTCACTCACCTCCAAGGCTCCTTGCCCAGCTGGTTTTGCCCACCAATCTGTATTCCTGGTTCCTGACACACCAACCTTTGCTTGTGCCCCCATGCCCCTGCAGCAGATCCCCAGCTGTGCCATGGCTGTTCTGAGGGATGGCTGTTCCTCTCTGCATCCTTCCCTGCAGTCCAGACTTTTACTTCCCTCTCCTTTCCTTCTTTCTCCTCCAAAAAGCTTAAAACACTTTTAATTGACATGTTTTTGGTTTTTTTTTTTGCAAAGCCATAAAATCATCCTTGGTTTCTGACAGCTGCTTTTCATACTTCCTCTTACTCCCCTTTTCTCTTTTTTGGAAGGTGAGTCTTGCATTTCCATCCCTCCTTGTGCTTGTAATCCTGCACCCCCCAATTTCTCTGTGAATCTTATGCATCCTCCCCCAGGAGCTGCTCCATCAGGGAGAGGTTTCTTCCCTCTTTTGGGAACTCCACAACCCACAGATGTTTGCAATGAGCCTTTGCTTAACAGATTTCTTATTAGTCAACTGAGATGCAATATTTTCAGCTCCTTGCATTCCAAATAACTCACAGGCACATCCAACTTAGCAGCTTTTGTCCTGCATCCCAGAACTCCCCATCCTTTCTGGATGGCAGCATTCACCCCTAACAGGGCACCTCTGCCTTGTGGGTTCCCCATACCTCCACTGACTGTTGTGCTGAAAGCCCTACATCCTGATATCTTAGGCTTCTCTAGAAAAAATCCATCCTCCCGTCCGTCCATCCATCCATCCATCCATCCATCCATCCATCCGTCCGTCCGTCCGTCCGTCCGTCCGTCCGTCCATCCATCCATCCATCCATCCATCCATCCATCCATCCATCCATCCATCCATCCATCCATCCATCCA
>QUSF01000037.1:2833205-2922483 GCA_003676055.1 Chloebia gouldiae | reverse complement strand
TTGAAATAAATCCGGTTAAAAATCGGGTCCCGCCGCTGTGGGAGCTTTGCGTGAGCCCCCAGCTGCGTGGGGCGGCCCGGGACCCACCCGGCTGCGTGGGGCGGCTCGGAACTCCTCTTTGCCCGGCGTGGTCTGGGTTGTTTTTCTTTTAGTCTGGGCTTTTAGAGGAAGAAAAGTGCTTTTTTCTAGCTCGCACTGGCTGCTCGCTCTATGGGCTGCAGACCCCACTCGTGTCGTGTTGGAGGGCTGGTCACAGTGGGGATTTGGAGCTCTTGCTGTTGCGGCAGTGCCAGGTTTGAAGTGCCGGTGCTTGGGACAAACCGGGATGTGAGCATCTCCGTGTTCTCACAGGTAGGAAAACCGAGCGGCCGCTAAGTGCCGAGCCCGAGGCCGCGCAGGAAATCTGTGGCGGAGCCGGGATAAACCCCACGTTTCCCGTTCGGTGCTTTTCTTCTCTGGCTGGGGACAGTGGTTTAACCTCACACTCTCGGGCTGCGGGGGTAAAGTCCTGGCCGGGCTATGCCAGCTCCCAGCCAGGGCTCCTGCCGTGGCAGCCGGGCATGTGGCCAGGTGCCAGCAGAACGTGGCCTCTCCGCTGCAAGAGGTGGATTTGGAGAGCAGAGATGTGCCTTTGGATGGATGCAGGTCCAAGGTGGAGACTGGCTTTGTGCAGCTTGGGTGTCACATTGGCTTGGCAAGCTGGCCTGTGTGAGAAGTGGCCCCATCCTGCTGCTCAGGGCACTTTGTCTGCACCCCCAAATCTCAGACAATACAGTTTTTCAAACGAGTTCTCTGCTGTTCTGATTACCTGATGGGAAACTTTTGGGGGAGTGGGAGGTGATGTGTCTTGTAAGGCCATGTGATATACCTAGAAAAACTCATACACAGGCCTTCCTTGATCTCATTTTTCCCGTTTCTGCCGACTAAAGGCATGAACTCTGCCTAGCCATGGCCTTTCTCTCTGCACAGCGCTGTAGGGTGGCTCCAGTTGAACAGGGAGGGTTTCCCTGCTCTTCTCCCTGACCACCAACTCTGGCTGCGGTCCCCAAACAAGGATCATAGTGTCCTGAGGAACACTTCTCCATGGGTAGGAAGCCAGAAGTTTACTTCATTATCTGGAACAGCTTATTCTAAACTAATCTGTCTTTAGGAGATGAAGAGGAAGGGAAAAACACCCAGATGCTCAGATGCATTTTATTTACAGTAAAAGAAAACAGCAATTTAATGATAATTTATATTAACTAGGTTGGGTCTGTGACCTTGATGTATTTTACAGCGTAGCTGAGAAGAGGGAGCAGACTGTTCCAGTCCGTTTATTGTTTCCTCTTAGTGCATCCCAGTAACTCGCAGCACACGGATGCCCACACAGTTCTGGAGTCCTGACCCACCTTTGGGGGTGGGAAAGAGGAGGCTGTTGGATCTGATTTGTTTCAGATACAGCCTCATCTGTAGCTGGTGCTAATTGTATTGTAGATGGGTTGGGATTTAGCATAGGTTTTTGTGACAGGGCTCAGCCTCCACAATTCTTGCGACTGTAGAAAAGCTGTAGTAACTTGAAGCCCTGAAGTCACTCATGGGAGCACACCCCTATCAATAAATTCCTTGTTGTAAAGCCAAGTGAAACCAGCCCCATGGGGACTGCTGGCTTTCATCGGGAAGGCACAGGGATGGATGCAGGCGGTGCTGGCAGCCTGGAGCAGGGTAGCCTGCAGCAGGTGAGCCAGGCTGGTACTGAGAGCCATCTGGGTTGTCAGTGTGGGGAGATTTAAACAGCAGTGTGGCTCCAGTTCTCCTTTATATAAGTGTGTCTCCTTGCTTTGCAGGGTTTTCCTTCTATTTAGACCTCCCTCTTGCTCCTCTTCTCCAAAAGCTCTGTCCCCTGGTGTATGCGAGCTTTTCCCTCCTCTTTGGTTACTATGGTGTTACTATGTAAAAACAGCTCGTCTCGTAGCTCCTGGAATTATCTGCACCTTGGGTTTGCATTCCAACCCTGTGTCTATCCCTTGTCCGGCCTTTCCCTGTCTGTGTGATGGGACAGGTATGGAGGCAGCATTGTCTGCAGGGCACGGCTGTTTCTTGATCCCATGGGACCTTCTCCAGGTTTCTGAGCACCAGGACCCCGCTGCTTTGTGCCAGGCTGTCACACACGTGCATCTCTTGCTATTCCTGAATGTGGGACAGTACCTGGGCTGTGATGAGCCCTGCAAGACCCGCTCACATTGATCCCCTCCAGGGACTGGGCTGATGGCAGAGAGGGCATCAGCTCTCCGTGAAAACTGTTGGGAACTGAGACAAACAACTGGGAATCTGTAGAAACCTGTGCAAACAAAAGGCAGAAGGGGGAGCAGACATCTCCTCCCATCCTGCTCAGCTCTCCACCCCCAGCTCGTGCACAAGTTAGCCCCCATGGCCTGGCTTGTTGCTGCCTACTTTGCTGCAATGGATCCTTTGCTTCCAATCGCCTGCTATTGTTATTCCTTTCTGTGTTTCCACCTGATTTGCATGTAAAAAAGCATGAGGGAGGTTCACCCCATGGAGAGGTCCTTGGTTTGCTCACAGCTAATGTAAATTATTGTCTCCCTCATTCTTGCAGGGGGCTGGGGTCACCCTGGAATAGAGGGATTTTGTTGGGAGAACAGGAGCCAGGTCCAGCTTGGGAGAACCAAGCCAGGTCCAGGTTCCCCCCACCCTGCTCATCCTAAGGGTGATTTGCCCCATGCAGACACAGAATCATGCTGAGTTGTTTATGTCTTTGCATTAACTACATAAGAGATCAGGAGGATTATGTTAATAACTGAAACACCTGCTCCAGGTGGAATGAGTCTAGTCCCTATGGACACTATTTTGGAGATCCTGCTTGCTGGTGCCTGATGGTCTCTGTGGTGCAGGTCAGCAGCCTCTCTCCCTCTTGGCAGCTGTGATGACTCTTCTGCTTCAGTACATCGGGGTGATGCTTCTAATTATAAAGAAAAAAGTCTTGTACTTCTCCCCTCCTTTGTTTGTTTGCTTTTTCTCTTTCTTTTTGTTTTCTCTTGACAAATGTTCTAAATAGCAATGCTTAAAATGCAAATGTAGTGAGCTTGCTGAAGTGACTGGGAAGGCCTGGTTGTGGTGGAGCTCAGGAGCTGGTGATGACACATGGCACAAGAGCAGAACCAGAGCTGGGTTGTCACCAGAGCAGTCACAGCCATGGCAGCCGTGGCTCATCTCCACGTCGGGGACACTCTCACGTCCTTCAAAGGCTTTGTGGTTTCTCTTTCCTCTCCCCATTCAGGGGGACACTGAGGGTGCCCTCTCCTTGTTCTGCAGGCACAAGAACGGGACATTTAACTGGACTCCCTTTTATCTGTGTGCTCTTCACCTCTTATTACTACCTTTTTTTTTTAAATTAGAAATAGAAAAATTGGACAATGAGCTTTCTAAACTGCATATCCAGTTGCAGTCATGGCATCTGTAAGGTTCCTCCTACTGCAGGCCAGCGCTGCCCTTGCTGTTCCAGCCAGGTCCCTCATGTGTTTTAGCAGTTGCTTGGGGAAAAAATATGAAATAAAATAACGTGGTGTTGAGGTTGCAAAAGTTTCCATTATAGCTCCACCCACACTCCTGCCCAGTAATGCTCAGAAAATTCAGTCTGGGTGATGGGGCTTCCCTGCCTGTTTTGCTGCTCGGCTGCTTGGGGGGAAGGGGAATGGCTTTTTTAAAATTTTAATACAGAGATGCTTGAGAGCCATGTCAGGAATAGAGTGGGGAATGAGCTCTGGTGCCTTGCTCCTCAATGAAGAGCCTGCAAGGCACAGGTTTAATGTGTGAGCACGCAAAAATTCACTGAGCAACAGGCAGATGGATCAGTAGAAAGGGACTTTCATGGGGGCAAGGTGGTTCTTTGCTCTTTGTGTCGGTGTTGTTTACCTCTTCTTCGCCTAAAGAAGTGCTTTGATGTTGTTTTTAGGCTGATTTTGTCCCACTGGTGTAAAGGCATCAGTTTGCTCCTCTGGGAAGGATGAGAAGGGAGTTAGTTGCTCCTGGAACATGGCTTGGTGTGCAGGATGCTTGCAAATGCTCTGCTCTCATGCCTCAGTAAATAAAGAGGTTTTCATGGGACTTATAAAAACCTTCTCTTTTGGAAATAGGTCAAGCAAATATTTATTTCCCTAAGGTGTCATGCCACTGTTGCACAAATACTTGAATGGATAGTCATTTTATTTTTCACTGCTTTGTTTCTTCCTAAGCACATTCAGTTCTTTTTTTCCAGTGGTTTAAGGACACACATTAATAATTGTATGTAATCAGTCCTGTACCTCTCTCCATCTGGAAGTCTGTGCATCTTCTGTGGGCTTGTGCCCTACAATTGCAGTGCTGTAAATTGGAAGCTGTGACACTTTTTTCTTTACATCCAGATGCTTCTCAGCTATGAGGATATTTTTTGTTTTCCAAAAGAGTTTTAGGTCAGTGGTGGGCCAGCTGCTGCAATGAATTTAAAAACAAAACTCCCAAAATACAGCAAAGCTCAACAAAATGGCTATTCTGGTGTCTTTCTTTCCTGTCCTAAAGCCTCAGCTGTGGTATTGCTGGTGTCCTTTTGGAAAGGAAGCCCAATGCTTGGGTTATCCCACAGATGGAGAATGCAGTTACTGCCAAAAGCTTGTGCCCTGCTGTCTGCTAGAGCTTCTGTCTTCCCCAAATAATCAGGGATCATTTGGTATCTGTCTTTAAAGAGGGATTGAAACTTCTTGCCTGCTCTTAAAATGGTAAAAGTAAAGTTTAGTTATGAGGACCAAAATTAGGTTTGAAGTCTTGGATACTTGATCTTAGAGCTCTGCATCTCCAGATGTCCTCAGTATAGGAGGAGCCAGGGTCTGAGCTGGATTGCACTGGAGTACTTGGAGTATACTTTGTGTAGGAGGATGTTTGAGATGAGGTTGTCTTGGATGCTTTTTGATGTGTAGCATAGTGAATGAACTGAAGTCTTGGGTCTGTGTGTGAAGGATCCAAATGGATTCCTGGCTCCTTTTGCTTGTACTCAAGGCAGGCTGCAGTGGCTGGAGACCATCCTGGTGGCTCCAGGTCCTGCCTTGGGGCATGGGAAGCACAAGGATCATTCCAGCTTCCAGTGATGGAAAGCACTGGCCTTTCTCTTACAGCCTGCAGGCTCTGGTCAGCCTTGCACAGGTGGTCACCTCTCAGACAGCACCTTGAGCAGGTGGCTTTGGACCCTTTGAAGGGGTGAATGTGGTGCTATTTTTTACAGCCCTGCTAAGACAGGTGTTTACACTTTGCATTAAAGGTTAATTGGCTTTTACATGTTTCCTGGGGGTGGGGTGGCCCTTGGAGACGGATCAGCCTGACCTGTGCCGGAGGTTGTGCAAGCCTCCTGTGTGCTGTGCTTTGATTTGTTAAACAGGATGTAAAAGCAGGCTTCCCATCTGAAATGTGTCCTGCTCTTTCTTTCTTTGCTAGGAATCATTTCCACGTCAGAAAACATTTAAGAGAAGGGAAGTGTCTCTGTTTTATAGAGGCAGAGCTGACTTAAACCCAAAAATCTGAGCACAGATGCCCTCAGCTGTGCTGGCACAGGGGAGGCAGGCTCTGGTCTGGGCTGTGAGCAAGCAAATGATGTGAATATTTCATTTAGATCATAATCCACCTGTTGAGCTTTGCTCCCCCAGCCCTGCATGCACTGGGGAGTGCAGCAGATGTTTTAAATGGCAGCTAGCACTCCCTGCTCCAGTGTCTGGCATCTCCATGTTGCTTTGCAGGCAGGAAAGACAGACTGAGGATGATGTAGCAACTGCTGCAGGTCCTTTTTTTTTAGTTATTTTCCCTCTGTTCTGTCTGCCTCCGTGCTGTGGTGTTGTCCTGCTTTCCCAGCCTGTGCTGAGCTGTGGTTACCCTGCCATGTGCCAGCATAATTTCTGGAGGTTGGAAATTTGTCTCTGGGAACACAGTAAGGCTTATTAGAGTACTAGAAATGAAGGTTCTCTGGAGTTGGTGTACTGTTGGGGTTAATTTTACAAAACCCCTCTCCAGTGAGCAGTCAGTGTGTGTCCACCTGCTCCTAACCCTTTTCCAAGCTCCTTTTGCTACTCTATGCTCTCCTGATTTTCCTGGCATCTTTCTCTTTCTTTGTCAGTTCTTTATATGTGTTTTTTCAATCTTATTTTCCGCTGTGGGTTCACCGGTGTGTTTCCCTTTGGTGTTGCAGGACTTTGCTTTTCTTGTAAAACAGGATTTAGGTCTCCGAGCAAGTTGTGGGTGCTGAGCAGTTTGTGGCAAGCAGGAGATTGGGGTGTTAAAGGAATTTTTAAAAAGCTTTCATGCTCCTACTTTGATCTTCTCTGGCACCTGGGATAGGTTTTGATTGTTTGTTTTGGGTTTTCTTGGGGTTTTTTTTTTGTAGTTTTCAAGGGGATGGTTGGAATAGAGAGGGTGGGGGTGAGAAGCTGCCCTTGCTTTGAGGGGTAACCACAAATAAACAGTGCTGCAAGGCAAACACTGCATCCCTTGTATGCTCAAAGCCCTACTGTTGACTATATTGTTGTGCTTGACCAGGTGAAATGAGATGGTAAATAGTATTTGAGATGCAGGAGTGAAATTAGGGATCTCTCTGCTGAGTATCTCTGAAAAAAGGGTTTCCATAAGGAAGGCCTGAGAACAGGATAAGGTGGTCCTTGCTGCTGGGTGTTGTTGGGCTGGGGTTGCTCTGTCCCTTGTGCTCTTCTGGTGTGAGGATGAAGCCACCCCAGTCCCCCAGAGCTGCTCAAGGGGCAGGGGACATCATTCCTGCCTCTCTGTGGGCATTTCAGCATTGCTGGAGCCTCTGTCTTGGAAATGAGGGCTCCTTTCAAGTGGAAAAGGCTATGATTGGTGTGAGGCAGTGGAGGATGGGGGGAGCAGCAGAGGTGTTGATGAACATGGGAGGTTTGCATCGCCTTCCCAAAATACTTGCTCTGTGGATTTCATTTCTGCTCCAGTCTGTAATGCTGGGAAATGCCTTGTGCATCTGCTCGGCTGGGGCTGTGTTCATCAGGGCATTGTAGGCATGAGGCTGGGAACAAAATGGGAAAAAACACCCCCATGCTGAATGTAAAATGTCATTGATTTCTTTCTCTGGTTTTTTGTATTTTTCTTCTAATTTAATCAATTCCCTACTGGGTTGTAAATTCCAAATGTGAATGGGAAATAATCTCACCAGTACAATAATTAGCATGTAACCAGCAGATGAAGAAAAACCAAACTGCTGAGCTGATTGGTGAATGCTGACTGTTTTCTGAATTAATTTCAATAATCACATCTCCCATTAAAAAGAAGACAGGGTGGGGAGGAAGTCTTAAATTTTCGTCAAGCTCAATGTAGCGAAAAATGGTATGTGCAGTGTTGCTGTTCTGCATGTGATTAGAATAAAGAGCTGAGGGACGTTCTTGGAACTGAATTAGCAACAAAGTATTGCTAATTTTACAACCAAGTAGCTCAATTTCACCTGTTTTTTTGGGAAGAGAAATAGAATTGTAAGTCAAATATCCATAATTTTATGTAGGTGTCTAACAGTGTTTTCTTCTGGTAGAAGAAAACATTCCCTTGCTGTGTGCTTTGCTGCAAGATGCAAAAACAAGTCCACTGGAATAGTAGTGAAATACGGTCATTAGTAGTGAAATACATTTAGTGTGCATCCATCCAGCTCCCAAATATTTTTTTGTTGTTCTTTGAAGGGAGAGCTGGAAATTGGTGTTTGGGAAGGGGTGATTTCAGAGCTTGCAGGAGCTGCAAACCCTCTTGGCACAGGGATCTGCATCCCTGCTCTGCTCTGCCTTCCTGTCCTGCTTGTTTTGGGCTGGTTCTGCCCCAAAGGTGTGTGGTGTTTGGAGGAGGCAGAAATCCTCTCTCAGCCTTGATACCTCCAGGGTGTCACATCCAGACAGCGCAAGGAAAGGTCACCTCTGCAGAGCTGTACCTGGCAGCTGGTCTAATTACACACCTGAATTCACAGTCAGGATGAGCAGAGATGATTTTATCTCCTAATGATGTTCTTCCCCTCGTGGCCATGGCCACCTCACCCTCAGGGCTTGTTTTCCACCAGCAAAGCACAGGTGATGCTGCTACCAGCTGTTGGACCAGAGCATCACTATAGAGATGCTTTTTCATTCCAGTTTAAACTCAGTTTTAGGAACATTTGTAAAGTTATGATATAGCTTGGTGCTGGTAGGCTTGATTTATTTCCATTTATAAGTGCAGGGATTATCTGCTGAAACCCTAGGCATACAAGAGGTGGGTCCACCTGTGCTGCAATGGTGAGAAATCCTGGAGTGTGTGATGGAGCCACCTTCTGATTAATGCAAAATGCTCATTCTGACATGAGGCTGGTGATTCCACGTGCTCCCTGTTTTCATTGTGGGGAATGACACCTGCCCAGAGCCAGGGCACTGACAGCCAGGAGGGAGAACAGGTCCCACGGAGCATCTCTGGTGTGTGGCACTCAGGTCCTCTCCCTCCCAAGGCCTCAGGATATGCTGATGTATGATATTATTGTCATATATTATTTAAAAAACAATTTGAAAAAGCCAGGCCAGCCCATGTGCTTTGAAAAAGAATTTGTTTTTTTATCAATTCGAGCTTGGTGCGCTCTGGGAAGGTCTGCAGGTGGAGCACTATGGGATTTTTGTTGCATGTTTTCCTAATGTTAGAGACTGTCTCAAAAAAGTAGCACATTGTTTCATTTCCCCTCCACACTTGATGCTTTATTTTATTTTTAAAGAAAAAGCTAATGCCAACAACCCTACAATAACCAGTGAGGGGATATGTATATTTTGCACCTAGTTAATTCTTTTTTTTTTGTGAAAAGCAGGATTTTGCTGGCAGTCATGTTGTGAGCTATGGATAAAAATGTATGTTTTAAACCATCTCACTGATGGCTTCTGCTTTTTGCCTTTTAAAAATGCAATTAATCAAGTTAGAGACTGAAAAAAAATCAAAGCAGAGACTGAGAAAAGTCATTTGAGGTGAGTAAACAAGTTGGCTTTTTTTGTTTAATGAAAGCTCAAAAAATGGCCCACTGCCACTGTGTATGTTAAGGTTACCTTAAATACAGAGTGTCCTTCAGTGCTGACAGGCATCCCAAACACCTTTTATAATAAACCTCTAATTATAGCTTAGTGACTTTGTAGGTTCTCTGGATCAGCATGCGAATATTGCACTGAAATCAGGGGGAATATTTATATTTTCTGTGTCTTATGTGTGAACCAGATTTAGAGCTGGACTTGTTGAGTCCACTCTGAGTACCACACTGGTGAGTGTAGTACACAGTGATTCATTTATGGTGTGTTAGAGAGTTGTGCTTGCTGCTTCACAATGCAATTTTGGGGTTAAACTCTGCATTTTGGGAACTACTTCCTGAATGCAGCAGTGTGGATTCCCAAATCCAGACCCCAGCTGAGCTGGTTGGAAAAGGGTTCGGCTGGTGGCCAGCGCCTGCAGCCCATTGCTGCCTCCTGATGTCTGCCTCTTGGGGCTCTTGGATTACAGCCCAGCACTCAGAACCAGAGACCTCAGTGAAAATCTCGGCTTCTTAAAGGGAAACAAAACCTCCAGAGCTTTGTGGTTGTGGAGAAAAGCTGGAAAATGGGAATTCTTGGGCAGAGAGTGGTAGGGAGATGCATTAACCTGGTTGTTTCCCACTATTCCAGACTGGGAACAGTGCCATGGGGTCCTGGGCTTGACTTTTGGCTTTAGAAGCTGGCATGGCAGACACTGCTAGGTTGGTTCTTTTCTCCTCTGTTTATTTGTTTCTTCCCTCCTTCATTTTAATACTGTTTCCTGGGAGATTCCAGCTGAAGTCTATGAATTGCTGAGATGTTTCTTTTCCCCGTCTCATGGATGCTGGGACCAGTTTGGCTGCGGGTTGTTCCTGGCACAAAGGGAGGAGCAGCAGGACAGAAGAGCTGTGCTTGTGTTGGGTGTGTGTCTGTATGTCCTGCAGAGGTGCCCTGCAGGTGTTACACCCTCGTGTTTGGGCTCAGCCACGCTTCCACAGCAGCAGCAGAGCCACAGCTCTGTGCCACCAAGGCTTGTCCCCCATCAGGAGCTCTGTGTGTCCGTCCCCCAGGTTTTAATGGACCTTACTGAGTCAGTGTGGGGTTTTACTCCAATTTATATTTCTCTTGCAAACCTTGGAGGTTTGTGAGATGATTGATCTGATGCTAAGGCATAACTTTGGACAGCTTTCTGTTGGTCCAGAAACTCTTGGAGAGGCCTGGGAGGTTCCCCCCAAAAAGCAGTCACCAATGGGACATTGCGAAATCCTGAGGATGGATCAAATCAAGTGACAGTTCATCAAAAGTTCCTTCTGCTTGGCCATCAGTCCTTGAAAATCTAGATCACTTTGCTCTCCTACTTGAGAGATTTTCTCCAGAACTGTGTATTTTTTCCCCATCCTAATCAATTTGAGGTCCTCATGACCCCAGGAGATGGAGCTTCTCTTATGCTGATGCTCCCTGCAAGGGCATCTTTTCTCTCTCCAAGTATTTTGGAGCTCGTGATAAAATTGCAAGGCTTTGGCAGTGCCCGTTTGGGTGCTATTTGTGTGCCAAACCCTGCTGAATACATCTTTTATCACAGATTTGTAACAGTAGCTGTTGGAGGGGAGCTTCACAGGAGAAGTGCTTTCAGAAGAATGCTTTTGTAAGGGAACACTCTCCTGAAAAAAAAAAAAAAAAAAAAAGGAAAAAAGGACAAAAGAAAAAAACCCAACATTTTTCATGTTGTAAAATTTGCCCATTAATTTGGGTGAATCAGGTTTTGCTTCCATTTCTAGACAATTTTGTCTGTCCTCTTTGTACAAACAAGCACTGTTATTCTCCAGGCATTTTTTGGGAAAAAAAAAAAAAAAAAAGACATGTAGGTTCAGCTAAGAAATGCCAGAATCCTCGTTTTGTGTAACTGTCACCAGGCTGAGCCCCAGCCAGGTCCCTGCAGGCACTGGGATTGGGACCCAGCTGGCACTTTGCTCAGGCTGGCCTGGTTCGTGGTGTGGAGGAAGAGGGATCTGTTCATCTGGTCCATCTCAATAGGAGAATTTCAGGAGAAGAAGAGGCAGGAGGGTTTCTGAGCAGCAGATGGAGTAGCAATGGAGGAGCTGCAGCCCTGGGACAGGGCTCTGGCATGCTCAGCTCTTGTCTCTGCTCGGGGTCCCACTGAGGGGGCTTTGTGGCCGCTGTCTCCGCAAGAGCCTGGTGTTCCTCAATGGCAGAAACATAAAGCTTGTCCTCCCACGTTTGCCTCACAATTATCACTGCTTTTCCTTTTATTAAAGGATTTTTCATGGGAAAACTTGCCTTCAAATCACACTACAGTCCAAAAGTGTTCTGGCTGCTGAGCATCCCATCTCCAAGGAGGGGGACATGGTGTTGTGCTCCATTTCCAGTTTTGGTTTGGACCATCATACATTGTTCTTAAGTAGCCATTTGCTCTCCTTCCCATCTCTCTGGCACAGGAGCAACAGAATAAAACATTAAAAAATGAATGTGATTATAATCCTGTAAAAACTGTCAGAGGAATTTGGCAGTGGTTGCAGCCTGTGAGTGTAATACATAATATTATATTCATTTTTTAAAATTATTAGATTTCAAGCTGACAGTTTAAATGACAAGTCATCTTAAAAATATATTATGGACAGTGTAAAGGCTGTCAGTGTGACTTTTTCTTTGCTAACTGTGGAGTTTTCAAGGTCAATGCACCCCCCAAAAAATAGGAATCTTTGCCTTTTGGCAAGCTGCACGTGGAAGCCGAGAGCAATGAGGTCCCTTGTATTAATAATTTGTATTATAATAGCATTGTCACTCTGGTTCCCAGGCTTTTTTTATCCCTGAGTTAATGGCAGGGCTGCCTGTCAAAGGGAATTTTTTTGGAAAAAACTTATTTTTGCTTTTGTTGTCTCTTTGCTCCCAGAAAACCGTTTGTGAATGGCACCAGTAACTGCAGCTGGGAGGGGCTGGACATAAGGGCAGAGGAACTGTTCAGCCATGTTACTGAATGTATTGACAGTTTAAATGTGGTGTTCAGCATGGGAAGCAGATCCCAGGGGACTGACAGAGTTCCCCATCCCAGAATATCCCAGCTCACAGCAGGAGCTGAAGTTAGAGATGCCAAAACCTTCAGGCATTGCAGGAACGGAGCCACAGCTTCCCACATCCTGCTGTAGGCCTGGGATTTTTGGATGAAAGGGAAACCAGTGCTCTTCTGTTTCCTCAACTGGAAAATCACACAGATGATCAGAGCCCCATCAGGCCTTGAATAAAACATGGAACAAAGTGATGATTACTGCTCTCAAATAATAGATAGTTAAATTTCTCTTTGTGTCCCCTGTGGTTCTCAGAGCATCTTTTGGGCAGTGAGATGAAAATGAGAGGAGTGGGAGTCTGTTGTTTCCTTTTCTTGGATGAGAAGCTGACAATCATTTGATGACTTTTAATGATCTGTGTTGTATACACCTGTTTGGTTGTTTTTAAACCCAACCTGAATAGGATTTTTAAAATGAAAATTTTAAAGCTCTGCAGTAGGATTTTTTAGCATCATGGGAATATTCCATAATTCCTTCTCTTTGCAATGGAAAAAAAAATATTCTAGTAGACATGGATTGGACCACGATCTGCTTGTAAATTCTTGGGGGTTGGGCATAAAACTCAGCTGAAAATAAACAGCATCACGAGTAGTATAGTGCAGAAGGATGGGGAAAGTGTCCTTGTCTGGTCCTGGCAGGAGAGAGAAGAGTTTGGCTGGAGGAGATCCAGAGATTGACTGGAGGTCTAGAAGTCCCTGCTCTGAACAAACCTGTTTGGCTCTAGATGGGAGAAGAGCAAGGCAGGATCTCTATCTTCAGGTGCCTGAAAGGGAAGGGGGTGGTTGCTCTCTGTGTACACAGCGGGAGGAGCAAGAGGTCACACTCCTAAAGTTGCAGAGAAAAAAGTTCAGATTAAATAAAGGGCAAAATTAAGGCAGTACTTTGCCTGAAAGTGACAGCAGGATTTGATGGTCTGAAGAGTTTGTGGAGCACCATTTGTTGGAGGTTAAATCAACTTGGAAATATCTTTCTGATATTTCTTGATGGGCATTGATGCATGAGGAAGATGCAGTTTATTCCTCTGAAGTGGGAGTTGTCTCACTGCTGTCCTGTGCTCCCTCCCCTCTTGGCCTGGAGTGGTGAGGCTGGAGAAGGTTGTTTTTGTCTAAAATAAGCAAGAGATGAGAAATTATGTTCTGTGGCTTAAATTTTCAGGCACTTAAAAAGATTGAATTGACTAAACATAATGTAAATTTGCATGCCTCCCTACAAAAGCAGATGTTGCCTAGAAATTTTTTATGCTCTTTGGTTCTGAAATTGAATGTTATGGACATTAAATTGTACAACTTGCCTCTCTCAGTGGTGAAGCTTTTCCAGGACACTGGTTCACTTGAGTTGGAAGAGACAGAGAGGGGAGTGAATGATGTTGCCTTTAGTACAGCTATTTTTCTTTAAAGAAATATCTGTGAAGTTGAGTTCCCAGCCCTGTAAATACTGGAGAAATAGAAACAGCCACTTCAGAGATCCTGAATGGTAACTTGTCAGTCCTTTAGTTGTACCTTGGGAATGATAACTTTTTAAAATCAGTGTTCCACAAACAGCAGGGGCTGCAGGGCCAGACAGTCTCTGCTGGGCAGTGTCAGAAGGTCTCACATGTCTGAGAAGTTTTCTTCAGGTCCATGTGGACACCTCAGGAAGGTGCCCACCTCTGCCAAAGCTGGAATCTTGCAAAATGCCTTCAGAGTTCAGCTATTTTCTAGTTCCGAGAACTACAAGAAAAGGTGAAGGATTCCTCAAAGCATCTCCTTTGGAGACTGGTGGGCAGGCGAATTGTTTGCGTCTTTTTCTGTATCGTTTTGTTCTTCCTCAGCCCAACCTCTGTGTGGACAGAGAGGTGGGCTTGGCTCTGCTGTGTCTGCTTGTGTGAGTCTCAGGTTAAACCAGCCTTTGCTCTGCAAGGAGGCTTTATTCTGGGACAGCCTCGTTCCCTTTTCAGCCACATTAAAAAAATCCCAAAAGAGAGAAAGAAGATCTGTTAATATCCCAAAAGGGACCAAACGGCTGTTAAAAAAAAAATCTGAGGTAGGGTTGTCAGGTAAAAGAAAACAGAATAATCTCTATTTTTGAGCCTTTGCAGTGGATTTGGTTTTAAAATGTTCAGTCCCTCAGTGGGTCTCACACAGGGGTGCTGCTGGGGGCTGGAATTTTTCTCTCCTCTTTCATGAGCCCACTGGTCCAGCTGGTTCAGACATTAGTGTGCTAAACCTCCAGGTGCAGTAAGATGGCTCACTGTCTGTGTTGTATTTGCTATTTGGGGAAGATCTTCTCCATTCTGGAGCTGTTAGCAGGTTTTGAGCTGCTCAGTCAAGCCTTGGGAAGCTGTGAGGACAGCAGTGGGATGGTAATGATGGCTGTGGTTCTGGCAGACAGTGCAAATAACTGAGACAGAAGGACCTCAGTGTATCTTGGCTGTTGGATGCTGGGATTTTAATATCTGAAAGAAGTTAGGGAAAAAAGCATGCCTTAGTTGTCCTTGTTGCTGTTCCAGTTTCAGTGATAAGCAGCTGAGCTGTTTGCATGTTCTGCTCTGAGGAAACCCCAGTCCCTGCCCTCTCACCCCAGCCCCTCTGTGTTATTCTTCCTGAAGCAGCAATTCCAGGGAATTCAAGGAGGAGCTGCCAGGGTAATCATAGCTCATGGTGCCAAATTTGCAGGGGCTTTACTCCATATTTCAGAACAAGGTTTTGGAAGACTCAGATTTATCTCAGCCTCCAGCTTAAGTTTCTATTTCAGCCACCTTTAATTTCTAGAAGCGCAAAGCTGTTCTGACTGCTGTGATCGAGGTCACTCTTTAATTTAGGTACTCCAAGGAATGCCAAATCTTGTTCGTTAAAGTCTTAGGCATATGCTGAATCCCTGAAGTAGTGTGTGAAGGATATTAAATGTACCATGGCAGAGGGAGAGGAGCAGCACTGTTGCAGGAGGAGGAATGGCAGATAAGCAGTGGGGCCATGCTGTTATCGCTCTCTTTGGGAGGTGCTGGGGTTGTGCAAGTCAATATAGGACATTTACACAAATTGCTGGAATAAAAACCCACTCCATCAGCAGTCTAGTATTTGTTTCTTTTTATATGTTAAATTTTTTTCTGACACAGCAAAGTTTGTCACCTGTTGTGTCAAGGTCTCGGCATTCAACACTGGGATCTTTCCAAGTGTGCTGAAACCTAATTGGTCAAGGGTAAGCCTTCCCTACATTTTAGGGGAGAAAAAAAAAGAAAAGCGAGGAAAAAAAGAAAAAAATGTGGCATCTAGCAGGCATTTAAAGCATTTTTTCTTGTTTTCTCAAGTCTTGTGATTTGCCAGACTTAGACCTCCTGATTTTCTTCCCCCTGGTTCTGGGCTTGCTTTGCTTTTCCTGTGCATTAAACTGGGAGAATAACATACAGCAAATAATGTATAACAAATAACATTGAGCAGCCAGCACTGCAGGTCTGGGGAAAGCTTTCTCCAAGCATGGCTCTGCAGCAGGGAACATTGAGACCCCTGAGTGCTTAGTGAGGGAAAAACTTTGTGTCCTTCTACCCTTGTCCAATTGCTGGGGTTTTTTTTGGTTTTTTTTTTTGTTTTTTTTTTTAATCCTGTTGAGTTTGGTCTGTGAAATTACAGCCAGAGTGGACATTTCTTGTCTGCAGGGTTTTGGATGGGTTTGGGGAGCCCTTTCTGAGTTGTAATGCATCTGTGCCAGTTATTTGGTGAAATCTCTCTGTGCCACTTATTTAATCCAAGAAATGCAACATTTGTGTGCAAAGCATATGGTCATCAGGATCCAACCTGAGAAGCGGATCAGTGCGGCTCTGGCAGGGAAGTTTAGAGGCTGGAGCTGGCTGAGGCACAGGGACACTTCACAGAATCATAGAATCACAGAATGGTTTGGGTTGGGAGGGACCTTAAAGGATCACATAGTTCCAGCCCTCCTGCCATTGGGCATGGGACACCTGGGACATGTTGCTGGCAGAGGAGGACCTGTCACTGCTCGGGCTGGAGCAACAAAAGTTTAAATTTTCCTTTACTTGGGCAGTCACAATCTAATTTTCCTGGTTTTCGTCCTTGTTCCAAGCTCTGACTCACCTTTTTCTAGGGTGACTCTTTGTTTTTCAATATGCTGTTTTCTCCCCTGATTTGAACTTAATTCCAGAAATCCACTTGGCTGCTTATCTCTTTAGACAGTAAAGTTTAGAAATTAGGAAATACATGGAGCTGGCTCTGCTGCTTCTCCAGCAGTGAGGGAACAGGGATTGGATGGCAGTGGGTGAAATGGAGAAAAGAAGGCCACAGCTACGAGCAGAGCTGCACGTTATATTTAGCTGCTGCTGTGGCAGTGGCAGTCAGGGTGCTGTGGTTGCTGCTCCAAATATGTTCTGGCCAGTTGAGGTTTCCAGCCCTGTAATGGACCAAGTCCACAGGGAGCTGGGCAGAAGTGTCACTGGTTTCCAGCACACTGCAGCTGGGGGATTGCTTTCACGGGGTTCAGGGCTTGGTGATTAATTCAGCAGACTTGGTTAACTTCTGATAAATAATGTCTTTACTATTTGAGAGGGAGATTAAACCCCCAAATATGGGTGTTTAGGGTGCTTCAGTGGGGATGTACTGTGGGAACGTGGCAGGGTGGATACTTCAAACTGATCAGTGTTTTGTTTTTGCTTTTAGCCTTTGCTGACCAAGGGCTGCCTTCTCCTTTAGGGGTGCAGCAGTAATTTTTGGTGTAATGTCTTCTCTTCCAGCCCTGAATCCTGGTGCTGCTGAGGCAACTGCAGGCACTTTAAAGATGTGGGTGAGCACAGAGGAGGGGCAGGAGAATGACAGGCTCAGGACGTGTCCCCTCGAGCAGGTAGGACGCTGCTGTCACCTCGGGTGCTGTGTGTGATGTGGAGCTTTCTGTCCTGTGCAGCCTGGACAGGGAAATGTGGCGTATTCCAGTGTGTCACAGAGATCTCTGTGCAGGCTGCTGGAGCCTGGTGGCTGAAGGAAGTGATGCTGCACTGATTGGCTCTGCTGCCTTGAGAGCAAGGGTTGCTCTTGCTGTGTGGTCAAATCAAGCTTGGCTTATGCTTCCAGGTGTCCCTGAGAAGGGGGAAATTTTTATTTTCTTTGCTTTTGGCTATCACTCCTTGAACAAAGCAGAGTTCAGAGAGCCTGTGTGTTTGTACTTTTCTCCTGGCTGGCTCCTCTATTTGTGTGCTAGTTGCTGATTTACTTTATTTCCATATCACTTAATAAATATCCATCTGTCCCATGCTGTGGATGAGGGGTCAGGAGAGCGATGCTTTTTCCCTTTGGCTTCAGTGGATGGAAGAAGTGTGCTTGGAAATAACATTCCAGTTTTCCATTACACCGTTCCAGGCTTTTGAAGAAGAAATTGGGTCTCATAGCAGAGCCAGCCATTTTATTTGTACAAAAAGTAAGCTCCATGGTTGGACATTAGTGAGCAGACTGGCAGGGAATTTGTTCACCCAATTCATGGCTGTGTGATAAATGACAGTGTCCCTGTGGAAATGGGGATATTCAAACTCTGGAGTGGCTTTTGCCCAGCTTGTGCCGCATCTGGAGACTGCTTGTTTCTAGAATTTATTAAATAATCAGCATTGGGAGTGCAGTAACTGGACTGATGCTGTTTGCTGCAGCTTTCCTGACACAATTCCAGTTCTGTAGCCTGTTAAACTGGTAGGAATAAATTAAGGCACCCTGCTGAAGCATGTGCTGTGCTGGGATCCACGTGCACCCTCAGCCCCCTGAGAGCTGTCCTCCTTGAAATTCCCTCCATTAATTGCATCTAGATGGGTCCTCAAAACCTCATGGCAGTAATTGTGCAAATGCAGTGAACATTGTGGCTCTCTGGTTGTCTGGCTATTACAAACAGAGAATTTTCCAGAAGGAAGAGGGTGAAGCTTTGGTAGCTTCACTCTGCCTTTGCAAACAGAGTCAGTCTCGTAGGATGGGAAAGTAGGGAGAAGGGCATTAAATTTTATATCCCTTGGTATCTGCCATGGAAAGACAGCAATAGTGGATGTGGATGGTTCATATGAAAGGTGTCTGGGTAAATAAGAATGATCCCTTTGTGTTCCAACTGCAGAAAAAGACATTGTTCATTACTGAAGGGCCAGCACCCAGAGATGGCTTGTGTAGTGTGCCATCGTCCCTGCAAGCTCATGGTCCTGTGTTGGCCCATGAAGGCTTTTCAGTATCTTCTGGGGAAGCTTTAAGAACCAATCTGAGGATCTTTGCTGCAGAAGTTGGCCCCTTTCTCTCTGCTCCTCCTTTTCCCCCAGCCTCCTGTGGTGTCCTCTCCCTCCCAATTCATTTGTTTTTAAAATGATTGTGCCATTGTGTGCATCAATACGTGCATGGCCTGTCTTGTTTTTCTCTTGGCCTGAAAGTCCAAAGCAAATCTGTTTATGGTTTTGGTGAGCTAATTCTTCCCCACCCTAGATTTTTAAATAGACTCTTTCTTTACCAAGCTTGCAGAGCTTGCAGGATGTATTGAAGTAATGGGAAAAATATGTTGTGTGTTAACCTTCCTTTTTTTTGTCAAACTTTATTTACAAGACCCTATTCCTGGCAGTGCATCTGGGAAGTGAATATCTGGATGCTGGAGAAAGTAGAAAACTTTGAAATAGCAATGGGCATTTAATGCATTCAGAGAGGAAATGTTTTGAGTTTTCCACATTCAGTGCTTGCATTGTGAAGCAAAGTCTAGTGAGCTGTGCTCAGTTGTCCCTTTAATTATTTATCTTCTCTTGCAAATCCCAGTTTCTAGGCTAGGCTGTTCCCTGGGCTGTCTGTTACCTTCAAACAGGCTCCTCCAAGGCAGCTGCTGACCCAGACCTTGCAGCTGAAGGTAAGAGCAGCAAGGAATGCTCTTGGCCTGTAAATAGTGCCTTGAATTAAGGGCTTGGTATGTCACTGGTGTGTTGGAAATGTTATTTTTGCCTCTTGATTTCATCCTTCCTGCAAATCAATCTCAGACCTGTCTGTTTAGGTTAGCAGCCTTCTCTGCATCCTTGTGGGAGTTGCAGAGCTCCGTGTGCAGTGTTTTCACCAGGGTGCTTTGGCTGCTGGAGGCAGAGCTCAGCCCCAGGGACACCCTGGCCATGATGCCTGGCTGCTGGCTCCTTCCCAGCCCTTGTGCTGGCTCTCTCCTGTAGCCTGCCCTGCCATGGCAACTCCTCATCTCCAACCTGGCTGTGAGTGATTTCTGCTGAAAACTCTGAGCTGCTTGTGGCTGCCATAGGGCAGGAGCTCTCTGTGGAGATGTGGGGCTTTCTGCAGCCTGTCTTGTCTTTCTCTTGGCCTGAAAGTGCTAAGCAAATCTGTTTATGGTCTTGGTGAGCTAATTCTGTGTAGGGTTGGTGTCCCTGCCTATGGCAGCAGGGCTGGACTGAGATGATCTTTAAGGTCCCTTCCAGTGCAAACCATTTTGTGATTCTATGGCCATTACATGTGTAAATGCACTTCTGCAGCCCCAGCTCTGTAGGGCTTGGCTGAGGCCTCTGGGTATTCCTGTAACATAAATAAGCAGGAGTAGGATTTCAAAGCAAGCAAATTTTTGACATACTTGATGTTACGCCTCTTTAGCCCTGTGTTTAGGGCCCAAGGATCTGCAGGCCCACAGCTGCTAGTTTGGTCTTGTTGCTAATAACCCTCTAGAGGTGTTTCTGCTGAGCTGGTTCTTGCAGTGGGCTGAGGGGTTCACCCTGATCTGACGGTGTCAGGGAAGACAGGACCCGTGGTGAGAAAAACACGAGGTGCTTTGACAGAACTGGGTGCCCTGCATGAAGCTGCAGCACTGGATGTGCTCCTCACTGGGGTTTATGGTGTGGAGGGACAGCAAGGACTTCTGGTGAGTAGCCTTAAAGCAGAAAGTGCTGGGGCAGGGTTATCCTACTCATGCAGCCCTTCCACCCAAAGCCTCTGCTCTGCCAGTGAAGAACAGATGGGGAAAAGAGATTCCATTTCCTCACCCTGAGAGGTAAATTTTTTACAGGAGTTTTGTTCACCTGCGAATCTGCAGCAGAGCTCAAGCAAAGAATTCCCCCACATAAAGGCTTTGCAAAACAGGATTGTCCTTTGTCCATCTAATTTGGTAGCACGTGGGGTTTGTTTCTGTAACAGAGTCTTAGAAGAGGTGAATCTCTCTCTCTCTTTTCCTTTTCCCTCTCTCTGTTAAGCTGGCAGTGTTTGTCCTCCCTAGGAAGGTGATGGCTGGGAGCTGGCACTGACCAGTGCCCCTCAGTCCCCAGGCAGGGGCTGTAGCCCTGAGCATGGAGCTCTGAAGCCTCTTCTCCTGTCTCCCCAGTCAGTATGTGTAGCTGCAAAGTTTCCCAGCTTGCAGATCTGATGGAGTTTTCCAAATGCTCTTGCATCCTTTTCCCTCATTCCTCCCTTCCTACTCTTACTTCTTACTGACCTATTTGCTCAGGACATGTATACAATATCAGTGTGACAAATTAAATTGCCTGTACTCAGAAAGATGAGGCCACTGGATGCATAAACTTCTTGGCTAGCCCCACACTAACAGTTTTGACTTCTGCCCCTCACATTGTATTTTGTGAAAGGCAAATTCCATCCTGCATATCCCTTTCCAATCCTATTGCCCAACACTCCCACTATTTGTCATCAGTTGAAAGGGATCTGAGCACTGGAGATATCCACAGATGTGGTTTGATTGTCTGCTGTGTTACAAACCACATCTGTGTATCAGGAGGGTTTGGCTTTGCTGTTCCCCTTTGCAGGGCTTCTCCCCGTGCTGGGGTTTGGGATGTGCAGTGGCTCTGCTGTTCCTCTGGTGAGGTGAGCAGTGCCTCAGGAAGGCACCGGGCTCCAGCAGCAGGAGACTCCCAGGAGCAGCCAGGCTGGATGCTCCAGAGATGCCCTCAGCCAGCCCTGTCTGGCAGGGGTGCCCTGAGGCTGGGGAAGGCTCCAGTGGAGGCTGTGTCCAGTCTCTGTGAAGGAACTGGTGTATGCTTGAACAGGTTTTCTTTATGAAGGGAAAGAACTGTGCCTGTGGCCTGTGAAAGTCTGGATAAAGTCCATTCTATTGTTTTGTACCAACACAAACCAGTGGCACACCAGGTTCAAGGAGAGGCCTGATGCAAAGAGGCTTTGGGATGTCTGGCTCAGAGCTAAGGCTGCAATATTCTGGGTCCTCAGAGGTATTTGTGAAAGAAGACACAAATCCAAGGTGAAATGGTGAGTTCTTACTCACCACCCTTCAAACTGTGGACTGGAGGCCACTCCTCAAAACAAAGTGATTCACTGCAGAGGAAAACCAGCTTTATTAACCAGCTGTATTTCCCAGCTTGATCTGGAGCCTTGTAATCATTTTGGTGGTTCAGCTCTCTGCAGCGCTGAGGAGTTGTCTGTTCCAGCACACTGAGCACGCTGCAAGTTTTATTTTATTTCCAAAACAGCCCTTTAAACATGTTGGGCTGTAAGGGAAACTTGTAAGAATTCCCTTTGCCAGTATAATTCAGTGGCAGTGCAAAATAGGAGGGTGTCTGACTAAAGGTGACCCATTAAAGGGTGATTTCTGATAAATAACTAGACTGGGGACTCACAAATCCTGAGTTTAATTACTGACTTTGCTATAAGCTTCCTGTGACCTTGGGCAAGTTATTTAAAATTGCTTTGTGCCTCATTTCCCTTTCAGTGACAGCATTTCCCTTCCAGCCAGGAGCTGTGGCAGTGGGAAGATGTCTGTACCCTTTTCCATAGCTGCTGTGTGAAGAACCTGGATGGATTAGGAAGCATGACCATCTCATGGGCCTCTTTTCTGTTTTCCTGGGGAAAGCAGAACAGGATGTCCATTTAAAGGGTTTTTCAGGTATGCAGGGAATAAGTTCCATTAGGTCCTGGGGCTCCTGGCATAAGTGCACTAGCAAGGTGGTTGCTCCTTGAGCTGTAAAGGCTTCTTTAGCACTGCTCTCAGCTCTTGAGTTTTAAATTGATTTCCAGCTTGGGCAGAGCAGGTTTCTGGTGCTCCTGTGCTGCCTTCCTGCTTTGGACCTGGGTGAATGCTAAGGAGAGGCAATGGCTGTGGGGATAAAGTATTGTATCTGCCATGGGGCAGGAGCTCTCTGTGGAGATGTGGGGATTTGTGCAGCCTGGTGTGGGCTTGGTGTCCCTGCCCATGGCAGCAGGGCTGGACTAAGATGATCTTTAAGGTCCCTTCCAATGCAAACCATTCTGTGATTCTGTGGCCATTACATGTGCAAATGCACTTCTGCACTTCCCCACGGCAGTGTGCAGACAGATCCTGGGCAGATAATTTCATCTCTCCCTGATTCTTCCCTGACTGCTCCTTCCCAGTGTAGGGTAACAGCACTGACCACCCCTTTTCCCACTCCCTAAATGCCAGGAGAAGCTTTCCAGCATGTCTCAAATATGCTAAAACCTTGTGGCTGGAATAGCAGACATCTAGGGGGAACAAGGGGCTGGCTGTCTCCTGTGTGCTGCTCTGAAGGCTCCCTGCCATTCCCATGGGATGAGCTTTGGGAAGCCCTCACATGACAGCTGTCCTGGGGGGAGCTGCCTCTGGCTGCTCTGTTCCAGGTACAGAAGAGTTGAGAAGGAGTGATGCTGAGCCTGCTTTGTCCTGGGGACATGCAGCCCCTCTTCCCTTTGCCAAATCCAGGGGAATATGCCAGCCTGAGACCCCCACTCTGTGGCAGTGAGCGAGCTCCAGCTGGTGTGGGATGCTGTGGGTGGATGGAAATGCTCATCTTTGGCATGTGGCAGAAATCAGGCCTCGTGGTGGTTGTGGGTAGGAAAGTGCTCTTGGGGAGTATCTGACTATCCAGAAAAATTAAAAATACTGTTACCTGTATTTCCCTCTGGTCACACAGTTGGTCCAGTGGTTTGTGCAGGCTGTTGAGAACCAGCAGTGTGAATTGTGGCCACTCTTTCATCTTTGGTGTGAATATATCATATGAAATTTCTATCACCTGTGCAAGAGGTATGGCCCAGCAGCTGGAAAAATCCATCCATTTTGGACAGAAGCTTTACTTTCGTCTCCATCCTTCTCTTCCCAAGAGCCAAAACCCCAGCCCCCTTCTCCTTCAAGGTATCCTGAGTTACTGACTGTCCTGCTGGGATGCTGAAAGGCTGGGCAGCTGGCAGCGTGTGGCCTCCAGGGCACAGCAACAGGCTGGGGCTGCTTCTAGATCAGGGATTGTAAATCTCAGGCTACAGGTAAGTCTGTCTGCTCCCTCAGACTCTGCCTGTAACTAGGAGTAAAACTCTCTTGAACAAGCACCCCTGACTCTAGTGAAAGGGAAGAAATTTAATTCAATGTACAGGATGTGGTATCATTAAGCACTTCTGCTGTCTAACCCTCTTGTTTTTCCATTTTGTGGTTTGTGTGATCTTCCTGCTGGGCCAACAAACATTTAAGGCTGTGGATTTTCCCCCAGGTTGTGAGACTTTTAGTTGTTCAAGCCACTTTGTGTGTAGGGGAGGGTGAGCTCCAGACTGATGCATGTGGAAGATCACATGGATGTGTGACTTCTAAAAGTCTCCAGGGTTGTCTGTTGGAGGATCTTGGAGCTCTGGGGAGAAGCTTTGGACATGTCTCTTGGGAAATTCTAAAATGCCATGGAAATAACTAGTGACCAAGGAAGGGAGGGATGTGGGGAAGATGCCAGGCAACAAGGAGGAGGCTGGCAGCAATTTCCTAATGGAGCTGAACCCTGGTGAATGGTTTCAGAGCACTGATGTACTCTGGGGGATGGCAAGGGACTGTACCCTGAATATCCCACAGACAGGGAGCTGCCATCCTGTGGGACCTTGCCGAGGATGGCAGCTTGAGTCATTTAAACAGTGAGGATGTCTCCTGCACTGGCAGCTTCTCAGCACTCACCAGCACTTGCAGGTGATGATGAGACTTGTGCCAAATTTGAGAAGGGTGGAGAGGATGAAGGCTACCGGGTAGGAGCAGCTGGCCGTGAATTTTGCGTGTTGCCCATGTGGTTGCTGCTTGCTTTCGATGTGCAAACAGATGGTCCAGAAGACCAAACACGGTGGCAGTGCTCTGGACAGTGCTGCCAGCCACTCTCCCAGCTATGCCTGGCAGGCATGTGCAGTGTTACAGCAGTAATCCATGGAGAGCTCCCTGAAGGAGCCCTCCTGCTCTGCCTGCTCGGGCCCTTTGGGAGGCAGCTCAATGTGGAATTGATCACAAGGGTGTTGCTCTCGTGAGTTCCTCTGCCCTGTCTGCTCCTGATGGGATCAGGGATGAGTCCTGCAGGCTGTGAGCACTGTCCCCTGGCTGCCCTGACGTGGGAGGGTTCTATTCCCTTGATCCTGTGTGGTGGGTGATGATGGGCTTGTGCATGGAGGGAGTTCCCGCTGTCCTGAGCCTTATCCAGCGGGACACGCTGTCATTTTGGTGCAGCATCATGAAGATGCTCCCAACTCTGTTCACTCCTAGCCCAAAGAAGAGGGCAGGTGCCTGGAGGACCATGTTCTCCTCACCTGACTGTGATTTGGGCTGCTGGCCCAGAATTGAAGTGCTCCATCATGGCATTACCAGTCGGCCATCCCCGTTCCTGTGTGTGCAGGCTGCCTGCTGACACAGCATGGATGTTTTTACCTTACTGTCCCCCGTGCTGACTCCTGCAGTTTACTTTATCCTGCTGTTTTCTTAGTGCTGTGAAACAGAGTTAATAATGTTGCTGTGCCTTTTACCCTAATGAGGATAATGGATGTTTTAGACTGGTGTAATAAGACAGTCCTTCATTTTTATCTGAAAAGCCAGAAGGGGTTCTTGATTTCTGTCTTGCTGAAGTTATAACATAGTATGTGATGCCTTTGGTGTAAACCAGAAATATTTCTGTTATTCAGGGGATACTTTGCAATGAGAACTTTTCCATGTTCATTTGAAGGGCTGGGAAATTTTAAATTTGCAACAGATGGATTTTCTCCAAAGGCTTCAGGTTAAGTCAGCTCTAAGGAAAGACAGTCTTCATATTGCAAACTGATTTTTTTTTAATTGACTCTTATTTAATTCCCTCATTCCCATGAAGGATGTTGTTCCCTTCTGCTACTCCTGCACCCAGTCTCACCTAAGTCCATGCAATTGTTTGTGAAGGGTGGGGTGGTTTCAGGAGGGCAAAATGCAGCAGTCAGCTCTCCTGTGAGCACTGTAAAGGTAGGAAACAGGCACAAATCCTTTTTGTTTTCTCTCATCACTCCTTTGTCACCAGTCTTCAGGTCTGATTTGGCAAATAGAGCAGCTATTAGTGAACTCCCCACTGTGAACCGGGGTGGTGAGATGGTAACAAAGTCTCTTTGCACTTGTATGGACATATAAAATACTTAGAAAAGTGATCTAATGGAGCTATTGGAGATGTACTAGTTGGTTCACACCTGGCTGCATGCACAGAAAAAGAGGATTTCCTTGGACTGTCATTTCTAGGGATGGATTTTTGAAGCCTGTGGCCAAGACCTGAAGATAGGTTTGCCATTGGTTGGTGGTGATTGGGCTGTACTTGCATAATGATAGTAATTTCCTTCTTCTTATATCCTAAATTTGATTTATAAGACCATGCTGCAGTGTGACTTTTAAGTGTTTGTTTCTGCTGGCAGCTGGCAATGTATTAGCTGTGATCCTTTACAGAAATAAGTGTTCAGTGTTGGAGCTAAATTGAATAATATGGTGGTGCTTGTGTCTTAATCTTCCAAATAGCTCCGTTAAGTTTGCTACATTGATGTCTGAAAGGCTTAAAAATAATAAACTCCATTGTATAGAGCTTTGAATGCAGAGTGGAAGCTTAGTAATTGCTGGCAGTTCATGGGCAGACTCACTAAAACATGGCAAGGAGGCAATTCTCCCAGCACGCCTGAATTTTTTAAAATAATCTTCTTGTATCAAGGCCTTGTGATCCACAAGGTACAAAGTATATCTATATGAATTCCGGCTTGTGGGACTCAGTCCAAAACCCAAACCCTTTAGTTGCAGTGTCATATCAATTTAAAATTTGTCTTGTGTCTTCCTCATCAGTCTGCTGGGACCTGTTTGCATCCCGAGCTTTTGGGCAGGGTAGATGGAGTGAGCTCATCTTGGTTGTCAGCAGAGAGCTGAACTCCTGAGCCCCCATCCCAGTTCCCAACCTTTTGCTCTTCACAGGAAGTGGGAAAAAACCTAAATACATGGTGGTTTGTTTCTTTTTAATGAGTTTCTCAGGGAATCAAGTGTCAAAGGAAAAGCTCTGAAATCAGAGATCTGGGTCTGCTGTTTCTTCTCAAAAGATGTCTTCGGTTCCCCTGCATCCTTGTGAATTAGTTTTTAAATGAGGAGTTGCAAACAGCAACTTAGGAAAAGGCTGGTTGGACTAGCAGGAATGATTTAAAAAAACAAACAATAAACAAAAAAACCCAAACAACAAATCCCCCCCTCCACCCCCCCCCAAAAAAAACCCAAAACAGGAGAGGAGAAGGAGGAGAATGTGATTTGTTTATCACAACTGAACTTGAAACTAATTTAAATGTCTGTCTTCTGAGAGTAAGGAAATTCCTTTAGCTTCCAGCAGTAAATAACTAGGATACTTTCAGCTCACAGCTGATCTAGAGGATGGTGAGTTGCCAACTCAAAATATAATTGACTCTCCAGTAAGGCCACTCCATTCGAAGTGTCACTAAACAGCTGGAGGAAGAGGAGAGTCCTGTCTGGCATGGTTCATTTCACAAATAACCCTTGAACTTTGTTCTGTGTCTCTTGAGTTCTGTCCAGAGTGTCTTGACAAATGGTTTTGAACAAATACAGTTTCTAACCAGGGAGCAAATCACCAGGATTGCATCTGGGTGGCAGGTGCATGATCCAGATGCCCAGATTTTGCCCAGAGAGATCTCAAATCCTGTCTCAAATCCATTTTTCTCTTGCTGTCAATCCTAAAAGACATGGTGGGTATTTCAGAGAAAGGGAGAAGGTTGTCCCATGGGAAATCTTGGGGGCCAGTGAATGAGGGTGTTGTGGTAAGGATGGTTGTTCTCCATACCAAGCTCTTCTTGGCAACTCACTGGTGAAGGATTTAATGCTGGCTGTGGTGAGCAGGATTTCCGAAATTCAGCTTCTCCCCAGACTCATCTCAGCAAAGGGTTTGGCTGTCAGAATACTGAGCTCTCTTAATGGTCTGCCCTCTCTGTGCCAGCAGGGCCTGTCCTGTGCAGTCCAGTTGGGATTTCTGGAAGTCTGTCACTTATGTAGGTGCTAAAAAGGAACTGAACTTATTTGGGAACTGGTGTTCCAGCTGAAGGAGCTGAGCACTTGCCAGTGTGACCATACGCTTCTGAAGTCCTTGTGGTTCAGTGCTTTAGTTCAGGATATTGTCTATTTAAGGCAATGGAAGGAAGCCCTGTGCCACTCTTGCAGAGTAGGTATGTGAACTTTAAGCACCAGGACCAAATGGTAGTTCTAGAATTAGATGGTGTCCCTAATTTCCCTCTTCAGTTTTAAGTGGATGCAGCATTCTTCACTTACAGCCTTGACTGTTGTGTTGCATTGTTGTATGGGGTTGAACATCTGCCCCTTCCAGCCACAAAAGTGGCTGTGTTCCAGTGGGGGGGTGGTTTCTTTCTATTCAGGGATCCTCTGAGGCCTGGAAAAGCTTGAGTATTAGGCATGACATACTGTCAACTGCTGCAGATCCCCTTGGCTCCCTCCTCCCAACATCTGCAAGGCCGGAGTTGTCCATCTCAGGCTTGTCCATGTACAGTGCACAGAGCAGAAAGACCCAATTGCTACCAGCTGCTGCTGAGCAGGAACCTGCCCAACGCATGCAGGAAACATTTGTGGTCCCAGCCTGTAGCAGAAGAGAGGGAAGAGCTATCTCCAGCTCCCTCAGGAGGGGTGTGTTGCTGGACCACTGTCCTGGGATCTTTCCCCACTCACAGCACCCTGGTTTGGGATGCTCATCCTCCATCCAGCAGCTCTGCTGTAGCTCCCTGTCCTGTGGGGTGGCAGGGGATGGAGCAGGCAGAGCAGCAGACCCGGAGGAGCACCGTGCACCACATTAAAGGCTTGGATGCTAAAGCAGAGCCGTGGTGAGGGACAAGGTGTCTGTCTCACACAGGTCTCTCAGCCCAGTGTTTTTTTCCCGGCAGCATTGTTTCCTTGATTGACTGGAAGTTGGCTTGGCAAAAGCCTTTTGAATATTCATTTGGCTGACGGGAGATGAGAGTGTGGTAGCTCCTTGAAATCAGCTTGGGGAGGGGAAGCAAATAAGACTGCCTTTTTCTCACTCCTAGTGCTACTTGAACTCTCTCAAATGCATGCTTCACATGGATAAATGATTGCAGAGGCCTCAGCTTACCTAACAAGCCTGCTGTTGTACAGCAAAAATTATAGTGCCTGCATACTTGCCTTCCTCATTTAAAAGCCCATTCCTCATTAATATCACTTTATACATATTATGGCAGCTCAGAGTGCCATTCCTCTTCTCCCCACCCATTTCCTTGTCTGGCTGTGACATACAGGAACTACACCCAGTGCTTGACTCGCCTCTCCTGACCTTTTGTAACTTGGCTCCAAACTCCTTTTTTTGGGTCTTTTGCAAAACACTGTCAGAAGGGAAAAATCCTTTGTTAAAACACAGCCAACTCCTGCCTCAACGTGGAACAGTTTGTTCTGCTGAAAGAATGAGCCAGTTCAGTGAGCAGAAAAACATTGCCATAAACCAGCGGGCTCAATAAGCTGCAAAAGCCATCGGCTGCGCGCAGCGTCTGAAAGGACGACTCTGAAGCAGAATGCATGGGGATGGAAAAAAATAATCCACAATCCCAACCTGCCAAACCCTGTTTCTTTGCTTTCAGACGAAGTATTTTGCAGTTTTCTTTTTGGTTATAGCAACTGTAAGTGGAGGAATGGGAGCTGAGGCTGAGCCAGGATGTAACACAGCTCTCGAAGCTGCATATTGCAAAAGGGCACAGGGGATGAAGTAATCCAAAAATGTTCAGCTGGGAAGGGGCTGCAGCACTCGTAGTCATCAGGCTGTGCTGCAGATGATCATCTCCAGCGCCTCTGGTACTGTTTAGTAGCTTGGTTTAGTCCTTCCCACCCACATCTTGTTTTAAAGCTCTGGGCACTCTTTACTTCCCTGGAATTGCTGCGGGTCTGTCCCTTTTGCGGCTGCTCAGTAACTGGTGATCAGGCTGGTGAGCAGCCTGGCTTCAGCAGGAGCTTCTTCATTCCACAGGGGACTTGGATGCTTGGTGAGAAACCTGTGTGACAGGCTTTTGGGGTTGTGTCTGCAGTGGGATTGTGTTGGTGCTGGTATAAAAGCTGACACTGGTTTTCTTTTAGCAGTAAATGTTGTGCTGGCAGTAGAGTTGTGGTTCCCGGATTTGGGGTGATGGCCCCTCAATTAAAGTGACCCGTTTGGAGGTGATGGTGCAAGCCTGGCAGTGGGGTTGTGAGCAAAGGTACATCAGAAAGGTGGGCTCCAAGGCTTCTCCAAGATGATTCCTTGGGAAGGGACAGGCTGTAGCTGTGCTGAGAGCACAGTGGGGCTGTGGCACTGTGCGTGCTCTGTTGCCATTGGGTGCTCACACCTGTGAGCTCCTCAGCAACTCAGCCGGGCATTCCCTGCTGATTTAAAAGTCTCAAGTATCCTTGTTGGAAATTTGACGTGGACAAAGATCTACCTCTGGTGCTTATTCATTGCTCTGAGATCCCCAGTAGATTTTTGTCTTGGAGTTCAGTAATTTCAGATAATAAAACACAAAGAAGTGTATTTTAGGTGTAACCTATTCATCTTCACTTACATACTGAAGGGCTGCATCTGCCAAAGCTGGGTGTGTCCTACAGAAATGGTGATGCTTGACCAGGAGCTCCAAGGGTGGGATCACAAGGTGTGTGGTACATCTGAAGGTGGTGTGGCAGGATGTAATTGATCTGTGAGGTACCTGTGTTTGAGATGAAATCACGAACAAAGCCCTGACAATGCAAACAAAGATAAAACATCCAGAGAAAGCACAAGGGGCTGAAATGGGAACTCCAGTGTGTTTACCAGCATGGTCATACTGTCCTGTTCAGGCACAAACCAGCCTGCTGGCAGTCACCAGCTGAGTGTGAGGTGATGGGACACCCACATATTGATGAGCTGAGGGACTTCTTGAAGCTCCATTAATGCTATCTGGTGTCCTCTGCTGGTAGTGCTAACCTCTGAGCTGGCTCTGTTGGGATGTGATTATCTGTCTGCTGGGCCTTTTGCTTTGGGGGAATGCCGGGAATGTTTTGCAGCATGGACAAAATCTGAGGATTGAAGCTATGGAGGTGGGTGCCTGGGTTGCTGGAACTGTGAACCCTGCTAAGGTAGTGCAATGCAGAGCAAATCTGTAATGAAGCCTCTGTGCCAAAAGAGATTATTACATTTTTGGAAGATGTTAATGGTATGATTACATAACATTTATTTTGTGCTCAATCAAATGGATGAAGGCAGAGGAAAAGGAGTGAATTAATGTTAGTGATGTTCAAACAGAAGCACGCAAAGCTCTGAGGGATGATCAGTGGTTTTGTTTTGATGTGTATTGTGGTGGTTGTTTTTTATTCCTCACATTCTCTTGAAATATAGCACACAGGCTTGTCTCTAAGGGGGGCACGTTGCCAGTAGTCTAAAGGTTATATTATCCCAGTGACCTATTTTTATACTCTAATCGTGTTCTGTTTCAGCCGGCTCTTTCTAACCTTCCATCTTGCTCAGTTTTGTGCTTGTCTGGGGGGGGAAAAAAAAAAAAAGCAGAGATAATTGAGCTTAGTCCCTGAGTGCTGAGGCAGCCTCTGCCCAGATACCAACACACAGGAGAGGTGCTGCTCTTACAGCACAAGAGCAATCCAAACACAGCTCGGGAGTGGGCGACTAGTTGAGACAGGGGGATGAGGAGCTCTGTGGGGCAGAGGAGAGAGGGCTTCTCTTAAAGGCAGGTTTAAAATGGAGAAGTCCAGCAGTTTGGAGAAGGGTGAAATTTTAATGAATAGCTCTGTTTAACTGGTCTAAATGGAAAAGACGCTTTTCTGCTCTAGGCCTGCCAAGGAATGGAGAATGAATACGATTGTTCGGTCAACTGGCTCCCACTGCATTTAGACTGTACCCACGGTTTCAAAGCCAGGCTTAAGCTACAAAGCACCCTGACCAGTTGGCATAAAGAGAAATTGTTCCTTAGTACAAATGTTGACTGTGATGCTGCTTGAAGCTGAAAACTGCTGAAGTTTGTGCGTGTGTTTGTACATTCGTGCAGTGTGGAATAATAAGATGTGAAGAGCCTTTCTTGCCTGCGTGGCCTCTCTGGGGCTGAGGTTATTGTATTGCTGGTGGCTCTGCTTGTTCATGTTACGGTTGGAGTGCCTGCAGAATTAGTGTGGTACCAGTCTGCTCTGGAGGGGAAATCTCACTAACTGCTCACTGATGAACTTGCAATCCTGAATGGGGTTAAAGCCCCAAAGAATGAAGTGTGTCACGACCTTGGCCTGGGTTATGAACCAGGCTTTGGGTGGCAGACACTACCTCCAGGTGCAAGGGCATGGCCTGGGGATGCATGCCAGAAGCCAGGGTGATGCTCTGCTGCTGGCATTTTTAGGCTGCTGGAGATGTTCCCGTGCTGTGACTTCCTCCCAGCTGCAGCCTCTGCAGAGTTTCTTGGGGAGGGTGCTGGACTCCAGCTAGCTGGGATGCACAACTGAAGAGTGGGAACAGAAGAGCTCAGCCCTGCCAAATCCTGCCCTTTCTTCTCCTTCACAGAGCCATGCTGGCACAGCTGCCAGAGAGGTCCCTCCCACACCTTGGAAGTTTCTCTGGAGAGGTGATCTGTCCCTGCTGGCTGTGTCTGTCCATATGGAATGACAGGGATGTGGCCTGGAGAGGTCTTTGCTGAGATGTCCATCCACACAGTGTGTCCCTGGGATGGATGAGCAGTAGCCCCCACTGGGCAGCTTTTAGCAATAAATAATTCATACTGGTGGAATTCCTACATGACTTCTCATGAACAGACTGCAAAGGCAGAAGGAATGTTAATGCCCAGCCAAAGAGGAAGAGTCCCAGGACTCCCTGGCTGGCAACAGGGTGGCCATGGGCCTGTACCCCAGATACATAGACCTGTTTATCCTCCCTTCCCCAGCACCATGGTAAATGCACCCAGTCCCAGCCTACTGAGCTGGCTCCCCAGGCAAACTGGGAGCCTGTCATGCTGGGGGACCTGCTGTCAAACACAGTGGGATGTTTGTGGGGGTGGGAAGGGGAAGGGGGCTCAGCCCTCAGGTTTGGGTTGATGGTGCTGGCCACAGGGATCATTTATTTAATGGCCTGGCTAATTACAGTGTGCTTGGGCAGCCATCTGGAACTCCCAGAGACAGTGCTGCATCTTTGGACCCTGGCTGGAGGTAGAGCCTGAAGGGGAAAGAAAAAATCTCAAAAGCATCAACTTTTTCTCCTTTGATTTCTTCCTCTTTCCCCCCTCATATGATGCTATCAGCTGGGGCCTGCAGAGCTTCAACTTAAAAACAAACCGCTTTTATTTCAAGTGCCAATATTGTGCTTGGCTCCATATGAGACAGAAACATTAACTTTGTCTCTGACCTGGGGAGCGTGTCTGCCTGCCTAGCAGGCACTGAAAGTGTTGAGAAAACTGTTATTTTACTTCTATTTTGGTGCCGATTTTTAAAAATCTGATTTTTTATTAATTTCATTTTATTTTAACGGAGCATTCCCTCTTCAGCAAAGCACCAGAGCCCACAAAGCATGCAGCCTTTTGTGTCCCCTTGGAGCTTTGTCCCTGGTGTCAGTGTTGGCACCCAGGAGCTGGCAGGGCTGGGGGCAGGGGAGGGCAGCTGTCCCTGTGTTCCCGTGCCTGGGCAGTGGGACTGGAGCTGCTGTGTCCTGGTGCTGCTGCCTGCTGGGTTTTCTGGTTGCTGTTTCTAGGCGAGGTTTGCAAAAGGTCACAAAAAATTAATCTGCTAACTGGGGACCTTGGCACTGCATGCAGTGAATGTTTTGCATTAGCAACCTAACTCGTTAATTCAGTGAAACATTTAAAACCAAACCAGTTATATCCAGCCAAGCTGGAAAAAGCTGAAAGTTCATACTCAGCAGTGCAGATTTCGAAACCTCCCTTTGTTAATCTCTGGAGAAGTAAATTTTCTGCTATTGCAGAGCTCACTGTGACTGGTCTGGGCATTGTTTCCCTCAGCAGAGGCAAAGCTGCTCTGCAGAGGGTTGGTTTTGTACCTGGAACTGCCACCTTTCCCTCCAGCCTTAGTTTCTGTGAGCATCACTGGGAAAGAATTGGTTTTACCCTGCTTTAAGTCAGTTTTCCCTCAAATTTCCAGCAATCGGGATGGTTTAGGTGCACTGGACGTTTGACCTGCTACTCTGCTACCTTACTATTAAATTAGCAGGTATAAATTAAATAGGAACCATGAATTTTAAGTACAATAACTTTGTCTTCCTGGCTCCAGGTAACTCTTCCATTCAGCTTTGTTTTGTTTTCCAGTTAATCATAAAATAATTCATAGTGTCATAAATGAAAATTTGTCCAGCCAAATTAAAAATGAAAAACATAAAATATTTATTTTATTATCAAATTCTATCTAGCCAGCCACAAGGAAAGAACAGAGCCGAGCCCAGGGTCGGCCCTGGGTGTGCAACAACGAGGTCAGCCTCAGCAGAGGTTTTCCTCTATGCCCACACACCTCCATCCTGGCACAAGCAGGTTTTATAGGGAAAATTCCACCTGAGGCCAAGATTTCGGCAGTCAGTCTTTTCTTCCATTCAGAGTCCATAGGTTAATAAGATTTTCTTTTTTGGTGATGAGAAAGAACAATTCAGTGTCCGGAGTTGTTGAATCCCTCAATGACGATGACATTTACGGGAAGGCTGCATTCACATGTGTCTGCTGGAGGATTTCCATGATCTCCATCTCGGGTTGTTCATGCAATGATCAGTGCCTGGGGTCCCTGTGTCTCTCCAGACATGGCCCATCTCCTGGCTGGGTTCTAATATACAACAGGTCTTGTCTGCGAGGGTGGGGAGGCTTCTAATACAAACGAGCATAATCTAACAAGTATCCAATATTACATATTTCATACAAGGAATGGTGCGAATTATGTTTACTACACATAACAATAGGAAATGGTGTTCTTCACTCACAGCTGTGCACATGGGTCTGAGTGGTGATATATACACTGAGATCAGTTGTAAGGATCTTTTTCAATTGATTATTTTTTCTGCTATTAATTTACCCTATTAATTAGAACAGCCTCACTTTAATGAGGGAGAAATCAGTGAATTATCCATTCTGTTATATATTAGTGGTGTATTAAAGTATTAAGTGCATTCCAGAAGGTGAGCAGTGAATAAAACATGCTCCCAACTTGTAGTTATGCAACTGTTCCATGGAAATGAAATGGACAAACAGTACACTTGATTATTTTTTTTTTTCCCCCAGTAAATTGCCACTATGATTCACTTCCAGCTAAAATTTGCAATCTGGGTTCTCAGGTGGAATTAAATACTGGAGCCCCGCAGGAGAGCTGTGGTGGCTGGGGCTGCTTTGATTGCATTTTTAAGGAAAGTTGTTGGAGAGAGCACAGAGTTGGATGCAAATGTGCTGGTAAATGAAATGCAGAGCTTTTAGATTCTCTGTAGGTGGGTCAGGCCATTCACACTTACCCAGAATAACAGCGATGGAGTGCTCGGGAGAGGCACTTTGTTAATGTGGCACAATGGGGGTCTTTGTGAGTCTCTGTTGCTTTGTATCAAATTTACTCTGTTGACAGATAAAAATCATCTTTTTGATATCTGGAGACTCCATAAACACTGGGTCAGATCTGTCAGGGACTGGAACTGTCTCAGTAATAGAGACTCGAGTTTGCTGGAAAGAAAAAAGGTTTCAGTGGGCCCAGCAGCTTCACTCTGTGCTAAAGCTGCAGGATAAAATGAAATAAGTATTCTCTTTTACCATTGCTTCCCTGACATGAAACTCCTCTCAGCCTTTAAAGCTGTATTTTGTAGCCTTCGGGCTGATCTTACTGCTTTTTCCCCAATTGACTCGACTTGGAAAGGTCATGGCAGCCTGCTAGACTGTGTAATATTTAACTTAGCATCAAAATGAGGATCTCAGGATTGGTGTCAAATGGATGCTTTTCCCCTCTGAATAGCACAGCCCATTCATAGTCATCCAAATATTCCACTTGCTAATGCTAATGAATAACTTTCTGGCCCTCTGCAGAGAGCAGGACTAACCACGGGAAGGTGGGATGAGAGTGGCACAAAGCAGGTATTGAGATGTGCAGTCCTTAGTGCCTAAATCCAGCTCACGCCTTTAATACCTGGTTTATTTATAGAATTTTTTTTAAAGTTATAACTTCTAGCCCTTCACCATGCCTTAGCATAGCCAGCAGTCTTTTCTGATGCCAAGTTCAGTGATGACTAACACTGTTTACAGGACTGTTTTGTAATCTCAGATCGGCCCACATTAACGGGAAGTTACGTTTTCCAGTCAGTCTTTCAAACGGTGCCTGAGAGTTGCTGAGGCCAGAGCCAGCCATCCAGGCTCTTCCGTTTGGAAAAAATTATGTCAGCTTTCAGAACAAGCTCTTAAAAAAATCTAATAAAGTTAGGGAGGTCATTTGAAATTGAACTTCCTCCATTTGATTTTTTAAAAATTTCTTTTGCATGAGGATCTTTCATTCCACTGTTGTAAAAACTACCAACAAAACTAAGCACAGGAGGTATTGCGTAAGCACCAACAAGGCATTTGCCTGATCTGCATTTCTCAGTGCATGAGATCAGCTCCAAATATCTGATCTGAGAAAGCTGCTGGTGCACAACTGCTTTAACTGATAGGAATTACCTCTGTGAGTCATCTCATAGGATGGTAAGTTTGTTTTTTTTTTTTTTTTTTAAGTTCAGGTTTTTATGAGTGTTTTTATAAAGCTCAGTTGCTCTTACTGTAAATCGCAGGGAAATCTGGCATAGAGTCTTTGTAATATGAATCAGTGTGTCCATATGCCTCCAAGTGACCTTGCAGTCTGGAAAAATACCATTTTATCCCTCTGACGAAGAGAAAAAAAAGCAGAGTTGCTGTAGAAAAGGTTGACAGAGGGGTGTCACCAGGCAGATGACTCCTGGTGCCAGCTACAGCAGCTTTACTGCCCTGGGGTCATGATCTCAGGCACAGAGCATTTGCTGTGCAAGTCAGAAAGCTGCATCAGGCCAGGAGTAAGGTTGTGGCTAATGCCTCAGCCAGCCCTGACCTTCCACACGTTGGAGCATTTCAGAGTCTGCTTTAGCTTCAGAGGAGGGAAAAAAAAATAAAGGAAAAAGCTATTGTTGGTTGGTTGGGTTTTGCTTATTTTTGTTCGGTTTTGGTTTTAAATGTAACAAATCTCTGGTTAGCCCAAGGCCAGCTAGATGGGCTTGCACTGACGAGAAATTACACTTTTTTAGGGAATACCCCAGTGCACTGGGTGGTCTGACTGCCAAAAGCTGCAGAGGTGGTGGGAGGGGAAGCCTAGGAGCCAGGAACATTGTGATGCTGCTCTTGAGCTTTGAGGCCTTTACTTTGCCTTGCAGCTCCAGACGAGGACTCACAGCTGGTGTTGGAACAGGAATGAAGTGTACACAGGATGGGAAGGGCATCTCCCAAATGCTTTGCAGGCTTGCTGAGCAAGGAGGGCTAAAATACTGCAGCCTCTTCACTCGTAGCAGCAGCTCTGGGTGTCTGCAGAGACTCTTGGCACAGGCACAGTGCTCTGAGCTGGCAAGAAACTTCCTGACAGGGTGGATATAAAATGCTGATTTTGAAAAAATTGAAGTGTCCAGGGGGGTGTATGTGGATTTTTCATCCTTTTTTAGTGATGGAAAGCAGGCATTTTCCCAGGGGATCCTGCCTGGTGAGACTGAGCTGGGACCTGGGCACACAGGGAGCCCGGGCACTGTTCTCCCTGCTGAAACACCAAGGATGGGTCTTGACAGGGTAGAATGAGGGGAAAGTTCAGTGGTTTTTCTCCTTAAATGAGAATTTGATATGGGCTGTAAAAGTGATACGTTTGTGTGTTTGGTTTGAAACAGATAGCTCACAGGTTTAGGTGTGAAAAATACAGTAAATCCAAGGCCAAGTTATATTTTTCCAATGAAAGAAGAAAAATTATTTATTGAGTGAAGCAGTTAAATACCAGAGCAGTTGTACTTTGTGTAATACTGAGGGAACTAACCCCTCCTCCCTCTCCTTATCCTCAGGTTCAATGGCAAATATGAACATTTGTCAACAACTCCTTGGGACATCATGAGTTCATTGGAATCTGGACCACAGAGCATTTGCAATAGTGCTTTCTAAATTTGAATTTAATTTAAATGAAAGAAAAATAGTCCTCTGGATCAACTGTAACGATGGCTAGCAAAAGGAAATCCACAACTCCCTGCATGATACCAGTAAAAACACTGGTGCTTCAGGAGACCGAACAGGATGCTGGAGAAGATGATCCTGAAGGAACACAAGCAGAGGCTCCTGCAGAAGGACCAGCAGCGAGTGATGCTGGGGCCAGCAACAGCAATAATGGAGCTTTGTCCAACGGGCACCGCGGCATTGCCGACGGTGACACTTACATCTGCAAGCCTTGTGACTTCGGGTCTCAAGACCTTCACCAGTTCTTCGGGCACTTGGACTCTGAGCACTCAGACTTTAGCAAAGACCCCGCGTTTGCCTGTGTCGGGTGCAGCTTCCTGGCCAACAGCCACGAAGGGCTCTCACACCACAACGCCGAGTCGCACGCCGGCGAGACCAGCTTTGTCTGGAGGCTGGTGAAGCAGGACAGTCGTACAACCGTGGAGCAAAGTCTCTGTGAGGCCACCAGCAGCCATGACCTGCCAGGAGATGTCCCTGAGGAAGGGGCAGATGGCCAGTCTGAAATTATCATTACCAAAACCCCTATCATGAAGATAATGAAGGGTAAACCCGAGGCCAAAAAAATCCACACGCTGAAGGAGAATGTGTCAAGTCAGCTGGGTGGTGAGTCAGAGATGAAGGATGGAGAGCATTCATTCTCAAATGGGTCGGTGCCAGTCAGCCAGCCCACTGCAAGTTCATCAAAGTCATCCCACATAGTGAATGGCTCCATCATAGGAAACGTGCCTGTTCTGCCGGCGGGTGTTGCACAGCTTGTGTCTCTGCAGCAGCAGCCCCCGCTGCATCAGCAGCTCCCTACATCCAAGTCCCTTCCCAAGGTGATGATCCCACTGAGCAGCATTCCCACATACAATGCCGCCATGGACTCCAACAGCTTCCTGAAAAACTCTTTCAACAAGTTCCCCTACCCCACCAAAGCTGAGCTCTGCTACTTGACTGTGGTGACCAAGTACCCAGAGGAGCAGCTGAAGATCTGGTTCACTGCCCAGAGGCTGAAGCAGGGCATTAGCTGGTCACCAGAGGAGATTGAAGATGCCAGGAAGAAGATGTTCAACACTGTTATTCAGTCTGTGCCACAACCCACCATTACAGTGCTGAACACGCCCCTGGTTGCAAATCCTGGGACTGTTCCCCATCTTATCCAAGCAACTTTACCAGGCCACGTGGTGGGGCAGCCAGAGGGGACAGGGGGGCTGCTGGTCACGCAGCCCATCATGGCAAACGGGTTGAAGGGCACCAGCTCCTCTTTCACCTTGGCAGTGACTTCTGTCCCCAAGCCACAGCCGGCAGCGCAGCACAGCACCGTGAGCTCCAGCAACACATCCGGGGTCAAGGTGGTCAACAGCGCCCAGTCCCTGCTCACCGCCTGCCCTGCCATCTCCTCACAGACCTTCCTGGATCCCAATGTCTACAAAAATAAGAAGTCCCATGAGCAGCTCTCAGCCCTCAAAGGCAGCTTCTGCAGAAACCAGTTCCCTGGCCAGGCTGAAGTCGAGCGGCTGACAAAGATCACGGGCTTGTCCACCAAGGAGATCCGAAAATGGTTCAGCGACAGGAGGTACCACTACCGGAATGTGAGAGGCGGCCGGGCCGTCTTCCCTGGAGACAGTGCTCTTGATTCCCTGCCCGAAATCACCTTGGACGTCCCACCCAGAGGAGCTGAGCTGAGCCCTGCGGCAGTGGCAGCTACGCCGGCCCCTCACCACCCAGCACGGCGGCAGTCGTGGCACCAGGCGCCCGACTTCACCCCAACCAAGTACAAGGAGCGAGCACCAGAGCAGCTGAAGGCCCTGGAGAGCAGTTTTGCCCAAAATCCCCTTCCTGCAGAGGAAGAGGTGAACCGCCTGAGGGGGGAGACGAAGATGACGCGGAGGGAGATCGACAGCTGGTTCTCAGAGAGGAGGAAGAAGAAGGTGGCGGAGGAGAATAAGAAAGTGGAGGAGGTGGCTCAGCAGGAGGACGAGGAGGCAGAGAATGGCGGCGGGGAAGGGGAAGACTCCTCGGATGAGCAGAAGGCCGCGAGTGAAAATGGCTCAGTCGACGCCTCCGGCAGCAACCCGAACTCGGCGGAGCGGAAGGTGAGTCCCATCAAAATCAACCTGAAAAACCTGCGAGTGACCGAGTCCAACGGCAAAAACGAGGTACCGGGGACCGGCGCAAATGAAAAGGGGGACGGCAGCTCCAGCCGGCCGCCCACCCCTCCCAAAACCAAACTGAACTTCAAAAAAACGGCCCAGCAGCGGCATCTGCTGAAGCAAATGTTCGTGCAGACCCAGCGCCCCACGAACCAGGAGTATGATGCCATCGTGTCCCAGACGGGCCTGCCGCGGGCCGAGGTCATTCGCTGGTTCGGGGACAGCCGCTATGGCTACAAGAACGGGCAGCTGAAGTGGTATGAGAACTACCGGCGGGGGGTCTTCCCCCCGGGGCTGGTGGAGGTCAGCCCCGCCGGCCGGGAGGTGCTCGAGGACTACTACGAGAAGCACAAGGGGCTGCGGGAGGAGGACGTGCCCGGCCTCTGCGAGCGCGCCCGCCTCGGCGCCCAGCAGCTCAAGGTGTGGTTTGCGGCGAAGGCCGAGGAGCAGGGCAGGGGCTCCGGCCCCGAGGCGGCCGGCAGCGGGACAGGGCCGTGCGGAGCCGGCGCGGAGGCGTCGGAGAGCAGCGAGGCGTGGGAGCCGGGCGGGCAGGAGGGCAGCGCCGGGACCCCCCACGCCCCCGGCCCACCGCCCGCCACAGGGCTGGGTAAGGCCCCCGCCTCGGCGTGGGAGGGCTGGGGTGGCGCGGGGCTCCGGGCCTCCCGTGTTTCGGAGGCAGGTTCGGCAAAGAGCTTCGTGTTTGAGGTTTAACTGAGGAAGTGGTGAGCAGGTCTGTCTGAAGGAAAGGCATAAAGGAAGGATGGTGAGGAGGGTCTGGCAGGGTGGCACGAGCGCCGCTGCCTGCCTGCCCTTTCCTGCCTTGCTCATTGGGTGCTGGCACTACTGAGAAACCAAATCCTGGCTTTATTTCAAGCTGGAGTAAAACTTTAGGAGTGTCTGGTCATTTTAGAAGATGACCCATTTATTTATTTGTTTATTTATTTATTTGGGGGCCTGGCTGCTTGTCCTGTGCTTCTCCACTGGTTCCCTCCATGTCCCTGCCTGATCTCCAGCAGCAGTCACAGCAGCCTGCCTTTCTCTCTCCTGCTGCCCGCTTTCCAGATGTGAACATCCTTCTTTGTTGTGGAGAAAGGTGAAGGTGGTGAAGGTGGAGGCTGCAAAGGCAAGGAGGGGACGTGAAGTCTCCAGAAGTCACTTTTGGCGGTGTGTCTGTGTGTGTGGTGGAGAGGAGAGCTGCTTTCCAAGCCCTTTGTGGGCTTTTCTGCAGTGCACCTGGGGGCTGCTTCCTTCCTGGTAGGGTTCCCACCAGATGGGGATGGCTGAGTGCTGGCCCTGTCCCATGGTGGTCCATGCATGCAGCTCCTTGCTGGCCAGCTGGGACCTTCTCCAGTCCAAGTGCCTTGCTTTGGAGCTTCCCACACCCCTCTGCCATGACTGCAGGCCTTAAAAAATAATTCTAAGAATCTAGTAAAATTCATTGCTTCCCTTCCCATCTAATTTGGAGGTGGAGCATGGGTCCTGAAGGTGTGGATGGGTCTTGGCTTTGCTGTACATCCTGCCCCTTTGCAGGGGAAGGGTGGGTTTGGGAACTCGTGGGGAGCCAGCTTTTGTGCTGAGGAGATGGCTGTGCCCCTGCTACTGCCCTCTGAGCATGGCTTTCTTCCAGCCAGAGCAAGGATTCTGTCAAATCTTGTGGCACAGAGGTCCTTAGCAATGGTGCATCCCTCCTGAGGGGCACAAATCCAACTCCACTCCCTCAAGGATTTTGGGTTTCCCAGCCCCTCTGGATGTTGCTAGCCCTTCTTTGCAGCTGACTCTATCAAGGCTCCTGATCTTGCCTATCCTGAGACACTCCTGCATCCCCTCCTCCCCACCCAGCACCCCACCTGGAGCAAGGCCAGGAGCATCTCTGACACTTCTGTTCTTTTTCAGAAACAGACTGAACCCAAGCCACCAGCCCCGGAGGATCCGCTCTTACCCTTGAGAAGAAATTTGTGATCTTTAAGAAACCCATGGGCCGGCCTGACCCAAGCCTGAGGAGCAGGACGTGGTGATGAAGCACTGCCATACCTGAGACCTTTGGGCACAGCACACGAGACAGCACGTGCCAAACTGGGCACTCGGTGCTGAGCTCTCGGTGGCCCAGCCGAGGAGAGGCTGGGAGCTGGCTGAGGCGGGGGCTCAGCTCACACCCAGGAAATAGGATGCTCCTGTTTGCTTCCCAGTGACAGACTTTCAGATTTCATATTCATATACCGATGCCTACAGCTGCCTATACAAGCATAACAAATCTCAGACATTGTGTAAACAAGGTCATTGCTTAGATATGGACTATCATGGCATAGTACTTGTTTCTTTTTTCTTTTTTTTTTTTTCATCTGTCCATTAAGGTGTTTGTTCTCTAAAGGTTGGCATGGCTGCATATATCCTCTCTGCCCTTTCTGGTCCTTAAGCCCTGGGAGTGAAGGGCTTTGTGGGCACATAGGTGTGAGTGTATTAGGAAGGGGAATGGATTTGAGAAGAAAACTGTCAGTCTTGAATTTGAGTGAGATTCTTATCCCTCCAGATGAGTTTAAAGTGAGCATTGCATACTCTCTGATAAGCAGCAGGTTCCCAGACCTAGGCAGCCCAGGAGATGGAGTTTGATGTCATTTGTCCCTTGCTGGCTAGAACACTTTCCCCTGTGCTCCTGGAGACTGACTGTAACAGGCTGTTAAATCTCCAAGTCTCTCTTTAATATCTGAGAACTAGCACATAATAATTTTTGCATCCTGACCTGGAATCCTTTTCATTGTTTGGAGAGAACAGTCTGTTCTTCAGAGAACAAACGCAGAGAGTCACAGCGTGGCTGTGAGTGGTTCAAGTCATTGTTGTCACCAAGGCAGTGGCTCTGCTGCCACCAGGAAGTTTCCTTCTTGCAGCCCTACATAGCAGATCCTCCTGCAGCACTGCTGGTGATTTCAAGTGTTCGTTCCAGTCCTTTTTGTTTCTCTTTTCTAATTTTCTCCCCTTTTTTTCCCCAGGCCATGTGCAATAGTTCTGACAAAAGAGCAAAATAAATTTCCCAGTTGTCCTGCCTGCTGCCTGGTACCTGTATGTTTTTAATGTGTGTTGTCTTGTGTGGTTGCTCTGTGATGCAACTGCTTGAACATTTTTGCTTTAAATATTCTTTTCTAGTAGAAAACAAAGTCTAGAAGGGAAACTCTTGAGCTAAATAGTCCAGCCAAATGCTGTGTCAGATCATTCTGTCACAAACTAATCGAATCCCAACTCCAAATTGGTTCCATGTTTTGCCTTCACTTTTGCTCTTGGAAGGCTAGTCCAGAAATTGACTGCCTTTGAGTGGTTAGAAACTGTATTTAAATTTCTAGTTTGAATTAATTTGTGGCTGGTACATTCCTGGCTTGTTTTGGAGCCAACATTGTCCTTTAACTTAAATAGTTTTTGGTGTTTATCTGCTGATGTATTTATGGAGAGTAGTCATAGCTCCCTATTTTTTGCCAAGCCAGCTCAGCCAAGCTTTTTCAGTAGAAGGTTTTTATTTAGTGAGAGCTTTTTAATGTGGGAGACTTTATTGTTGGTGGTAAATGATATTTATTAGGAGGGTGGGTAGCAAACCCCAAAGGATCGGATCCAGAGATTTACAAAAAATCTGTTTTAAAAACAAAAAAGCTCTTTCAGAACCTCTTCCAAAGATGGTGTCTGATTTCTACCTTTAATTGCCATTGCTTTTGCAGTTCTTTCTTTGCCCCCTCTTCAAGAGGCCGCCTTGCTTAGCTGCTGGAAGGGGCTGTGGCTGCTCAGTGCTTTGGCAGAGGCTTCCCCTCGCCTGGTGGGATGTGCTGGGTGCTTGTGCCTGAGCTCACAGGGCTTCCCTGGTGTGGCCAAGTGTGACCATCTGCTCCAGACAGAGGTGACCTGCACCCCACAGGGAGCAGGGTGACACCCTGGATGTGGCACTTGCACTGTGCATCCCATAGCCAGACCAGCCACCCCGCCACGCTGTGAGCAGGGGTGGCACTGACCTGGAGCAGCCTGTGTGGCACCAGGCTCCCTAAATTTGCCTTTGGGAGCACTGCTGATGGTCATGACACAGCTGGAGGCATGACCAGCAGCCATCCCACCTCGGCTGGTGATGGCTTGGCTGGTGGCATCCCCGTGGCTCTCTTTGGGGACAAGGGACAGGTGCCCTGTGGTGACAGCCCCAGGGGTTTTACCCTCATGGGTGCAATCCTGTGCACCCCAAAATATCAGAGAGGGTGGCAGAATCTGGGTGGTTCTAGAGCTGAAAGCACATCTGGGAGTTGTGCAGCCTGAGAATGTGGATGTATGTACAGTGTCACCTTCAGAGAACAAATACAGGTAGGTCAATTTACTCTGTAGTGTCTGTGTACATGCAGGTTTATTTAACTACACATATATACAGTTCAAATATGCCATTGATTCTTTATTGCATTATGATGTACATTAAAAATGTACACTTTAACTAACTACTTGCTATATAAATACATTGGAAGTGTAGTTTGCCCATTCAAGGTGATTTTCTGTGGGATTTTTGGTGTACACTTAAGGGCCTATGGCTGATTGGAAGAGTGATCCCCACTCCATCTACAGGAATGCTTAAGGACTATGGTATGAACTGGTCCCTTCAAATTATGTTTTGATGCACTAGCTGAAATATGTTGCACTTGGATTGCATTCAGCCAGTTTTCCAGAAAAATTGAAAAGAAGTCTTGTGAGCTAGAGGGAGAATTTCCCGGTGTACACAGAAAAACCAGCCTTGAGGGTTGGAAGCTGCTGAGGTTTTTGAGCTTTGTCTCCATGCATTCATACAAGCACAGCAGGAGTTTTCTTTCTTTTGGGTCAGAGGAATTTTTAAAAGTGGTTCCATGCAGAGTCCCCTTGGACATGGCAACGGGGCTGGCAAACGCCTTTGCGTGGGGAGGGTAAGATTTAGAGACAAAAAAGAAATCAAAACATGATCGAGTTCCCTTTCTAACTCCTACATTCCTTGTTATCTGCATTTTTTAGTTGACTTGAAATCTCCATAAAAGTATAAGCTGAAGATTTTTGAGGGTTTAGCTCTGTGGTTTTCTGTTTCTCTGCTGAGGAGAAACAGGTGCCATCTCCAGACAGACTCGGGTTTTGGTGCAGGACATTGGAAAAGTGTTTGCATCTGAAACTGAAAAGAAAAATTGAGAGGTGGCTTGACAGTCCCAACAGCAGCTCTTGTGGTGTTAAGAGGAAGTGTCACCACAATTCTTCACAGCGTGTGAATATTTATCATCATCTAATCAAAGATGACTATCTTGACTTGAAAGGGGTGTAAGATCGAGGTGATGTAGCCAGCATCAGTAAGGAAGGGAAATTAAATTCTCCACCTCCATCCACTGTGCCTGAGCTTGGGCTTGGCAGGCACAGCAGAAACAATCAATTTTAATCCATGTGAATCTTGTTACTTACATCTCTGAGGCTGCTTAGATTAAGGGCACAATCCAATTGCTTAATATCCCAAAACCCTGATTTGTGCTGGCCCTGGCTTGCTCATGGGAAGGGCTGCTGCTTCTCCTGGTGCAAGAACTGAGTTTATTTATTGATGACAGCAGCCCCTGCCATGAGATTTCTAGACATTGTTCCATGTTTCATTTGGGTACCTTATTTTTCAGCTCTGTAATTAGCATCCTTGAAATTTTTTTCTTTTTTTTTTTAGCAGAACACTAAACAATGATCTACAGGCTCCTATCTCCACTTACCTGAGAGCTGTGATGCTGCACATCAGGCCTGCAGCATGGTGGGAGGATGGGAACAGGTGCTTGCAGGTATTTAGTGTGATTTCGTGTCCCCTCCCTGAGTTGGTCACCAGGAGAAGCCACCAGCAAAAGCAGTAGCTGCTGGCAGAGGAACACTGTAGTCCTTAACCTGGTTGAAGGATGCTCACCAGAGCTGGAAGATACCTACTGGGTTAATTTTTGTTACGTGTCCCCTGACAGTTCAAGAGAAGGTAGTAGGCTGGTTTTTTATTTAGGGTTTTGGGTATTTCATTTTTTTAATTGGAAAGCAACAGGTTTTGGTCACCTGCAGAAATGTTGTTTTCCCTGCAGTCCCTCTCTTACAGATGTAACAGAGGTGAACTGATCAGAAGCTTGCTCATTGGGAATCAGATGAAAAAGTTGATTTTCAGCACTTGGGCACAAATTACAAAGTGAATGGGATGCTGCACACTGCCATTAGGGTGACAGTATTCAACAGTATTCAAAATGCTTTTAAATGTCTTTTCCCTGTTGCCCAGATAATTTTGGCTTTGCTCTCTTCAAATCAGTCAAGGTCCTGATGTGGTTCAGCTCACCTGTAAAGCTCTGGTGTCACTTCTCAGCTGATTCCAAAACCAGCAGGGTAAGATTAGGCAACACAATCCATGGAGGGGAATGAGGCACATGCAGGCTATCCCTGTTCTTTTTATTGAGAAATTTAGTTTCTGCTGTGTTTTACTGGCAGTGGTGTGTACCAGGAATGTTGGACTGCCATCAGAAAAGTTTAAAGCAGAGCAAGGGAGCTGAGTTATATAAACAGTGAATTTTTATTTATTTATTTTTTAGATTTTGGGTTTTCTTTTTATGGCCCAGGTGCTCTGTTGGATGAAGTTTGGCATATTTTGATGGCACAGTTAAAGCCCTCTATTCCCTGTACTGATGAAGGTGGTGTTAGGAGGATTCTTGCTTACTGGTGCTAGTGAAAGTTGGGCTAGGAATCCATGGCATAGAAAATTTCTAGCTAAAATTGCACTTTCTCTCTGCCCCATCTGGCTCGTGGTGGTGTTATGGGTACGTGGCTGTGATTCCCCTTGCACATACTAACATTGCACTAAAAGAGAGACTTTGGGAACAGCGTGTTGATCACTTTGTTTCTCAGCAGACCACAAAGTCAGCCTAATGGGGTCTCTTTTTTTTTTTTTTTAATTATTGTTATTTAGAAATCATGCTGGTGCTGAATGACCTGGAATTTTTGCTTGGATTTATCCAAAGGAAAATGTAATTGTAGCTGCAACGGGACCTTTCATAAGGGTGGCCGGTGCAGTGAGGGAGCAGGGTGAGAGCTCTGCTGTGTAAAGCTGTCTTTGTACCAGGGAGGTGTGGGGGGTTCCAGGGGGGTTGTTACTTTGGTTTTTTTTTTTTTTTCAAGACCACAATTTTAAATGGTCACCTTGGCAATGGTGTGAAACAGGAAATAGTTTTTACTTTTGGTAAAGGTTTTAAAGAGGAAACAAAAAAAGCTGCCTGTGATTGTGGGCTGTAGCTATTATTAGGGCTAGGGTAGCTTGTACGTGCTATGGACTTTACCTGCTCTTATTCTGAGGGCAAGAACTCCCTGTAGCAACAATGCCACTTCTGAGAAGTGAATGGCAAGTTTCCCTTCCTTTTGTATATGTGGATGTGAGGGTGGGCAAGGGGAAGAGCTTGCTTGTACAGTTTGTTGAAATGAAACCAGACATTTTTGGTTGTTCCTAAATAAAGAGCGTAAAAATCAAACATGAGTTGAGTGGTGCTTTCACTGGGGTTTGGGAGGGTCCTTGAGCTCAGGAATGGCTGTGCCTGCCTTCCAGCTGCTGGGCTGGGAGTGCACCATCACAACCTCCTCATTTATTTTAAAACAGTGACAACTTTTGCATAGGGTAAGGCCATGAGTGAGTGCCCAGACACCTCCGCCCTAGTGGTGCTTCTTCATCCCAGAGTCTGTCCCCAGCTGCCTCAGAACAGCACAGACAGCTGGAGCACATAACTTTGTTTTACCCTTTTGAGTGAACATCATAAAGCATGGGGCTGTCCTGGTTGTTTTTCCTCTCCTGAAGACAGGAGAAAGGAGGGAGCAATGCAACCTCTCTTCAGGAATGGCTGCACCTCAGCCTCAGGGCACAGACCACCAGCCACCAGAGCCAGCACACACATAATACTGACACTTTTATTGTCATTTAAAGCTAGAGCGGCCCTGTAAATGTAGAGTTTCACTACTGGGCCCTTCGGCAGTGGCTATACAGGTCAGATGTGGTGTCACCAGGACAGACTGAGGTGCTGCCGTGGTCACTGCAGTCACACCTGGCCCAGAGCTCTGGGCATGGACACAGCACGGGGTGGCTGCAGCCAGGCTCCAGCAGCTGCACACGATCTCTGGATTACAGCAGAGCAGTGACACAGAGGCTGGGTGGGAGTTTTTAGGTCTCTCCCTGTGATCACAGACAGTTTCTCTCTGGCCTCCGGCAGCCTGTCCGCACTGACGCGCTTCTTAAGGTCTTCGTGGTGAAGGTTGGTGGGTGCTTGGGGTTGGTTCAGGGTGAGGTTTATTTCCAATATTTTTTTTTTTTTTTTTAGTTCTCCACTCGAACACACTTCAGCAGAGAAACTGGAAAAGCTGCCTGAAAGTAGGCCATAGCAGTGCCGTTTCCATAGAAACCAGTTCACAGCGTGCTGTGAGATTCACAAGCACTGGAGGTGCTTTCGCCCGCCGGGTGGGCTACAGCCGGTTGTCCCCGTTGACCCGGGTCCTGCGCAGTACCCTGGAGGGGGCACAGAGAGGGGACACAGCTCAGCCTCACCATGGCATGACCAAGGACAATGCTCTGGTGGTCTCAGGTTCCACGCTGGGGGCTCAGCCACATCCCCCGTGGCTGGGGGGATGCCACCAGCTGTGGTGTCCCACCCTGCTCCCACAGCCGTGGCTCTCACAAGCACTGGCACAACTTGCAGCTCAAATTTAGGGTTTCCTTGCAGCAAACAAGGCTGCAGCTCCGCTTTGGGTCAGGGGGAGGCTGCATTCATCTGCCTCCAGCCAGACTAAATGCAGGGGGGGCCTTATGCTGCAGGGGAAGAGCTGAATGAGCACTGGCCTCACCTTCGCTCCCGGCTCTCAAAGTGGTCAGCGAGCTGCTCTGGGGACACACGGAAATCCTCGAAAGGCTGCTGGTACCGCAACTCGAAGGAGCCCTCTCTGCCTCTGCTTGCCAGCAGCTGGCTGGAGCCATCCCCTGCTCGTTCCCGTAGGGATGAAGCATTGAAGAGGTTTATTTCACCGTTTTCCTGCTTGGATGAGGAAAAAAATGCTGTAGTCAATCAAGGGCTTGTGATTTCAAAGCATTTATCCTGTAGTAAGGGCAGTTGTGGTGCAGGGCCTGGCTGCCCTGCAGGGTGTCCAGGGCTCCTGGGGGCTTGGGGATTGCAATGTGCAGCTGCTCTAACAGCCATTGCTGGCACCCATCAGCACCATTTTAAATGAAGAAATAAAAGAACCATCTGTCTCAGAAGGAGCCCTGCCCTCTGTTTATGCCAACAGGGACAGCCCCAGGCCAGCCAGCTCTGTGATCCTGAGCTGCAATGTCCCTGGAGCACAGACAGGCACTGAGACAAATCCGCCTTCTCCAGCTTTTGCTGATGGGATTTCCAGGCAAGCCAAACCCAGTGCAGGCAGGACCCTGCCTGAAACACCCTGACTGCTGCAGGAGGCAAACCCAGTGCTTGCTTTCCTGCTGGGCATCACTATGGAACAGCCCTGGGAATTCAGCCATCCACAGGCACTCAGGCCAGGCACTACTGAGCCTCACCACCCCAACTGGAGCAGGAGAGTGGGCAGGGCCAGGCTGGGCTCACTGGCTCTGCTCCCCAGCCCTCGAGCATGGTCACCTTCTCGTGTGTGCAGCCAGTCTCACCTTGCAAGGGAAAATGTCTATCTTGACAAGCAGAGAAGCCAGCTCCAGGTTCTCACTGTAGTTGTTCTTGAGGGGCACAGCTCGGAAACCTATGGCAGAGACAGCCCTGGTGTCACTTCCTGCCCAGGAACTGAGATGGCAGTGCCCTGGCGCAGAATTCAAGGGGGTTTTTCTCTCACAAGACCCTTTTTCTCTTCTGCCAAGAGAAGCTGTGGTTGCCCCATCCCTGGAAGTGTCCAAAGTCAGCCTGGATGGGGCTCAGGGCAGCCTGGAATAGTGGAAGGTGTCCCTGCCCATGGCAGTGGGGCTGGAACAAGGTGGCCTTTAGGGTCCCTTCTAATCCAAACCAATTCCAATCCATTCAATCCATGATTCTGTGATTCTCCAAACTCCCAAATTTCCCTCAAAGTGGCAGGTGGCCCCAAGGGCTGTTAGCAAATGGCTCTGCCTTTCTTTAACTGTTTGGGGATGTGACCTGTCATGGGGACAGGCTGAGCCAGCCTGGGGCTCAACAACACCCTCCCATGAAAATCAGCATCTCCCTGGCTAACAGTGTGAACTAGTGAGGACCACCATGACCTCCCTCCCTGCTCTCCCAAGTGCTTCACCTGTCTTCAAGCCTTTCACCAGGAAGGTGGCCTGAGCCAGGAAGTTCTCGTCGCTGAACATGTCCTCCTCGTACACCACGAAGCGGAGGAAGGCAAACTCAGGGTTGCTGACCTGAAAGTGGAACTGCTTCGGGGTCCAGAGAGGGTTCAGGCCGTTGTCAGCTGCTCACAAAACACAAATGTCAGTGGGCAGCCCCACTGAGTCCTTCCACTGCCCCCATGGCTGATGCTGGGCTCCGGGGCAGCACGAGGGCAGCTCCCAGCTCAGTGCCAGGCTTTGCTGCAGAGCCCACGGCTCACACCAGGATCAGGAGTGCTGGTGCATCCCTCTCCCTTCCCTTCCCCACCCCACTCACCCACGATCTCTGTTTTCTGCTTGGCGTTGTCATACTCAGCACCAGACACCTCCACCTCCACGAAAGGACAAACAATTCCCCTTCCATTTTTGGGAAGGTGCCGGGCCCCCAGGACCTGAGCAGAGAGCAGGAGAGACTTGGTAAGAGACAGGAACAAAAGGGAAAAAATGTGTTTGCATACCAAGACATTTTCTTCCCAAATAAATCACCCTGGCTCTGCTAATTGGAGAGAGAAGCAACACTGACAGCCAGCCCAGCTGGCAGCTCAGAGAGAAACAGCTCCCACCCCTGGAAGCTGCTGTAGTGGTCTTGATCCCCTGTTTGACTTGTAAGGCATAAAAACAAGCAGCTGAACTGCTCCACGTTCCTGCCTGCTGCTGGCACAGCCAGGCCTGGGCCGCAGCATCCCTCCCCCAGCTGGCCAAGCTGGAGCACTATGTTGGACCCCTCATCTTTGCTGAAACTTCTCAGCCCTCCTGCCTTGGTGTGAGGAGGAAAAGGAGCTGCTCTCCAGCACTGCTGTGCCTCGTGCCTGCAGCACAGTCTGTGCTGCACTCAAATGACAAGCTGCCCCCTCGCAGCAGAAAGCAGTGGCGGCTCCTCCTGCCCGTGGCCATATGTCGCTCCAGCGTGCTGTCGGCACGCTGCTGCTGCAGGGGAAGGACCTGCTGCCAGCACTGCATCATGTGCTTTGAGTCATGCTGGGCTCGAGATGGCTTCTCCATCCATGAAAGCTGGCTTTGGTGGGGACAGCAGGCAGTTTTGCCAGACAACGAGAGGCTGAGCCTGTCTCTTAAAGGCGACAGTGACTGGCTGTGGCACAATGACTCTTGACACTTGGTGGTGGCAGCTGCATCCTGAGGTGCAGGAAGAGCTTGGAAAACAGATAGGGCAAGGAATTTTTAGGGAGACAGTGGGCATGGACAGTAGTGCAGAGGGTACATAATAGGGTGTCCTCATGGAGGAGGGCTGTGGCTTTTTTAGGTGGAATCACTCCAAAACAGAGGTGGCTGCAGAGAAAACCTGTGAGCACCTGAAGGCAGGATCTCCACTGCACCCTCCCCAAGGTCTACATGAGCTGAAGAAACTGGCAAAGGAGACTGTTGACCCATAGCTTGGTTCTGAGACCACAGAGAATGCCTGTACAGGCTGCTGGACCCTGCTGGTCCAAATATGAGAGCCAGCTGCTTTGGCACAGCCCTCCAAAGCTTTGCCTGGTGAGCTCTCCCATGTCCCTGCAGAGCCTCTGCTGTGCAGCTCAGAGCTAGCACAGGAACAATCCAGCCTCAGTTGTTCTATTAGGGAAGTAAAAAAACAACCCATCCTCTGGCACCCCCCACCCTCAGCGCCCCTCCTTTTATCATCACCAGCAGCACAACACAGAAATGGCCCGAAAAGTTTGCCCTGATCTTGAGCATCTTCCCAAGAGGGGCCATGAGCAAGGGGAAATGGAAACATCCAGCCTGGAGTGAGTGACAAGGAGGGGACAAAGCACAGCTCTTGTGTTGTTAGCCTGTGGATACAAGCTCTGGGGACAGGGATGCCACCTCTGCAGGTCGGGGATGCCACCTGCTGGCACTGGGACCTGGACAGGAGGAGTTCTGCGGGGAGAATCCAGGGATGCTCCTGCTGCTCCTCCCCAGGCACCCTCAGCAGCCCCTGTGAGTGCCCCTCTTCAGTGAGGGCTCTCCCAGCCTGTGCTGATGGTTGGGTGAGGAGCAGCTGCAGGCAGAGCCAGGAGCCCAGAAAAACCATCCTGCCACCCCAAATCTGGTATAAGCACTGGGGTCTGACCCTGCGTTCCCCCACACCAGGAGGAGGTACTGACCTCAATGGAGATGGAGAGTGGTTCTGTGCCCCGCAACGTGCTCTTGTCAAAGGGGTCAAAGATGTCGTCCCTCATGTTGGTCGGCTGCAGGACGTACCCACACTGGCCACTGGACATGAACAAGGCCTGGTTCATCTGCATGGGCTTGTCTAGAGAGCACAGGCAGGAGGTACAGGAATGAGGGATACTCTGTGCACAAGCTGGATGACTGACGCTTCCCAGGAAGCCCTTGGCAAGAGGAGGTGGCTCACCCCTTGGCAGTGCTGAGCACTGTGTCCCCACTGCAGCCTGTGCAAGTGTCAGGGCCATGAGGTGACTCTCTCATGCACAATCTGCCCAACTACCCACTGCTCCATGGCTCACCTCCCTCTTTTCCTCCTATTTTCAGCTTTCCGTGTGCTGCCTGTAGCGTTTGCCAAACACCCTGTGAGATGCTTGAATTCACAGAAGGAATGAAAAAGCCAGCAGGAACAAAGAGGCAGGTTTTTTGCTGGTGTGTCGGTGAGCTGAGCAGGCTCACAGCAGGGTTTGGCAAAGGTCAGGGAAAGGAAGGCTGGACTGCACGGCAAGAGCAGGAATGAAAGCTGGGGAAAGGCAAGAAGAGCAGCCAGCTGGATTCAGACCATGCAACCAGCTGGTGTCCCAAGCCTGGGGCAGCACCATCCCCTTTGGCACCTTCTCTGCCTGCCCTGCTTACCACCAGGGACCTGGGAGAACCCCCTGCTTCCTTTCCATTTCATCTTTTTCTCTGGCCCAATCCTCAGGCTCAGTGCAGCTCCTTGGCTCAATCTGGCCCTCTGGAGCGTATTAACCCAGCTCTCACTGCCTGCAGAGCCCCTCCCAGCCCCCGTCTGCCAGGAGCAGGGCTCAGCAGGAGGCTCGGAGGAGGCACAGGACAGCCCCAGGAGCCAGCCCACCCTGCTGGCCTCACCCGGGGTCTGGAAGTTGAGTGCCACCAGCTGGCTGCCACAGATCCACATGGGCAGGGGGTCGTAGTTGGAGGAGTCGAGGCGCTGGCCCTTGGGGTAGATGCGGGAGAGCTGCAGGCGGTTGTACTGCAGGAATTTCTTGCCCTTGATCTTGTTGACGTACTTTTCCGCCTTGGTCTCGGGAAAGGAGGACATGTCCCGGTAACAGGCCCGCTCTGTGCCGATCTCTGGGAGGGGACAGCGCTGTGTGAGCCGGGAGCACGCTCCCTTTGCTGACACTTAACCACCCCAGCTCCTTCCTGATGCCATCCTCTCAGCCCTGGCCTGGCCACCAGGGCTGTACAGACCCTGCTGTGCTGCAGAGGGTGTTTGCCAGGTGCCCAACACCAATGAGAGCACCACCACAGCTCCCACTGACCAGGCATGATGCTTCCCCAGCCCCACTCCCTCAGCAGCTGCTCTGTGTGCTGACAGACCCCAGCAACCAAGGGATAGGGAAGGGAACTTGTACCCTCTGGAGCTACCCAGAGCTCCAAGGTAAACTGGGGATTTAGCCTCTGCTAAGATCTAGCCAAAGCAGCCCCTTGGGGCACACCACAGGGTGTGTAATGCCACAATGACTGCCTGTGAGGGCCACCAGCTCAGCAGATGCTCACTCTCTTCATCAAAGGGCACAGGTCGGCAATAGACCACCAGTTCTGAAAGCTCCAGGGCAATCTTCTTTCTCCTCTCCATCATCTTCCCTTCAGAGAGCTGCCAAGAAGAGGGTGAGAGAGGTGTCAGGCCAGGTAGGAGCAGTGGTGATGGATGACCCAACTCACAAGCTGACCCTCACTGCTTGGTGTGGCTTCTGCCCACACTGTGGGGACCACCAGCAGATCTACCGGGTCTGCATGGGGGACATCACACAGGTAGGGCCTGGGTAGGTCCTAAATCCTGCCCAGAGCAGGACTGGCACTGTACCAGCACAGAGCATCTGTAGCCTTGCCCCCTCCACTGATGGAGACCCCTCACCTACTGAGCACTCACACAGTTGTCCGATTTTTCCAAATATCCAGCCTGAACCTCTCAAGCCCTATGGCCACCACCCCTTGCCATGTTGTCCAAGATTTCTCTGTCTTTACCATCTCTGCAACAGCTCTGCCAGCCATCACAGGCTGTCACCTCACCACCCCCCAGCAGCCTCCACCTGCTCCAGCCAGCACTTGGCCGGGAGCTGCCCAGGCTCACCCTGGCATCAGCTGTCTGAGCTGCCTCCCGGATCTTCTTCACCCAGTCCAGCAGGTCCTCGTGCGTGTCGGCCGCCACGTCCAGGGACAGGCGTGACACCGAGGACATGCTGATGGAGAAGACGAAGAGGCGGCTGTTCTTCCCCTCGGGGCGGATGGCTGCGTGGGACAGGGAGCAGGGGACAAGGTCACTGCAGAGCTGAGCCAAGCCCTCACAGGCAGGAAGGGAGAAGACAGGCAAGGGGACTCATGGCTACCCTGGCACTCCACAGCTACAGAAACTCCCATTTCTGGCCACTGGAGGCAAGAGGCAGCAATAAGTGAGGCTGAGAAGCCTCAAGGGGCTTTGCAATGCTCCCTCCCTGGCACTCACCGATCTGGCAGGAGGGCACGTCCAGGACCCCTCCGAGCAGGTCTCCCAGGGGGCTGTTCTCATCCAGCTGCTGCTGGGGAGGAAGCACAGCAGGATGGTGCTGGGCACGGTGGGCAGAGCAGCCAAGCTGGGGGGGCACAGACCCTCCTTGCTGCGCTCATTGCCATACTCACCTCCCGCTCTGGCTCCAGGCTAGTGGGACTAGTAATTTCCTCTACATAGTTGGAAGGGAACCACAGCTGCTTTTTGCCACCATAATCTCCTCTCCACCTAGAAGGGAGGGAAGGGGCAATGTCAGCACCCACCACAGGACCCCAGAGTGCTCTGAGTGGAGGTGAGGGGAATAGGCAGCTCTTCCATCATCTGCTTTTAGGGTTTGTGAGGCTTTGGAACTGTGCTGCTCATGGGTGATCCCCAGACAGACCCACCCCTAGAGTGGACACACCTTTGTGTGGATGGTGACAGCAAGGTTTGACCATATCCCCCACGGAGAAGGGAGGCTCAGGACCAACTCACCAGCCTCCTTCCTGTTTCTCCACATTCTGGATGATGGCATTTTTGGTGAAGGTGAGCTCGTCTTCCCTCTGTGCCTTGTAGTCAAACAAGGCTTTGACTGCACACTGCAATGAGGAGGGGTCCCATAAGGCTGGCAGGGAATGGACATTTGGACAACGAGCCCACAGGATGAGATATCACCTCCCACCATAGATGTGCTTGCTGGGGGGCTGTGAGGCACATCATGTGCAGGCAGGCAGCATCCAGCCCTGCTGCCAGACCCTAGTGACACCTTGCAGAGCAAATCAAGGCCCCCACTTATGCCAAAGCAGAGCTCACAAGGGTGGTATGGCCCCACACAGGCATTCTCCTCTGTCCCAAGAGCCACGGAGGGCCTTAGTTTGGAGAGCTCGGAACAAGAGGCAGCCCAGCCTGGGAACCTGGATGTTCAACCTTCACCGTCTCTCTCTTCGTGATCTAGAAATGGGTGTGCAAACTAATACAGCTCTTAGAAAATGAAAAGATCCTTGCTAAACCCTCCAGCCCTGCAGTTTGTTTTGTGCCAAACAGTGAGAGTGTACCTTGAAGGTGGGCATGGGGTTGGCTTCCACATAGAACCCAGGGTGGCGTCCCTCATATAGGGCTCCATAGTCTGGCTCCTGTGGAAGCAAAGGGACAGTGGTTACAGCAGTGACTGCAGGAGAAAAGGTTCCCTACCTTGGGCTAGGTGGGAGAGGGCCCCAGGAAGGCACAAGACCCAAGATGATGCTGCAGACAGCCAACAGCAGCCCAAGCCTGCCTCAGAGGGGGAGCACCAAACTCCACTCAAGTGTCAGGAAGCCCCAGGAGGTGTGGGCTGCAAAGCACAGAGATGGCTCACACACCACCACCTCATGGCCCCAGCTCAAAAAACAACCTGTCCATCATTCTTTGGCTCCTGCACTCACCGCTGTCCCAATCTTCTCCAGGGTCTCCTCGTTGATGGGGTAGCGCAGCTTCATCTTGCGGTACAGCGGGTGCTTCTCGTAGTAGCTGATCAAGTCCACCAGGCTCTCGAATTCAGAGTTGCCCAGCAGCACAGTCTGGCCCTCCTGCTGCACCCGGCAGTGCTTGATCTTCCCTTCAGCCCTGGAGGGAGGAAGCATGGGGAGAAGCCACTTAGCACCTGGCAAGAGAAGGATCTGCCAAAATAAAGACACCAAGGAAGAGGTGCCCCTGGTGAGGTGGCTGAGCACAGCCATCTCCAACTGGAAGATGGGAGGAAGAGCAGGCTCTCAAGGGCCATCCCAGAGCAACAGGAGCTCTGGGAAGGCTCAAGGCTGGCTGATGGCACCTGTCCTGCTCTCTCACACACTGCAGCACCCTGGCTCCACCTCCAGCACCCACCACCCTTGTCCCAGGATCACACCTGAAGGAGATGGCGTAGGAGCTGGGCTCGCTCCTCTTGCGCACCAGGAAGGCTCCGTCGCGGGGCACCCGCATCAGCATGTGCTCGGCCTGGGCCCGCGTGAGGTTGGCGTGGTACCACCTGGCAGGACAGACAGCACTGTGCACAGCTCACACACACCCACCCCATCCCACATGGCTTCCCCTCCAGCCCTTTAAAGGCTCCTTGAATCCTCCAGAGGAAGACAGGGACTGCAATGGGGCAGGCAGGATCAGAGCCTTGGGTGAGGCGTGGCAGGGCATCCCCACCAAACCCAGCAGCTCTGTGCTCTGCACTGAGCCTCCGTGACATTCAGCTCCATGAACAATGAAGCTGGCCGGCATGGCTGCTGTGACAGAGCTCCATGGGGAGAAAGTGGGGACCAGAAAACTCCAGCAAGGGAGGAATGGCTGAGGAGAGACCTGGCAGAGCTTCCTACAGTGTCCCGGCTGCCCGATGGACACACAGGTGCACTCACTCTTTGCTCTCATGGGCATTGGTCTGTGGCACGGGCTCCGTCAGCCTCATCTCGAACTCGTTGCACCTCAGTGGCACCTCCTGGTAGTGGGTGATGAGGTCGTAGAGGCTGTCGAACACCAGGTTGTCCGTCAGGAAGAACTTGGGGCTGCCGGCGTCCTGCCGCGAGTGGATCCGGCAGTGCTGCACCTTCCCATTGCGCCTGTGGAACAGGGAGGGGTGGAGGGGGTAAGCCAGGCTTGCCAGGGAGATTTTGCACCTGCCTCAGGCACAGCTCCAGCCTGACCTGGCATTCCTGCCCCACAGGAGACTGACTGCTGGCATGGCTGGCATGATGCTGGGGCACAGAGACAGGGGAGAGACTGCTCGCAGGGCACCAGGAATGGGACCCCACCGCTGAAGAACACATCAAGAGGAAACAACCTGGGGCGGCACAGGGCAGTGGGCTGGCACTGGGCCCTCACCAGAAGGAGAGGGTGTAGTCTCCCACGAAGGTCTCGCTCTCCCTGACGAGGAAGGAGCCGTCGGGGGCCCCTGTCTCGATGCAGTATTCCGTCAGCAGCCGCTCCGCGATGTGCCGCCCGTCGCGGCCCGCTCCCAGCTTCCCGTGGAACCACTTCTCCGTGGAGTGAAGCTCGGTGCTGTTGCTCACCTGGCAGGGGGAAAAAGCCATCGCCTTGGGTTACTGAGAGCAGGCTCATGATGATTCTGCTTTGCTCAGGGGTCTGCCAGCTGAGACCAGGGAGTTCCTGAAGCAGCTCCCGTCCTTCCCACCACAGGATCTCCCCATGAAGTCAGCTGGCAAGGGCAATGCTCAGCCCCTTGGGCAAACAAGTCCTTTCCTTAGGGAACAACTCACAGTCCCACAGGAGAGCCCTCACCTCCTTTTGCTCTTCCTCATCCTCGTTTCCTTGGTCACTGGTTGTCTCCCCAGAATAATAGATCTTGTTGCTGGTCAGCACAAAGTAATGCGGGTTCCACTCCTGCAAGGAAATGAACTCTGGCAAAGAGACCCCTGGGGAAGCACCAAACTGCCCACCCATGGGATCATCTCCTCCCGACCAGTACAAGCAGGGACAGACAATCAGGTTTGTGAAGGAAAGACACCAACACTGATTCCGGTGAGTCACAGGAGCTTCTAAGACATCCCCCAGATCTGAGGCATGGATTTATCAGTAGCAAAAAACCCAGCATGTGATAAATCACACTGCAAACACTCCAACATTTAATAAAAGGAGATGACCAAATGAAGAGCAAATCAATGCAAAAAAAAAAACCAGTCTGATGTGAAGATATCAGAGATGGTTATGTGGATTTACCATCGCATTTTACTGTTTTAAAAAAAAACCTGTTCCATTTGCATGTGGCTTTGCCAAACAGACCCTCAGCAGAGTAAAGCTGCTGAAGGTGGGCTGTGAGTAAAGGCACACAGTGATGAACATCAGTGCTTTACAAAGATAAACCCTTGCTCAGGTTTCTCAGGTATGCAGGCACTTGGCAGGAGAAAGGGCTGGAAGCAGAGCCATCTCCAGAAATTCCTGCAGCACAAATCACAGGCTGCAGTGCCTTGGCCCAGAGCTCCCTCTAGCTCAGCCTTCTGCCTCTAGCAAAGGCCCACAGGAGATTCCTAGGGAAAAGCACAGAGAGAGCCAGCATAAAATGCCCCCAGCCTTCAGGGACACCTGAGAAACCAGACAGACCGAGAGCCTCTTCCATCATTTGCACCACAGCCCTTCCTTCCAGCACACACAGGACCTGACAGAGCCATCACGTCACTGACAGAGCTCTCAGAGCAGGAACTGGGTCACCATGGCTGACATACATGGTTGATGGGGTCTTCCAGGTAGAGGATCCCATTCTTGATGGAGTTGCTGATGTCATTCTCTGAGTACATCACCGCCGTGGGCAGCTCCTCGTAAGCGCTGCCCTCCGCCAGCTTCTTGTGCTGTGGGATGAGAGAGGGGGTCAGACACCCAAAAAGCAGCGTAGATTTCCTGGTGAACAGCCCTAAAAGCCCAGGTCTGCTGCAGTGGAGTCCTCCAGATTAGAATAAACAAGACCCGTGCCACAGGGATCATCAAATAGCATTGAAGTCCCACCCCTTCTCCCCAAAAGTGGTTCCTGAAGCAGAAATACCAATGCCCCCCATGAAAAAACGGCAGCACCCAGCTGCTGAGCTCGTTTCCCAGCACATTCTCTGAAGTGAGAGAGCTTTTTTGTATCCAGTTGTTCTTAGCATCAGATCTCCACTTCCATCTCTACACTGCCAACCACCCCCTTCCACAGGCAGCTGCCTTCAGTCCCATACCCTCACCCCGTTCCCTCACTTAGGAGCCTTGCTGGACAAGGGAATTCACCTTGATGAGAATCTTCCTCTTGAGCTGGTTTGGAGATGGAAGGCCATCAGCAGAAATATCGACTGGTTTGGTCAAGAGCATGTCTCCAAAAACCTTCTTGAAGTTCTGAGCCATGTTCCTCTGCTGAGCAATGCTGCAGTGGTCCTCAATGGACAGAATGACAGGGAAACTGGGAAAAGGAGCAGAGCCATCAAACCCAGCATGGGATCTGGATGGAACCAAGGACTTCTGACCTCTGTCTAAAAGCCTGGCCTCTATGCCCTCCAGGAGGAGGTCACAGCCATCTGTGCTGCCTTCAGGAGTGCACAGGGTGGAGAAGGACGGGCAGACTACTGGGGTTTACCTAAAGCCCTCCCTCCCACAACATTTTCCTGGGAAAATCTCCCTTTGGCTGGCAGACGTGACACACTTTCTTCCCACCACATCCAGGCTTTGTGCTGCACCTCTGGATAAAGTGAGCTTCACTTTGCTACAGCCTTGGCTCCACCCTCTCTCTGCTCTGCTAGCTGAAGTCCTGCTGTACTCACTCAGAGGTGACAAAGGCGTGCTCCTTGATAGTGACCAAGACATCAGAGAACTTGATCTTGGTGGTTAAGGTGTGTCCGTGGTAGATGACCGGCATGCCATCGGGACCATCCCAGCAATCCACTGCAAGAGACCACAGGTGAAACTTAGCCCAAAGGCTGGAATAGAGGCAGGACATGGACATGAGGTGGACTGAGCCAGGTGCTACTGGGAAATGTCCTGGAAGGCAATAAAGGAGTGAGGTGATCAGTGAAACCCCTGATCTTTGTGTAGGACCAAAACCTTGGGCACAGATCACTCAGTCCCGCAAAGCAAACGACCTCAGCTCTTTCTGCACATCGTGGTGTTAATGTTGCTACTGGCCACACCAACCTTCAGCTCTGCCTTCCTTGCAAAGCCTCCCCTGAGCACCACAGGCTGCTGTGAAGACAGACAGAGGGGCCACTCGTGGTACTCACGTTCGATGCAGCGGCAGCCCATGCGCAGGCAGCGGGCGTAGGCCTCCAGCGAGGACTCGCTCGAGAACTGATCCCCCGTCAGGTACCTTCCAGGTGAGACAACACATCAGCACGGTGACAAGCCCACTGTGGGCACAGCTGTCTGCTGGGACATTGTGGGCTGCCTCTGCCCCACGGGAATGGCAGGAGTGGCGCTTCTCCACACCAGGTGGAGCTTCTTCTGCCCAGGTGAGGGGCTCAGCTCTGCCCCGCTGCAAGGGGCTGCCAGCACTCCTCTGAGGTCCTGAGACAAACCTCACACAGCAACATCAGCACTGGTGCCACAAAGAGCCCCCTGCAGCCTGAGAGCAGGGTTAGATGAGCTCTTGCAGGCAGACAGGATCTCACTGCCTGCCCTCAGGGCTGCTCAGCTGGCTTAGGCTCTTAGTCCTTTAAATTTGGGTTAGCATGAACACAGAGCACAGACAGAGCCTGTCTGCATAGAAAGCAGCTCCTGCAAAAATTATTCTAGCAGCAGAGAATGGAAAATGGCCAATTTCAGCCTGACAGGGTTTATCACATCTGTCCTGAGAGGCTCTGGACAATGACACTGCTAATGCTGAGAAATTACCAGAGCGACAGCTCAGGATGTGAAGGCACCTGAAGGCAAATGTGTGCTGCTGACAGTCTGAGCAAACCATTTATGGCTAAATGAAGGGAGGAGTGGGGCACCAAGAGGAAGGTCTCTGACATACTGGCCTTGGTTTGGAAAAGTTTGGCCTTGGTTTGACACATCACTGGAATCAAGCAAAATCAGGATACTCCCACCCTAGCATGAGAGAAGGATGCAGAGAGCAGCTGGGTGGAGAGAGTCGTCCCCTTGTCCTTACGTGTTGTGTGAGGAGGAGATCCAGTAATGGGAGAGAGGGTTGTTCATGTTCTCCAGACACACCATGTCCAGTTGTGAGTTCCAGATACTGTTCTCTTTGGAAAACAGGAAGGTGAGAAACTGCTCAGGAAGAAACAGAAACAAGTTAATGATGCAGAGGAGCCAACTGCTGTGGTTTAACTTCACACACATCTGTTCTGTGCCAGCAGACATCCAGCACAGACTGACCAGGGCTGCCCACAGCATACCAGCTACCTGAGTGACCACAGCTTGGGCACTGCCACCTAACCAGTGAGCTCTGCCAGGTATCTCTGTGCCAGACCCTTTGACCCAGCTAGAGACAAATTAATGGTTCTGCATTTTATTTTGCAGCTCACATGGTAGGCAATAGCTTACTAAGGTCATGTGGGTTAAGGGACCTTGGCTTTGTCCAGAGTGCCAGTGACATGGTCATCTCCAGGTATTTTTATTCTTTATTCAGCTCTTCTTGATTTGAAGAGATCCTTACATACCCCAAGGCAGCCTTAAACCAAAGGCAGCCCCTCTGCTCCTCCAGATGAACTGCCTGGTGAGTACTCCCAGCTGCACATAGTCAGCACTGAAGGACAGCCCAGAAGCCATTCCCTTTGCCAACCACGTCCATCTCCCAGGAGCTGTGACCCTTCCAGCACCCCACCCTGCAGCAAAGGCACAGACAGCAGAGCTGTCCCACCACAGCACACACCACACCAGGGATGTCATCCCCTGCGTCACCCCACTCCACACACGCCACCTTCAAGGTGTCTTACTTCATCCAGGGAGAAATAAGGCTCGTCAATCTCCCTCAAAGGATCTCTCAGGAAGCTGAACATGAATTCCTGTACCTGAAGGGTATCTGCAGCCCAGAGCTCCTGCAAAGCCCAGGGGAGACATAAAAGAAGCCATTTCAGAATGTATTACTGCAAACCACATGCAGCTCATCCAGTGCGAAGCTTTAACCATTAAGGAGGCGGTTTTTGATGCAAGACCATCTCTGCCAGGAACTCAGCTGTCAGCACAAATGCTGCACAGCACACAAGGAGGAAATCTGCCCTGCTTCTGAGTGGGCTTCGTTTTCTCAATGCCAGGCATTTTTCTCTCTGATAGCTCCTTTGAACAACATCTGCCATCCCTCCTCCTTCAGCAGCAGAAGCCAACCCAGCTTCCTTTGGCTCTCTCACCCTGAGTTTCTTTCATTAGCCACCAAAACACTGCATCTCCCCACTGGTTAACTCCCTGCTGGCTGCAGACCACAGGCAGGGAGGTGGCAGGCAGGGACAGGGCAGATCAGGAGCCACAAGCCATGGCAGTGCTTCTGCCAGCCAGCCCTGCCCTCCTGGAGGAGACCAGCAATGAGATAGGAACCTGGCAAGAGCCAAGGGGTCTGTGCTGCCCACAAATGCACTGCTGGTGCCTGCATGTGTGTCTGCACATGCATGCTGTGCTTGCTGAGTGACCCAAGATTGCTTTTAAATTGAAGAATGAGCAGCTGAATCCATCAGCTGCTCCTCAGGAACTGCTGACACCACCTGGACAACAGGATGGACATGACTTCTTGGCTGCAGCAAACCTTTGGTAACCAGCTGAGGTCACGGGGACTGGGTCAGACTCCACTGATCAGTTCCTGCCTCCTGGGACCCCCACTCCTCCCAGATCTCCTGGCTCCTTTTCTGGCCATGGTGCCCAGCTGAGTTCAGGTTTGCCCTCCCCAGCACCTCCCCTACAGCTCCTCCTGCTCCAGAAGGATGAGCTGTGCCAGGCAGAGCAGCCCACAGCCCAACCATCCCAGCCCCACAGCAAGGCTGCCCTCGGAGCACTGCACCCCTAATGTCACCAGTGCCTACCCCGTTGTCCCTCCCACTGCCTGTGCTGAGCTCACCCTCTGGTACTCCAGCAAAAACTTCTGCAGCTCCAGCAGCGACACCCTGAAGTGCTCAGACCTTTCTGCACCCCTGACAAGCAGAGAGAGAGAAGTTTCAGTCACCAGTGCAGCACATCACTGAGATGCCATCTGCCACCTCCCTGGCAGTGCAGCCAGATGTGCCCTGAGCATGCAGCGCTGAAGGAGCAGAGTGGGATGAGCAGAGAGCTGAGCAGAGCAAACACATGTCCACACCTCAGAACCAGGGATTACTCCAGGAACAGTACAGGGTTCACACTGACAAGGGCATGATAACATTAAACTCTGGTGAAGGGAAGCAAAACCATTAGAGGGACGGATTAGTGAAAAAAAAAATAGAAGGTGTGGTTTGAACTTGAGTGTAAAGAACTAAATAGGTGCAGGGCAGTTAAGGGGTGACTGCAGACAGCACAGACCTACAGGTATGCAGAGAACATGGGCTCATGGAGACAAGACTTCATTCCCATGAAGAAGTGAACTGTTTGTAGCTGATAAACTTGAGAGACTGGTCCATGACTGCTCTAAGTCACAATGGACAGCCAAGGGCCATGCTGGGCACTAACACCACAAGATCCAAAGTGGACTGGGCAGTGCTGGTTGCCCTGGGCAGAGGGATGAGCCAGATGGTCTGCTCAGGGTCCTGACATCTCTTTTCTATGGTTATAGGAAAAAAAGGAAGGAAACCATTGGGAATGACCTGGACAAGTCAGTAAGTCTTTCACTCTTTAGCTCCTGTGTCTAAATTCAAGCTCTTTCTATCACAGCCAAGATGAGCAGAGGGCAGGGAAGGGCACAGCTGGCAATGGCACCAGAGGCACTGCCTGGGTGGGGAAGGCTCTGCAGCCAGCACAAGCATAATCCCTGGGAGATGACTGGAGGTCTGATCACAACAACCAACTGACCTGAGCTGGATCTCACTGGGATGTCTGGGAGGGAGAGAGCCCTGCCTGCCCCGAGCTAAAGTGCCTACAGCAATGATGCTTGTTCAGAGCACAGAGCCACAGGCAGCACAGGAGCAAAAGAGTGCATAATGCCTCATCCCAGCATGCTGCTGCAGGCCCCAAAGCATGTTATGGAGCAAAAGAGAACAGTCCCTTGCACAGAAAACACAGAGAATTATCCACCTTTCCAAGAATGGGACATCCATCTGCAAAAGAAGAAGCACAAGCATTAGGTTTGCACTCAGTAACTTTACTCCCAAGAGAAGAGCTCACCCTGAGGGCAGCAGGGTTAAAAAGTCAATTAATTGGGAATGCCCAGTAACAAATATGGTTTCTGCCTTCCCTCTCCTCCCCTGGAGAATTCAGCTCTTACTGTTTTCTGGGCACTGAACATCAGGCTGCGGTAGAGCTGTGCAAACTGCCCGTACGTGATATCCCCGTTCCTCTGCTCCACATCCTGAAAAACAAATCAAACCCAGAGGTCTTACAGAGGCCACAGGTAACTCTGCATGGCTTAAGGAATGTCTCTACCCACCAGTATCCCTGGGGAAAAAAGGGGGAGAAGAAGGCCAAAACCTCTTCAGACTTTGCCTCCTGCAGAATGGCCTCAAGTTGTGCCAGGGGAGGATTAGATTGGATATTTTGAAAAATTCATGAAAACAGTGGTCAGGCATTGGAACAGGTGGCCCAGGCAGTGGTGGAGTCACCATCCCTGCACGTGCCCAAAACACACGTTCCACTTAGGGACATGGTTTAGTGGACATGGCAGTGCTGGGTAATGGTTGGACTCAATGATTTTAGAGGGCTTTTCCCACCTTAACCAATCTGCCACAATCTCTGCTGGGGCCAGTGGGACCCTGCAGTGCCCAGGACACAGGCACATCTAAAATGAATTTCACAATTCCCCAAGCTCACCAACATGAAGGCAACCCACACACTGATAAATGTCACCACTTACTGAATACTTAAAAAAGGAGAAACTGATTTTTTTTGTTTGCCCAGAGTATCTGAAGTGTCTGGAAACTGCAAGACCCAAAGCGTGTGCTCTCCTTTGGACAGACCACTCTTTGGCCTTGGAGTTCTGTGCTGGTAGGAACGAGATGACCCTTCATCCCCGGGTCAGTGGTGATGCTGGCAGAGCATCACTCACTGGCAGTGGGTGCAAGAGCCAGGGTACAGCACCTGGTAGCTGGTCTGCACTCTACCCCACCAGCACCAGCCCATGACTGGAGCCAGGAGCAATGAGGGGAGTGTGGGAGGCAGGGTGGGGTAAGGAGAGAGCGCTGGCCACAAATGGGCCAGGGTGCGGCACCCAGTGCGAGCTGGCACCTCTTCAGTCACCACCGTGGGTGGGGGCCCTCCCAGAAAAGGTTGGGAGGCTCTGCAGTATGCAAACACTCCCTGGCAGTTTAACCACCAGCAGGTTTTGCTCAAAGGCAGGCAATGGACTGCTGAGGGTCCCTAGTGCTGAGGGGGAGAGCAGAGGGTCACACGCTCACCGTGAGTCTCTCCCGCAGGAACCTCATGTTGGGCACCCGGTAGTTGACCTGGGACAGCATGTTCTTCAGATCCTTGGCAGAGATCCTGGGAAAGAGGGGAGACATGTTCAGCAGGTCTGGGATGGAGGGGGTCTCTCCCTGGGGCTGGAACATGCACAGAGAGGCTGTGCCCAAAAGGACATCAGCTGTGACACAAGGATGGATGCGTGACCCCAGAGCGATGCTGAGGCTGGGAACAGCGGGGAAGATGTGGGAGCAGAGAGAGATGGGGATGTCAGTGGTGACTGCAAACACTGCTGACAGAACAGCGTGAGCCCAGCACCCTCTGCCCAACTGAGCTGATGCCACAGCTGACAGGAAGCACCCACTGCTTTAAATTAACGACCAGAAAGAAGCATTTTTCAAGTATCTGTGCCCCAACATGGATGCTGGGTGAACAACTCCCTTCCAAAACCCACTCCCTGGCCTGCTGGAGGAGGACAGGCTCTGTAAGTGGTTAGGACTCAGCTAATTTTATCTTAAGGAAAGGAAAAAAAGCCATTTTTGGTCCCCAGCCACAGGCACAGCACTGCCACGCCGTGCCCAGCTGTGCTCTCCCAGCCACACACACTGCAGGAAGGGAGTGCAGGCTCCCCAAAGCCCTCCACACCACAGGTGCTGGCTCCTGGACCAGGGAAAGCTCCAGTGCCAACCCTGAGCAGGATCCCACATCCCAGCAGGCAGAGACAGGCAGGAAGGAGCTCTGGGCTGCCCTTGCCTGTTCCAGAGCTGTCCCCACATGGGGCACCAGGCCTATAGCAAGGAAAAATGAGGATGCCTCCCATCTGCAGGATTTAGAAGCTGAGGGGTCTGTGTCCAATCATTTTCTGGCAGCTCCTGCCTTAAAAGCAAGTCCTGGGAGTCCACCCCTGCAATCACAGATGGTGCTTCTGTCCCCCACTGAGCACGTGGGAACACAGGATCCTACAGGATGCTCCCCCATTCAACAAAGCACAGGAAAACTCTGGAAATCTTAATGGCTTTGGGGTGAAAATATAAAAATACTAGGGAAGATGTCCTGCACAGAGGATTTTAACCCAGGTGCACGCTGGTATTCACATGTGGCATCTTTTTTACCCTCTTCCCTGAAAGCAGGGTGATGTCAAACAGCACAGGCAGGAGGAGGGATGGAGAGAGCTCCACGGAGAGGAGAATCCGGCTGGTGTCAGGCGCTGCAGAGGGCAGGGCTCAGCAGCCAGCAGGACACAGAGAGCCCTTGTTCCTGGGCTCAGAGCCCTGGGGACCCACACACACGGCCAGAGCAGACCTGGCCCAGCTCCTGTGCTGTGCCCAAGGACAGCACCCAACCACCCAAGGACTTTGCAGTATCCTGCCACTCACTGGCAGAACAGAAAAAGAAGGAAAAAAAGGCTGAGAAATGGCCCCAGCCTCCCTTTCTGTCACAGCTGTGCAGTCAGCAACACACACTGAGCAACACACATGAGGATCTCCCCTGCACCTCAACCTCCCTGGGCAGGTGAAGTTACCCTGGGGGTTCAGAGTGAGTGTTCTGGGGAGGAGATCCTGCCCTTTCTCTTCCCCAACACACCCAGCATCTGCAGTCATGTGCAGGGTCCCAGCTATGGGGTCCTGGGTGACTGAGAAATGTGTGAGTGAGGCAGGAGTACAGCGAGAGATGCCCTCACATGTCAGGAACCACAGCATGGAACAGCTGTCCCCAGCAGGACACACACAGTCCTCAGGGCTGCCCAGCAGCAATCCCTCCTTGGTGAGAGCATGAGACTGCAAAAAAAGCTCATGGAAGAAGAGCAGGAGAGGCTGGAAGGGCAGAACCAGCAGCAGCCATCCCTGGAGACTCGCTGGAGCTGACACTCAGCTCTGGTGATGCTGAGCTGTTTCACAGGAGGTGCTGGACCACAGCCCTGCTCACTGATGTGACAAGAGCAAGCCCTGCCAGAGCTGTGACCAGCATTTCCCTCTTGGCTGCAGAAGGAGGACAGGGTATGGAAGGATTTTATTTATTGTGTGTTATTCATCATCTTAAAGTGCTGCAGACCTTGGATAAACAGCTTAGTAGTATTTTCAGACTAGAAAGTGAAAACAAAATAAACTGATTTTTTTCTATGGAACAAATTTTAAGGCTTCATGACAAACAGGCCAGTGGCCCAACCTCTCACAGGGGATGGAAACATTCCCCTGCCAGCCCTCAGTGCTGTAAATGCTGCTCCCAGCCATGGGCAGCTCTCCTGGACAGAGGTGAAACAGTCTCCTCCACAGCAATTAGGAAAAAAAAACCCAGCATCCTGTTATCCTGCTCTTTCCACCTAACCTCCCTTGGAAAAACAAATACCCAAAGGGCCAGCAGCCAGTGGAAACAGCCACCATCTGCTGGTGCTGGAAGGGATGGCCCGGCCCCCAGCAGGGGAAGGCAGAGAGAAGAAAGGGCTCCAGCACAAGAGGCTGAGGCATGGGGTTCACAAATGCTGGGAATGATTTCTGCAGCTGCCAAAACCCTATCTGTTCTGGAAAGGATCAAGGATGGTGTGCAAGTGGGGTTTTTTTAAAAGAAAATCACAACTCACTGTTCCCTTTGAAAACCCACTTCCAGGCTGAGAAGCAAAAGCAAACAGCTCAGTGACATTAAATTTAATGGTGAAATGCCTCACATGGGCCAGGATTTAATCCATGAGATGTGTATGTCACATAACTGTAGCCTCTACCTTGCAGAAAACAAATGGGAGCTTGTAAAATGTTTGTTAATGGGAAGACCCCAAATCTTTTCACATCCCTTCTGTTGATGTTTTGCTCCTCTCATTGCCTGGGCTGGAGCAGCAGCTCTCCTAATTAAGAGTTTTGCACTGAAACCTCTCCCTGTGGGTGACACATAAGGAATATATTGGATTTTGCTGCTTTAATTCTAAATGCTAATAGAAAGATGATATCAATACAAACAATAGGGATGCAACAGGCTGGCTGTCAGCTCTGCTGATCTGCCTTGGGCAGACAGATCTATACATGCAACCCCCTTTTGTACTGTTGGGATGCCATTTCATCAGTTTTACTGCATAACCAGAGAGAAAAAAGGACCAATTATTTCCACTTTTCCTGCACTCCTCCTCCAAAACCTCCACACAGCTACCCTTGCACCTGCCTCGTGCTCTGCATTTTAGAATTAGGAAATATTGTGCCCAGTCACCACTGTGTACACAACCCAAGCCTGGATTTGAAAGGTGTGTGGCTCATGCAGAGCAGCTGCAACAGATTAAAGCTCTTCTTCTTCCCTTTCTGCCTCCGTGAGGATTTATCCCTCCTCCACAAAATCCCCAAGCACCCAGCGGTGCTCTCGTCACACCACACTATAAATCACTGCAAAGGCAAAAATGTCCAGTCCAGCAGGACCTGCCCCATGCAACACAGTGCTGCCCTGCTCCTGGACAGGCTCAGTTTGTGCCCTGGCTGCCTGTCCTGGGGGGGTCACAACAAGGACAAAGCAGAGGATGCTCTGGACCCCAGTGTTCTCCAGGCAGCCCTCTCTGGACAACAGAGCCTGGAAAAGGGGCAGGTGGGATCCAGTGCTGCACAGCAGCTGGAGGCACGGCTGATGCCCCCAGGGGAGCACATTAACACAGGAATCAATGCTGAAAGGTTAATGGGCTCAGTTAACATCACAGGGGAGAAGCATGGCCCGTGATGGAAGGAGGCAAACAACAGCAGCTCAGAAAGAGCAGGCTGGCAGCCAGCACTGGGACGGGGTAATGGCAGTGGGACAGAGAGCAGAGCACGGTGGAACTCAACCTCCCCAACAGGAAAATGTCCCCTCCCTTATCTCATGGTGAATCATGACCCAATTCCCTTCCCTGCCTCCTCAGGACAAGCATGACATTTTACTTGCTAGGACACACTCACCCAAGAGCCCCACAAGCCAAGCAGTGGGATGATCCATGCCCTTATGGGCCTCAGAAAAGGAGAATAGAGCAAACAAGGTGGAGAGTAATAAACACAACCCAGTTCAGCCCTGATGGGGTGCCCTGAACTGCCTCTTGGCTCTTTGATGTCTGCTTCCTTGGGTGGTGCCAGGTGGGGGAAAGGTGTTTCCCAGCTGTGGGCTCTCAGGGGGTTATTGGGTCTAAACAGCTGAGAAATAGGTCAGGAAAACAAGACAGCTTTTTAATGCTTTTTAAAATTCAGTGAAAAGGGAAGTTTGGGACTTGGATTAAGGTTCCTTGGAAATGAGCATTAAAAGCCTAAAGAATCCAACAAAAAGCCCAAAGGCTGGGGTTTCAAGTCAAAGGTGAACCCTTCCAGCTCAAACCCTCCCCTGAACACGAGTGCAGTTTCTCCCCCCTTACCTGTCTTCCCGGTTGCGATCCAGGGAGTAGAACTGCTTCCGGAGCCACCTACACAGGGAAGGCACAAACAGGCACACTCAGCTCCTCAACAACCAGCCCCTGCTCCAGCCTCTCTCTGGAAGATGCTCAGTGCCACACCACCCACTCCCACATCCCTCCTTCCCACCAGAGAACCCGGCTCTGCCCCCTTTCACAGGCAGCCTACCCTATTTTCATACAAGTTCTGCTTTAAAAATGCCTCTGCACTGAAGTGCTACAGATAATGCAGGCTGTGCACACACAAAAACATCAATTCGTGGTAAAACTCCTTCTCCCTGATGCATGAGATCAAACGCTGGGGTCAGCAGGATGAAGCTTCTGGAGTGCAGAGACAGAAGTGCTGGGTCAGCACAGCTCAGAGAGGGAATGAGATGCCACTGTGCTCACCTTTTTCTGTCAAAACAGCCAGAAGGGAGAAAAAAGAAAACAAATGCAGGAAAAGAACAGGCTTTCCTCACCTTTCAATCTGCAGGGGGGTGGGTGCCCTCAGAGTGTCTGCCACCAGCCAGTTCAGCCCCTTGATCCACATATTGACCTCATCCTCAGAAGTGGCTGTAGAAAATGCATGGGAGAAGTGGGAAGAAGGGACACACATGCTTGATCACCAACCCAAACCTCTTGGGACTATCCCCAGCACCTTACATGCCCTACTCCTGGCTTCATCCCCCTTCTGGTAACATTTCCTTGCCAGGCAGATGCTCTGGCTGGCTCCTCTCCCTGCCAAGCTCCTGCTCCTCTCCCTGGGATGGATGTTGCTGGCTCTGGACCTCTTGCCCCTGTGTGTCCCACTCCCTCCCCACTCCAGTCCCCAAGAACTCAGAGTTATCTTTGTCCCCAAGCAGCAAAACTGGGCCCTGTGAGGATGAAGTTCTGGCTCAACCCTGTCTGGCACAACCCCAGGGCCAGGCCAAGCTGACCTTGCAAGCTGAGGGTCTTCAGCCGGAATTCTGTGCCGTAGAGAACAACGAAGCAGTGCGAGGGGTCGGGTCGGAAACACGGATCCTCCTGGTAGCGGTCAAAGTCACGGGAGTTCCTTCCTGGACGGATCTCTTTGATCTCACGAATATCCACTGAGAGAAAGGGAAAACAAAAGAGACCTTCAGGGAATAGCTTGGAATTCCCAGGGCGTTGGAGAAGGAAGGGCACGGATAAGTGGATTTAGTCACCTGAAGAGCTGGGTTAGCCCCTATTGCATGAGGGCAGCCCCAGGTCTATGCCCTGTAAGCACAGCCCCCTCTTAGCATTTCCTAGGAGGTTTCCCCAGCCAGAACTCCCCAGTTACCTCTGTGTTCCCCAAAAATGGCTGCATGTCTCCCCCACAGGGATCCCAGGAAAGGGGCAGCTGTGAGCATGCTGGAGCATTAGTGTTAAGCAAGGAGAAGGAGCTGAAGAGACACCGATAAGGAAGCATCTCACAGCCTCCCTCCCCAGAGGAAATTCTGGGAAAGGACTCCTATTGCCATAGAAAAAAGAGAAAACAACAGCAGCAGCAAGGAAAAAAAAAAAAACAAAACAAAAAAAACCCCAAAAAAAAAAAAAAAAAAAAACAAACCAAAAAAACCCCCAAAAACACAATAACGAAACCCAACCCAAACCCAAGAATGTTTGCTTCCTGGAAAAATAGTTTCTTAAATGCTCGTGGGAATCAAATAACAACATTTCTGAGTCACATTTCCAAAGCAGATGATGCTTCTGAACAATGCAGGACGGAGACTACTGCAAACCTGGCATGCAATTCATCCCAATTAAACTCCACTTACTGCACTCACTGTGGATCATCTCGCCTTTCATTTCTGTTTACTGCAGTTTAAAACTAGACAGAAATGTGACCTGCCCATCACCCACAGCACTAAACTGCATCATGAGAGACGATGCTCTCTCCAAACCCCACAGCAAGGCAGGGATTGACTTTGGGAGGACTTGTAAAGCACAAAGAATGTGGGATCCTCTCTTGGATGCTGCTCCCGTGCAGCACTCAGGGTGCACCTGGAGACAGTGGCAGCCTGCTCACTGCCTGGCACAGGACATATCCAGACTGACCACTCCATGAATTTTGGGGGTGTCCTGTGCAGAGCCAGGAGTTGGACTTCATGATCCTTGTGGGTCTCTCCCAGCTCAAGATATTTTATGAATCTAATAATCCTCCAATGCTCATCAAGTTGTGACAAGAGCATAGAAAGACCCAGTTCCTTGGGGCTGCATAGGAAGGACAGACAAGCTTCTTAAAATAAGCAAGAATGTGACTTTTTGAGGCACCATCTACCCTTTGGAAAGGAGCTGTCTGGCAGCTCAAATGTTAGCATGCCCTGCCATAACCTTACCCACGTGCTCCTATCCTTAGGGACACAGCAGGTTACTTTAGCCTGTAAAAACCCATATCACAGCTCAGGTCTTTGCATCCAGGACACACAGAGTGGGGCTGAAGGCTAATCCTGTCCTTGGAGGACGCAGTGGGGGAAAACATGTCAGATGACTTTCCATGGTAATTTACCAGGTAGTAACTACCAAAGGAAGGTGCTGGAATATTCCTGCCCTGCCTTTGCAGCACGCTGCAAGCATACTGTCTGCACTTTGGGATGCTGCAGAGCTGGCGGTGCCCTGTGCTCTCCCCTCCCTGCACGGAGCACCAGCAGGTTACTACCGAGCGAGGCAGAGCTGGTGTTACAAAGTGCATACCTAAAATCCACGCAGTGGAGAGAGCCCTGGAGCAAGTGAGGTGCTTATCAAGGACAAAAGCACGCAGGGAATTCCTGGGGCAAAGGGCAGCCTTGCTGAGGATCAGGCAGGAACCTCCAGCCCACGCGTACTTGCAGCTGCTTGCTCCTCTCTGCTGCCCTCCCAAACCTGCCGGAGAGTGCTGGGGAAGGCAGCGGGGGTTTGGTGTGTGCAGCCCTCTTCTCACCACAGAGCAGCACGGCAGCCTCGCCCCCAGCACCCTGCCAGCCCCCTGGCAGCTGGAAGGAAGTGACTCTGAGCAGGAAGCCCAGCAGGCACAAATGGCACCATCCCCAAGCAGCCAGGGCTGAGCCGAGGCTGCCCTGCCCCAGCCCTCCCTCTGGAAGCACAGGAGCCACCGGGGAAAGCAGGGGCAGAGGGATTCTGCTGGAGGTCAGGTCTCACAGAGACACTCTGCAGGCTCTGCCCTGCTCAGCACCAGCGAGCTCCCATCAGTGGTGGCAGGGCTCCGTGACATGGCCCACGTGTCCCACCATGGGGCTGCACCTCGAGTCCCTGCTGGGAAAGGCTTACCAAGGATGTGGGGTTAAGCACCTGAAGGGGTCCCAGCTCCACGGGCACAGCTGGGCAGGTGACCTGGGGCAAGCCCTCTGAGGACAGGTCCTGTCACCAAGGTGAGCCCCATCTCCTCCCCGCGCTGCCCTCTCCCAGGGCGTGCTGGGGAGGCAGAGTGTACAAACTGGTCCTTATCCCTCCTGGGATGTGGCAGGAGAGGAAGAGCTTGGTCCCTCGGCGATAGAGGCAGAGGGAAGCTCTCTGATGGAATATGAACCCTGCTGCAGCCTGGCAGAGCTGGATGCCCCGGAGGAGCAGCAAGCAGGGGTGGATGAGCAGAGGATGAGATTGCAGCCTGGAATGGGCTGGCTCCTCTCCAGCCCTCCTGGGCGGGTGTGCAGGCAGGAGCCAGGAGAGGCTCTGGGAAGGAGGCAGCAAAGCCCATCCAGCCCAGAGATGCTCTGAGCTCTCCACATGGTTCCACAGTGCACACTGAGCCATCCCATGGCTCTGCAAACAGCTGTGCCCTTCCCAACCTCCCAAACTTCCCTGCAGCCCACTCCCAGAAGAAACAGCCTGGCCCTCCCTTTGTCTCCAGCACTGAAGGAAAAAAAAAAAATCACTTCTGGGCAAAGAGCCCTCTTCAGTAGGAGTGGGTTGCATCAGAAAGAAAAAGCTGACCCCAGATCCACCTCCCTCACCATGTAAGAAAAAATCCCACCAAATTACCCTCTGGTTACATGAAAACCAGATCCACCCTTGAAGTCATTTAAAACTGAAACTTCATCCAAGCCTCGTTTACCCACTGATGGATAGGGTGTTGTAACGTGTAAGGATAAGGACAGCCTGGAACAAACTCTAAGGGTTGCAAAATCGCCACCTCCAGAGGATTTTTGGAAAGATGGAAAACTGATTATATTTTTAAAAAATTTAAAACCTGACAAAAAGAGTATTTAGCCAGATTACTTTCCAGGATGAGTTTATCAGGGACAGCCTCCAAGCAAACATCCACCCCCTCAACAGGCTTTGCTGGGTCTGTGTCTCCCTGGGGAGAAATGGTGCAGTGAGAGCCACGGGGTCACTGCCAGCCCAGCCCGACCTCAGCTGGCTGACATGGACTGATCCTGCCTGGGGGCAGCGGAAAAGCCTCCAGCCTACTCATTCTGGCAAAGAAAAAGAGCTTAAAAAAAAGAGTCTTCCTGCTATTTAGCACTGTGGATCCCACTGAGCACAGCCATGTGGTCATCCCCAGGCTTCCCATCACTGGAAGGGGCACCGGAGGGTCAGGTGGCCCCCAGGGAGAAAGAGGAAAAAAATGTCTATGTGAGTAAAATACAAGAAAAATCTATTATGCAACAGCAAATCAGTGCCACCTCCCTTTTAATATTTCAGTGGAATCCCCCTGAAGTGGACATTTGGGCCAGCAGTGGCCGGCAGGAGCTGCAGGAGGATCCTGTCTCACCTGCTCCTGCTGGCACCCACCAGCCGGGTGTTCCCCCCACCAGCAGCCCTGCCCCTGGCTCTGCTCCTGCAACCCAACACCGCCTGCAAGAAGGACAAAAACCCACCACAACTCCCCCGGGAGCTCTAAGTGCTTGGCTGGCCGGGGGCCAGCGCCCTCAGCACCTCTGAGTCTGGAGCCTTTGGCTGCTCGTGCAGCCCCATCGCCGTCGGCTGCGGGGGCAGCCGGGCAGCCCCAGCTGAGCTGGGCTTTGGCACGGTGTAGGAATTCGGGTGGCTCTCAGGACACGCGTGTCACACCCGTGAGGAACGCACCGAGTGCGGCCCTGCCCTTTGCATCCCCTTCTGGGGAAGCCAAGCGCTCAGCCCAGCAATTGGGAGTGCACATCACATCAGTGCTGGTGCTCAGAGCGACAACAGCTCGGCCTCTCAAGGCCACAAGCTTCCCTTCATCCACAGAGCAGTAAGGGTGAACTGAACATCCCTGCTCGGAGGGAGACAAGGTTACCACATCCCCCTCCGCTGCTCGGCTATCAGGTTTCCAGAGGAACAGCCAGTGCCATTAACAGATGCCTTATCCAGACAAGACAGCAAGAAACCAGCTGAGGCCTCTCATTTGACCTTAACTGGTTTTTCAGAGGGCAGGGAGCACGGCTGAGCCATCCACCGAGGCCAACAATCACCAAAGCAGCAGCACCCTGTGCCCCAGAGCATCCCTCACCCCCTATGAACTAAAAGGCCCCAGAGCATCCCTCACCCCCTATGAGCCAAAAGGCAACTAACTCAGCCGTTTCAGTGAAGCACTCAAATCCACATAAAACATCCCCTCACTTCCCTTGCTGTCCCAGGGAGGAGCCATCCTGGTGCCCAGGGGATCAGTGGGTCCCACTGCTCTTGTTGCTACAACACGCAGGTGGTACCTCTGCCTCAGGAAAAGAAGCAGGTAGAGCTATTTTCCCCTCCAAACTCAGCTCAGCTGTGTCTCAGGTTGCTCTAACAATGTGCTTCATCTCACCTGCATCAGCAAACTGGATTTTTTGCTCCAAGCCACTGCATTTTGCTATGAAGCAACTGTCTCAATATCACTACCCCAGTGCCAGCAACATCCATGCAGAAAGCACCTTGGGAGGGGAGATGCTGGGGGGAGGAATACCTCAGTGGGCTGGAGATGGGACAATGGTGAGTTCCTGACTAGCCAGGGTGACTGGGACTGGGCTGGATCCTCTCAGCAATCCTGTCACTGTGGATGTGGAGTGAGAGGGTCTGGCAGGGAGCTTGAACACCACCTGGGAAGGGGCAGCAGTGCCAGCAGTGTGCCCCAGGCAGCCCATGCAGGGCACATGGGGATGTGCTGGCTGCTCTGTGGGCACTGGGGCTTCCTGCCCGAGCCTCTGCTGTGCCCCCCATCACATGTCCTGTGGCTTCTGAGCTCCTATTCCTCCCTCCCCTGTTCCCCCCCGACAAAATCCTTATCACCTGCAGAGGAAGCTGCAGGAGATGTGCAGGGAGATTAGGAGATGCTGCTGAGAGGATGTGAGGAAGAGACCTCCCCTCCTCCACCCCACACACATCCCACGTTAGGGCTGGAGCAGGGAGGCAGAGGTCCTGGTCCTGCCCAGACATTGCTTCTGCAGGGCACCGTGGCCTCTTCCCAGGCATCAGCCTCATGCAGGTGGCCTTCAAGAGCTCTTGAACATCCTCTCGATGTGAGAATCAGAGGCAGCTGTGGGCTGGCAGCTGCCTGACCCGTTATCATCGGCACATCTCTCCCACTCCCCCTCAGCTGCAAGAAAATATGAGTCAAAAACCAAAGCTGATCCTCCAAGTGAGCAAAGCAGGATGCTGCTACCTCACAGCCTCTGCCCACAGCCAGTGGGGAGCTCAAGGAGACAGGCAGCAGAGGGAAAATGCCAGGTGAGGGCTCCACCAATCCTCCTCCTGGAATGTGTTGGGGCTGCCTCTCGTCCTCCATGGAAATTTTGTCTTTGTGGAGCTGTGAGGTTTTGAACCAAATCCCAAGCTGGGCATCCAGGGCTGCTGGTTGTACCCAGTGCCACATGAAAGGCTGGAACCTCTGAGAGCCATGGACTTGTTGCACTGTCACCATACAGGACACAGGAGCACACTTCCACCCCAAAGAGAGGCAGGGCTGCTCCAGCTGAGGCAAAGCCACAGCTTTTGCTTCCACAGATGCTGCTCTGAAGACGTTGGTGTCCGTGTCCCAGATGAAATCAGGCTGGTGGCAGCCAGCAGAGAGACCCTTCAGTCATTGCCCTGTCTGAGAGGCACAAAGTTCCACTGACTCATCTGGAAAAGGGAAGCTCAGCACTGGTGCTCTGGACAGCCTTCCTAGGGAAGGCTCCCCAGTCCACCCTCAAGGTGACCTTTCTGCTGCTTGGCATGGCAGGTTCCATCCCCCTCAGCCCTGCCGGGGTGAGAAATGAAATGACCTTTAAGAAGCAAAATAAACTGGAGGGAGGATGGCATGAAGATCTGTGAGCACAGCTCCTGCCTCTGCCACTCTTCCTCCCTCCAGGGAAGATCTTACAGCTGTAAGGAGAGCCCGAGGTGGGCGGGGAGAGATTGATGAGGCACCTCAATACGTGATGAGTCTAAGCATGGAAGAGGGTGAGAGGTTGAAGGAAGCTGCTCTCTGGGCAGGTCCTGCATGGAAGGGCTGAACAGGAAACCCTTCTGTGCAACATCTGCATCCCTCTGCTGAACCTTACAGGGTCACTGATGTCCCCAGGCTCTCAGCCAGCCAGAGTGCTCACTGCCAGTGAGGGGAAGGGGATGGGACCAGGCAGGTTGGCAGAAAGCAAGCAGGGCAGAAGGGCAGAGGTGGCAATCCAGCAGCTCTGAATGCACAGCTCACAGCCTGACAGCTGGGAGCCTGGCAGGGCCACTGAGGAAACCCTGGCAGAGGTGGATCTGGGGACCTGAGTGTCCAACAGCAGCAAAATCTCCTTGGAGCATTTTGGGGATTTCTGCACTCAACAAAGGCGCCTTCCCAACTTTCATGCCCAGGGGCTATGCCCTGTCACAAAGCAACTGAAGTCCCAGGACAGGGCACAAAGGCAAGGAGTGAAAACCAAAGGACAGAAAAGATTTGTCACAGTGGCAGGAAATGTCAGTGATGTTCAAATGCTGTGACTCAGTTTTCATCCACCCTGGCAGACGATGCAATCAAGTTCCCGTGACAGCGATTTACAAAGAGATGCCTGCTGGCCAGAGCCCCCAGTTGGGTTCTGCTGGCCAGAACCTCAGTGGGCAGCAGGGAAGTGGCTTGTCCCTGTCCTAGCAGGGCTTGAACTCTGCAGTGCGAGGGCAACACCGGGAAGAGAAGGATGAAGATCCCATCTGCTGCTGAGCTGTTCGAGGGCACCACAATGACCCCTCCCTATCCCATGCTCAACTCAAAAGCTGTTCTGAGACTGGCAGGTTGAGTATTTGCCACAGCACAGATGTGACTTCCAGATGTGCGCCCTCGCCTCAATCTCCCTCTGTGCCACTGTTTGCGGAGAGGCCCAAGGGCTGGACCACCTCAACCACTAAATGCAGAGAGGCACCTCCTGCTGTCACCTTCTCCTGTCACCTCCTCCCCCTTGGATTCTCCACCTGAGTTGCTCCTACCCACCCCACCACACACCAGACAGGCCCAAAGTTACCAGAGCAGCTGCTGGAGAAATCAAACCTGTCCCAAAGTGGTTAGAAATGGAAATAGTGACTCTCCTCTTCCCTTTCCACCAGATTTTCTCTATCTGCACTAACCACGATGGGAGCCCCCTGGGCAGGTTTCACCTTCCAATGCCAAGGCAAGATTTTGGGGGATAACCAGCCAATGGCACTTCCTTAAAGCACCATCCAACTGAAGATGTCCAGGCACTGAGCAGACACTGACAGCATTTTCAGTTTATGGGGGAGAAGCAGAAGCTCATGGTGATGGTGTGAAACCACTTGGGGCTGTTTTTTTTTAAATTACCTCAGCTGGGATTTATTTGGTCCCCAGACCTGGAGACCTCTTCCTGTTTGTACCCAACATGCTCCATGGTTCATATCAAACCTGATGTATTAATGCTCCAAAAATTTCATTCCCTCACTTCTAGAGCTCTTCACAATGTGCCCCAGAGCCTGAGCTGCTGGAGGTTACAGAGACAATAATCCAGCTAGCAGCAAGACCTTGAGAACAGGCTGACACAAGGCACTACAGGACATGTGAGACACAGAAGAGGGAAAAAAAACGAATAAAATAAATTTCTGCTGCTTTGCTGGGACAGAGACAAGCAGAGCCAACTCCCCCCTGCCCTGGCATTGCCTGGGGTCTGCTCTGGAATCAGTGACACAGCTTTTGGGTCTTCTGAAGCTGAGGAGGGCTGTGAGCTGGCAGAGATTAACAGGACAAGGACTGCAAGCTCAGGAGAGAAGGAGGGTATCCAGAGTGCCCTGGAATCCTGGCAAGAGGAGCCAGAGATGGAGGAGTGATGTCTGAGGGCAAGTATCCAAGCACAGGAGCTCTGAGAGACGAGGCAGCAGGCTCTGTGTTCTGCTCTGATGAGCCAGGGGCACGAGAACCTCACACCAAGAAGGACCTTGACAGGCAGTGTCCAAATGCTCAGCAAACAAAGCCAGGCAGCCCCTGCCCCACCTGCTGCCAGCTGGGAAGCAGATTTATGGGGCACAGATCTCCAGGGCAGGGAGCCAAGGGGGTGAAAGTCCTCTCGGACATTCCCTGCTCCCAGCACAGCCAGGCCCCCACCTGCCCCAGCCCCGTGGTCCGACCTGGGCTGAGGATTGCTCCACCTGAGGTGAGGAGGAGCAGCAGGAGGGATGAAGGATGCGCTGGCACATGCAGGGGGGATGTCCTTGAATCACCACACCATCAGCACTTCTGGCAGCAAGTAAACAGGAAAAAGACTCTCAAGCAGCTGTCGTGTCCAGCGTCCCTGCAGAGCACAGCCTGCAGTGACAGCCCTCCTGGATGTGGCGATTTCCAGCTCTGCCTGGTGTGGCCCTGCCACAGGTGATGCTCAGAGGGAGCAGGATGGGGCTCTGCATGGGATCCCAGGAGATCACAGAGGGAATCAGAGGGGCTCCAGCAAAGATGGAGAGCGGGACAGCTGGAGCAGCTCCCAGTCAGGAGGCAGCAGAGCAGCCACAGCATGGCTGTGTGTCACCCCGAGCACAGCAGCCCTCCCTCCTCCTGTGGGATCCTGGCTGTGCAGGGGACACACCACACATCCAGCTCCTGGGGGATGGAGTTTGGAGCTAGCAGAAATGGCAACCTTTGTCCCCAGGATACTTCAGGCAGTAGGTCACTTCCCAAAGGGCCACGACTGGGAAGGCAGGAGTCCTGCACACCCCTCCATATGGATAAAGGCTGGGGGTGGGCTGCAAACACAAGGCAGCACAGCTCTGGGATTCCATATGTTAAGGCAAGAAAAGAAAGAGTCATATTCCAAGAAAAAGAAAATAAATGTGTTTGTAATGGGTTGGGAAAAAGCACAACCTGTAAGGGACAGTCCTGCCCCTTCTGCTGTGGCTTTTGGCCACTGCATCCTTAAGGCCAGTGGGCAAACAGCAGAGCAGAACATCTCATGTGCTGGACCATGACCTTCCCTGGGATGATTTTAAACCGGTACCATGGGTTTGCCTGGCTAGGACAGCCAGGAATGCTCTGGGGCACCCTACTGACAGCACAAGGAGGGACTGACCAAAACCTCAGAGCCACAAATGTTTAAAAACAAAAGGGAGGACCTGCAGAGGAAAACAAGGGAGAGGTCCATCCCAGATTCTGAAAGGCTTTCCATGGCTCCCCAGCCAGCCAAATTCAGAACCCCAGATCAGGCTAAAGAGCCACCAGACCACAGGGACAGCAGAGGTGGAGCTAAAAAGCAGTTTGAAAATCAGAGAGACTTTCAGAGTATGGGCTGGCAGCATCCTAAAGCTCTGCTGATTTGTACAGCCATAGTGTGGCCAGCTTCTGCTAGAGACATCAGCCCATGGCTGTTTGGGTGCTGCACAATCCTGAATCCTCCTGCCATCCAGGGAATCAAGGTGTTCAATAGATGGCAAGGACAGATCGAGAGCCAGCAAGGTGCTCAGAGAAAAGGACACCTGGGACAGGAGGCATGAGCCTGGCAGATCAGAAGCAGACAGCCCTGGCCTAGAGTTCCAAGTGTAGGGGGAACTCCAGAAAGGCTGAAATTCTCAGAAATGAGGAAGTTTCTCATTGGAATCAATGTCAAAAAGCTTTTTCCATGTAAAACAGCACTTTGTTCAAAATAAGAATACTCAAAACTTAAAGATTGAAACCATTTAGAAGGACAGATTTTTCCAGCACTACAGAGTGTCTTTAGGAATGTCTGCTGTCACTGAGGGCTCTCCCTGGTCTGGAACACACTCTCCCACCATGGTCTGATGTAACACCTCTGCAGCAAAACCACGCTCGGCGGAAGAGATGAGCAGGAAAAAGCCATGAGATCACCCAGGCAGCCCCCCCTGTGCAGGCAGGACACAGCCACTGCCAGGGATGGGCTGGATGTTCAGCTGGTCTCACATGGGGCACCAGCAGCAGCCACCACGACCAAGGGAGCTGAGGAGCCCCACAGGTTTCTGTGAGCATCCCCAGACGTCAGGCACCACACAGCTCTCTCCATTCAGCTGCTGTACATCTGTTGAGCACCCAGAGCTGCTCTCTCCTTTTATCCCCCTCCATACAGGTATCCCTCTAGTTGCTCTATTCCAGGATCATCTTACACCATCCACTTGCCAAGCCTGTTTGGCCAAGGGCAAAGAGGGAGGATGTGGGGGGAACTTTCCAAAAGCATTGTAAGAGCTTCAAAATCTTCTGATTTCTACTGCCCTTAAACCTCAGAGAACACTAGAAAAGTAAAAAATAATTCTTCTCCACTGACTTCACCCATTTCCTTCTACTGTATGGTTAGGTGCAGCCTCAGAGCTGCTCGGGTTTTCTGTGCTCAAAGGCCCACACCTCCTCACCACATGCTGCAAGTTCTTCCTGGACTCCCCACACCCTCCTTCACTGTGAGCTTTACGCTGGGTCTCACAGAACCTGCAGCAGCTCAGGACACAGCACGGGGGCTGGCTGCAGCCCTGGCAGGCCACACGGCTCCTAGAGCCACTGTCACACACCTCTGAGCCCAGAGCCAGCAGCCCAGCTCCTGGCTGAGCCAGCATTAAGCACAGACTGTCCCTGCTGGCCTCTTCACCTACCAGACCGCAGCCCACCACCAGTGTGGTGCTGGGGTATTCCTACAGCATCCTGCAGGACAGCAATCACAGGCTGGTCTCACAGCTCCTGCCAGCCTGTCCCACGGCCTGGATGAGAAGCTCAGCACCAAGTGTCTGTCAAGCCAACCCCAGCAGGATCCCACTTCAGCAGAGACGGAGGAGTTGGACACACAATCAAACGTGTTCTGCTTCCAGCAGCTTCTGAAGCTGCCATCCAGAGGCTGAGCTGCTGCAATTCAAGCAGAAGTTTGTGTGATGTAGCCAAAACTGTAAGTGAGGGTCTGTTCTGAGAGCTCCTGCTCCATTCCAAGGGTTCCCAAGTTGTGCATCCTGGCCAGGCTGCCTATCACAGCAGCACTTTGATGTGGGCCAGTTCCAAAAGGACACAACAGCCCCAGTGCTCTCCAGAGAGAAAGGTCCCAGCCCAAGAGCAGTGCCCAGGTTCCCAGGAATACAGAGTTTACACCAAGTCTGCTCTCCTGGGCAACTCACTGGCCAAGCCTGCCCTGCCACGTGCAGCACTTTGGGACTGGGACCTCAGGGCTGGGGACTTTAGCACTTGGTCAAGGCTGCAGAGCCTTTTCTCCTGTGTCTGCAATCTGTAAGATATGCAGGAGGTCACAGCCTGCTCACACAGGGACAGGGACAGGCCATGGGCATGGCTGACAGTCAGCATGTCCTGGGGGTGTTCCCAGGACAGCCACTGCCATCAGATAAGGAGCCAGCAAACGCTTTGAGATAAGGATGACCATCCCCACCACCACAGCTGTGCAGGCAAGGCAGCTCAAACAGAGCAGCAGAGAGATCCCAGACTGGGCTGGGCAGCTGCTGGCTCAGCTCCTCAGTGTGGAGATAGGGAAATCCTGTATAAAATCCCACAACAGAACAGCCCCCAGTGACGGGAGGTGACAGAGCTGAGCGTGGCACCTCTTGGCACACGCTCTGCAAGGCCAGATGTTCAGATCCAGCTCACTCAGGTGCTCCTGCTGCCACACATGGTGTCCAGCCATGGCAAGGAGAAAGCCAAGCCCTGAAAAACTCAGCCCCTTGATGTTGGTGAGAAATAATCAGTCCAAGACTTTGCAAAACCTCTCCAGCACATTCTAATTAGTGAGCTTGAACCCCATAAGCCAACTCCTTCCACGTGGCTGACTGGCAGAGGAAGGAACCAGATGGATGGATGACGTGGGTGCAGGTACTAGAGGAAAACACCAGCCAGCCAACTTCCAGCTGCTCTCCAGGTTGCAGAGAAGCTTTTGAGATGCCAAGGGAGGAGCTGACACGTCTTACTGCATGGGGAGGGGTTTTCTAACCTGCTCCTCCTGGAAGATGCTCCCAAGAATAAAACTGGGATGACAAAGGGATGTGAAGTGAGGGAAGAGGCTGTTTCAGTTTGGAGGTGAAGGCAGAGCAGAGCTCACTTGCTTTGTGGGTAGCATAAATGCCCTTGTTAGCAGGAGGGGGGACACAAAAAACCTGCCCTCAAGAAGCTCCCACAGCAGAGTGTTGAAGCAGGGGAAGCTTCAACCATCCCGACAGTCACAAGCCACGCTCTCCCCTTCCCACCCCTGCTCCAGGCACCTCAGGGGGAGCCCCCTCCTCCCACTCCTGCCCACTGCAGGGGCTGCATCCATGGCTGCAGGAGCAGGAGGGGACCCTCCAGTGCAGGAGCCAGACTGCACCCCAAGAGGAGCTCACTCTGAAGTTATTTTATCCTTGAGAACCATTTCTGGCTCACTTGTTTCTTAAGAGCTCCAAGCTCCTCAGCTTAAGCAAATGGCCCCAAAAAAGCATAATTAAAGAAGCTGTGCCCCAGTGGACTAATGAAAGAGGCTGGTGCTTGAAACGGCCGAGGCGAGTACAAGCCACACTTCAGAGCTACTTTGCATTAATATTTTACAGCTCATTTCTTTTCTTTTACACAGGCAATAGCTTTTCTCCACCTCCAAGGGACTGAGCTCATTTCACTGAAAGCAAGAATGCAACCAGGGTTTTTGTGAGGTAGTTTTTTTTTCCCCTCCCTCTCCCCTATAAAATAAACATCTGCTCCAAATTTTCAGCTCACTCTCTGAGCAAACTCTCTGAATTTTCTGACGTGTTTCAAGGCAAACAGTTCAATTTGAAGCTGGCCTATAACCCCCCAGCATGAGAAGGTAAGAATGCGAATGCAAGACCCCTTTTTATTAAAAATAAAGAATCAGTTAACATAGGAAGTTTAAAAGAAAATAAATGCATGAAAGACAACTGACTTGAGGGATTAGCTCTACTTTGCTCTGGGTGCTTAACAAAAAGAATAGAAAATTATTAGCACTCTTCCTATTGTAGCAGCCAGGCCCTCTGCAGAGTTGATTAGCAAGAAAGCAACGCGCTGGTAATTAAACCTGGTGGGAACCCTATGAATAAAAACAAGTAGTAATTGAAAAAAAAAAAAAAAAGCCCTTTTTTTGGCACAAACCAGGATTGTATTTTGCACAGTTTTGAAGAAGTACAGGAGAAGGAGGCAACTGCTTTGGAAAGGGAAAGGCTTCCTGCCCAGGGGAGCTTACCCCTCAGCTCAGGGAGATTCTCATCACTGTGGCACGAGCTGAAGAGCTCAGGGAGGAGCAGGGTCCTGTCCAAGAGAAGAGGCTCTCCTGTGGCAGCCCAGCTGGCTGGAGCCCTGCTCTGCCTGCTGCCCAGACGTGGGGGACACACACAGTGTCTTTATGCAGCGCTCACAAAGCGCTACACAAGGGTCACAAAGCAGGGCACGAGGAGAGGGCTGTCACACCAGCAAGGGCTCTCTGCTCTGCATCCCACAGCACCTCCTGGCTTGTGGGCAGGCAAGGCTGGGCAGCTTCACGGTGGCCAGTGAGGCCAGCTGGTTACCTGTCCATCTGCAGCACACGTGGTGATGATCACAGAATCGTTAGGGTAGGAAAAGTCCTCTGAGACCACCCAGTCCAACCATTAACCCAGCACTGCCAGGTCCACCACTAAACCATGCCCCAGGTGCCACATCTACACAGGTTCCTCCCCAGCCAGGAGCCCCCTGGTCCTACCTCACTGCTGTCAGGAGATGCTGAAGCGCAGAGAGATCATTGTCCTTAAGTGCCAAAAGTTCCCTGCAGAGGCCAGTCAGACCCTGCTGGCTTCAGTAACTTGAAATAAAGGTGGCACATCACCTCAGGGCACAGCAGCAAGGCAGAGGGAGGGAACTCAGACTGACAGCACCAGGCTGTTGAGGCACCAAAAGCACAGAGGACAGGGGTTCCATGGACCTCTCTCCTGCAGTGGGGTGATCTTCAGGCTGCTCAGGCTCTGCTCCCCTCTAAGCTCCACATCAGCGTGCACAGAAAGCCAAGCACCACCCAAACACTGTTTTCAAGGCAAAGAACTGGCTGCCTGTTGCAGCCCGCCAGAGCTCAGCAGAGATCAGAAGTACTGACAGACCAGCCCCCGCAGATCCTGGGGCAGCAGCTGCTCCATGACACCTCTGAGAGTGATGGCAAAGCTCCAAAATGAGCACCACCACACCGAGGAAGGATGGCAGGGGCTGTGCCCAGAGCCCTCTCCTCCTGGCACACTGCAGCTTTAGCCCATGTGCAGCTGACCTCTGTCCCTTCATGCACTGCCCACCATGCAACAGGAGCTTCCCAAGCTGCAGCCACAGGGGCTGTGCTCTTCCCAGCACTGTCAGCCATGGAGCCAGGTCATCTTCACCCATCCCTCCCTGGGACAAACACACAGCTCCTTTCTGCACAACCCACCAGGAGCAGAGAAAGGAGCACAAATCCTCTGTCGCTGCTGTCCATGGAGACCTCTCCAAGACATGGCCATCCACACAGACATGCCCCGAGCCCAAAACCTCCATATGTGATACACTGTGGATGTTCACCTTTTCTGAAATGGATAAAACCCCAGAATCATTCCTACTTAGACATTTAACATGTATCCAGAGCGGTCTAAAACTCCCTGGTGGTCTCCAGCCCTCAAGAAACACAAGAACATCCATGCCTGACCCATGGACACAGCAATCTTTGACCTGTAAGTCCCCAGACACCGTTTGGAGGAGATGCTGTTCCATGGGAAGGAACACCTCACCCCCTTACAGCTGGCTACTCTCCTCATAGTGTGTGCTGAGGCCAGACCAGAACCACCACAAAAAGTAAAACCCAGCCTTCCTACCAGCCCCAACCTACTGCTCCCTGTGCTGGCATGGCTTGTCTTCATGGGGAGAACTGGATCAGCCATTGCCATGGCTGACACCACCCTGCACTGAAAGCAATGAGCTCAACTCCAGATTATTCCCCCTCTGGTCCCCACCATGGCCTCGGCAATGTTGACCTCAAGGGGATGAGCCAGGAGGGGAATACCTTGAAGTGGAGCTGTCACACATCCAGCTTTTCCCAGGCATCCTCTTTCTGCCCAGAAAGCACATCCAGATAAAAACAGGGAAGCTGGCCAAGAACCTGGTACTGTTGGCCATCGATCCCATGGCTTTGCCTTGCCTGCCTAGAAACCCAGGCACTATTTGTGTACACAGGTTGGTATTTCCAGCTGGAGCCCCACAGTTCTGTCCAGGAAGTGTTAAAGCAAAGCTCTGCTCCTCAGCCCTGCAAGCTCAGGGTGCTGAGTGACACCACAGGAGGGGACTGAGGGCAGGGTGAGCTGCTCTGGTGAGAGGATGCCATGGGGAAAGCATCTGGCATCAGAGAGATGGGGCTGAAGATACAGCAGCTCCTCAGCCTGATGTCCTCTGTGTCCAGAAAGCCCCACTTGGCCACTTGGGATGGTCAGACGTAGTGTGGGAACACCACAAGCGTTGGGAGGCACACATGGGGAGCCCAGAGCCCAAAACCACCAGCCAGATACCCTGCCTGTGGCACAGCAGAGAGGCCCCAAGGAATTTTCCTCTGTGACATTAAAAGAAATACAATCACCTTGCTCCCTGGGACACTCTCTTTGCTTTCACTGTTCTTGGATGTCTGCACAGCACAAGAATTCCTTGCAGCCGTGGCTTTACCATTGTCAGGCCCACAGTTCTGGTACAGAAACTGAAGTTCTCCAGATTTCCCCCAAAGGTTACAGGGACACAGCCAGGTCTGTCCCCAGGAACAACCACCCATGCAGACACCTCTGTCCCCCATGGGCACACGTGGTCTGTGGGCTCTGCCCAAGACCAGAATCTCCCCAGCAAAACTAACGTTTGCTCTGCCTGAGTTTGAGAACAGCTCAAGTCCAGGGTCAATCAAAAGCTGCTCTCTCCTCCCTCTCACTCTGCCTCATCGCTCCCACAGGCCGTTTTGGGAAAGAGATGGGGGAGCTTCACATCCTCATGATGCTAGAGACTCCCTCCAGATCTGCCTGCAGACACCACAGGGCGGAAGGTAGAGGACTCGAAGGATCTCGGGACAAATCAAAGCTCCAGATTAGCATTTTGTGGACTTGCCACAGAGATGTGGCCACCATCTCCATGCCCTTTCCTCATCTGAGCCCCTTGTACTAACAGCATCCCAGCTTTCCATCCTGGACCAGCAGCACTTGCCAGGAGAGATGACAACCCCTCCCTGGCCTTGCTGGGCCTCTGCACATCCCTCAGCATGGGGAAGGCCAGTGCCACAGCCAGCACCAGCTCTCCCACCACTGGCCTTCGTGCACATCCCTTCTTCCTCATGTCCCACACAGAGCAGAGCTCCTGTGCTCGTGCTGGTGCACACAGTGGCAAGAAGGATAATTTAGGAAAACCTGGGAAACCAACACCAAGTTTAAGAGTGCAGAGCATGCCACATCTCACCCCCTTCCCACCTTATGCCCCTGCATAAGAAACCTGGTTTTACACTCAGGTTTCTTACACATCCTTTCCTCTGTCCTCCTCGTCCCCATCCAGCACAGGAAGCTGGGGCTCACCTGACCCTGTGCCAGCACCCTCGGGCTGGTAAACAGAGGGCGACGGGGAAGAGGATGGAACTACAGCACAATATTTTGGGTTGGTTTTCCTACTGTTTAACCTTTTCCGTTTGGTCTCATCTGTTACTCCGAGGTGCAACCGCAAAAGGGCTCACACTAATCCTGCCTGCTCCTGAGGTTCCCTACCGCCCTTAGGTGCTGCTCGCCAAGGCACCACCCGGGAAAACACCGCGTTTATCCCAGGGGAAGTTTGGTGCCGAAGAGGGATGCGGAAAGTTGGGAGGCGGTGCTGGGCGGGGGCAGCGGCGGTACCGGCCCGCGCATCCCCCGCGCATCCCCCGCGCACAGGGCGGTCGGGGTCGGCCCCACGCTGCGACCCGGAGCCTTCTCCGCCCCGCAGGCTGCCCGCGGGGAGATGCCGAGCACGGAGAGCCTGGAGGTTCATTATTTTCCTTTTTTTTTTTTTTTTTCCCTTTTCCCCTCCTCCTCCTCTCCTCGCCACCGAGCGCTGCCCGAGCGGGGCTCCGGCCCCGCAGCCCGCCCGAGGCAGCGCAGCCCCTCGGCCGCCCCTTCCCGCCGGGCTCCCCGCCGCGCACTCACCGGCCCCCTCCACCTTCTCGGAGCCGCGGCTCCAGGTGACCTGCCGCGTCTCCAGCTTCACCTGGAAAGTTTTCCGCTCGGGTCGCTGCGACTTTTTGGAGTAGAAGAGGGTCATGACGGTGCCCACCTCCAAGCTGCGGCAGAGCTGCGCCGCCTCCGCCTCGCTGGGCGCCCCGGGGCCGGCGCCCGGCCCGGCCGCCATCGGCGCGGCGAACAAAGGGGAGCGGGAGCGCCCGAGCCCCGCCGCGCCCCGCGCCGCCACCGCGCAGGGGAGCGGGGGAGGAGGAGGAGGAGAGGGACGAGGAGGAGGAGCGAGGAAGGGGGAGGGAGGAGGGAGGGGAAGGGGCGGAGCGCTGCCGGCGCGGAGGGCGGGCGCGGACGCGCGGGGAGCGCGCCCCCGGTGCTGCCGGCTCGGGGGCCGGAGCATCCCCGCCCGGCGGGGCCCCTTGCGTGGGGCGGGATGCCAGTGCCGCAGACCGCCCAGCACGGCGGGGACAGCGCGGCCCTCCGCACCATGGGGGACCGGGGGACGCCTGGGGGAGCGGGGACTGCACCCCATGGCACCCCTCGGGGAACGGGGACTCTGCACCCCATGGCACCCCTTGGGGAATGAGGACTCTGCACCCCATGGCACGCCTGCGGGATGGGGGGATTCTGCACCCCATGGCACCCCTGGGGGATCAGGGACTCTGCACCCCCATGGCACCCCTGGGGGAATGAGGACTCTGCACCCCATGGCACCCCTTGAGGAATGAGGACTCTGCACCCCATGGCACGCCTGCGGGATGGGGGGATTCTGCACCCCATGGCACCCCTGGGGGATCAGGGACTCTGCACCCCCATGGCACCCCTGGGGGAATGAGGACTCTGCACCCCATGGCACC
>QUSF01000037.1:2750264-2833105 GCA_003676055.1 Chloebia gouldiae | reverse complement strand
ACCCCTGGGGGAGCGGGGACTCTGCACCCCATGGCACCCCTGGGGGAGCGGGGACTCTGCACCCCATGGCACCCCTGGGGGAGCGGGGACTCTGCACCCCATGGCACGCCTGCGGGACAGGAGGATTCTGCACCCCATGGCACTCCTTGGGGAATGAGGACTCTGCACCCCATGGCACCCCTGGGGGACCACCCTGCACCCTGCAGGTTCCCCTGTGGGCCACACAGCCCACAGGATATCTTAGGGACCCGGCACCCACGGCAGGGTTTTTGTGGGATCCTGGCGTGGCACGAGTGGAGTCCCAACATTGTATCCCACGGTGGCTTTTCCTGGGGACAGAGCCCTCCGTATGGCTGGCACCATGGTGAGGCTTCTTGATGAAGCCACCAGGTCTGTGTTTGCTGTAGTTTTCTCCACACACGGATCCCAGCTGGATCCGTGCTGGCATGGAAAGCAGGACCGTGCTTGCAGGTGGCCTGTGGCATCCTGCCCCTGGGGGACCTGTAGGGAGCCAGGGGTCACTGGACACTCTCCAGCTGTTCTCCGGCCCCACAAAAACCAGGGTTAGAGACCACACAAAAGCAGGGTTAGCGAGGGGATAAGTGGCTGAATTGGGAAGTGTTTCAGTGCAGTTTGCTCCATTCATGTGGTTAAAGCCTGTGATTTCCCTTTCTGTGTGCCACTGACCTTCTTCCCCATGCCCTCCTTTACATCCCGTGGCACATGGTGCTCAGGCTTTCCCATTTGTATGTATAAATGTATAAATATGGGTTAATGCTTGGACCTGCTGATCTTCGAGGACTTTTCCAACTTTATTGATCTTATAATTTTTTTTAAATTTTTTGCAAACCTCATGATGCTGTGAATACACACACGTACACACACGTGTCCACAGGCCCATGGCAAGACAGCCTGTGCTCAGCAGCCCTTATCTCACCCCCACAGCTCACAGCTGGGACTGGAAGGGCCGTCATCTTCTTAGTGAGGGGCCCATCCCTGAGTGGATTTCCCATGTGAGCAGCTCTCTCTGACCTACTGCTCCACTTGCCTCCACAGGGACATTCCCCAGCACACACACGTCCACACACAGTAGGAGCTCTATAAGGTCGTTTAGGATCCTACCTGGCGTCTGGGCATCAAACAGGCAAGGCGAGAGCCTAAACTTGCCCTGATAGAAGTGAGCAGTGTACGACAGCACTGTAAGGATGCTGGGGATGTGCTGAGCTGAGCCAGAGCTGCTGGAGCCTGGGCTCGGTGCTGGCACAGCACTCTGGGCCTCATTCTCTCCGGGGTGAGCCGCCGGGGAAGTGGCTCCTGGCTTGTGTAATGGCCTCGCTTGGGACCGGCAGGAAACAGCCAGCTCCCAGTGGTCTTAAAATAGCTGAGCATTATGGGCACACCCTTGTTTTTGAGGGCAAAACCTGAGAATGGAGTGTGGCCATTGAAGAAGCAGAAAAGGTAATTCCCTTGTTCCCAAACACTGCCTGCTCCTGCAGATGGAGAGCATCTGGCAAGGTGGGTCCTCAGCTCGGAGCTCAGGGTGGCTGAAGCCAACATGTGGAGGATGTGGTTTACAATGAGCTGTTTGCAGTGGATATTTTTTATTTTCTAAGTTTGACTGATCATCTTTTAGCCTTGCGTTAGCTCTCTGTGTCTAAGATGCTGCATGCCAAGGAATTCCTCTGTTTAATTGACAGCAGAGGAAATTTGACAGCTCTTGTGCTGCCTGTCAGCCCCATTTGGTGGCCCCGGCTCCTGTACCAGCCAGGCTGTGAACAATCATCCCCACCCCTCAGGGCAGCAAAAACTTCCACTATGTTCCTGTTTTGCTTTTGAAGAAATTCCCTGGACTGTGTTCATCATGTGGCTGTGGAAGCCTGCGGGTCCTGCAATCTCCCCTTGGCAACACCTCAGGGAAAAGGGGGATTTTCCCCTCCGAGCGGCCCCGGCACCTCCCCCTTCAGAGTTCCGAAGCACGGGATGCCATCCCCCATATCCTGCAGGATTCGTGGAGCAGCTGCATCCTCCCACCGGGAACAGGCCAATGGCCAGGTGACCTCTGGCTTAAGGACAGCCCCAGCATGCTCAATGCCCGGGAATAGAATCCAGGGACGCGGCACTCCGAGCCCGCCCCACAGGCGAGTGCGGGGGTCCCTGCAGCCCAGCATCCCTCTGCCCCCCGGGTACCACGCACTGACAGGAGGTGCCTGATACTCAACCCAAGTGGTGCAGTCCCCGGGAGAGATGCCTCTCTCCGGGTTATTTATTCATTCCTGCCTGCTCTGTGCTGCCCGGGCTGGGCAAAGACAACATCAGGCGAGAAAAGCACCACGGGGGAAGAGTTTCCGTGGTGCTGCAGGATGTGGAAGGCCCTGGGGGCAGGCGGCGCGGAGCTGCCCGGGCTGGCCTTGGCAGACTCGGCGCGGGGCAGGGATGGGAAGCGGAGCCGCCCGGGGCTCCGGAGCTGCCGCGGCTGCTGCGCCGAGCGCTCTCCAGGAGCCGGGCACCGCCGCCTCCGCACCGCCCTGCCCCTTCCAGGCACTGCAAATTCCCTCCGGGTGACAGCCGGCACCGGGTGAGAAACCCACTGCAGCTCCGCGCTCCCCTGTGCTGCGCACGCACTGCTTTAATATCGAATTCACCTGGTTTCAATTTTCAACCCTGCAATCCTTAAGACTTCAAGGGGGATGGGGATGCGTCCTGCAGGGTTTTGCACCTCCCCCTGGCCGCCAGGCCCTGTGCTGCACAAGATCCAGTTCAAAGCTACATCTGTGTCCTCTCTCCCTGTCATGTCACTGCTGCCTCAGTTTCCCTGGCTGCCAGCACAGGCCCTGTTGTGGGGGTGGTGGCACTTGGGCAGGCAAGCACAGGCGCTGCAGCACAGGGATGCAAGATAGGATGTGGCACCTTTGTGGCCATTTCTGTCTGCACAGCAAGTCAAGAGGGTCTGGGAATTCGCCATGGGGTGTGTGGTCCTCAGCATGCTGTGCCACAGGAAAAACCACCCATTAAACCCTCCTCAGCCCCCTGCCCAGGACAGAGCCTGTGCTCCCAGTGCTGGGAGGGAGCAGGGTGAATTTTCAAGGGTGGGTTTTGCACAAACATCCTTCTCCTTCTTGCTGACAGAGAGGCACAACACTCTCCAGCCTTGGACATCAGCCTGGTCTTGCACTTCCAGGCAGACACAATCTCCCAGCCTGGCCAGAGCACCCTGCCATGCCCAGGGAGAAGGAGAATCTGCCAGCAGCAATGCTGGGGTGGGGGACCCCCTCTGTGGGAGAACATCCCACTGCATTCCCCAATCCCCTGTTCGGTGCTGCAAGATACTGGAATTTGTAGGATAGGGGATAATTGGGCCAGGTCTGCAGGCGGGAAGCAGGGCTGTATAAATAGAAATGATATTTTTACAGCCTCCATTGTTCAGGCACAGGCAGGCCAGGAGCACAATGAGCCCCTTTCCCTCTCCACTGGCATTTTCACCGCTGTACCTTGGAAAGGCCCCAGAGAGCAAACGGCAGCTCCTGCCAGACTCGGAGTTTGTGCAGCCACAACAAAGTGCCTGAAGATCGCAGCGAGCAGCAGGAAGCAGCTCAGGGCTGCCTGCCCAGAGCCTGACCCCACAGCCACCCTCGGGGGTCTGGGAGCCCACCCCAGCTCTGGGATCAGAGGAGCCAGGGCTGTGCCTGCTCCACAATCCCCAAGGACACCAGGCCAGGGCTGCTCCCAGCGCCAGGGAGGAGAATGCATCCATCAGCCTCAGCACCTGTGTCCTTGCCCAGCCACGGAGGGGAAGGAGCTGCCCTCCCTCCATCCTGCTCTGTGCAGAGGGCTGGGGCTGAATAAGAGGCAGCAGAGAAACCAGGAGCAGCTCTGGGGTCACTGCACCCCCCTCCTCCTGCTCTCTGCTGTCCTGGGCAGGGCTTCCCCCAGGGCAATCTGTGAGCTGTGCCCGCATGGAAAGGCAGAGTGGGCACCACGGAGGGGGCAGCACAAGCACAGCAAGGCAGGGATGGGCACATCCTTCAGGGAATTCCTGCTGGGACTGGGAACAGGAATTGCATCCCACCATCACCACCAGCCCAGCGACCACGGGGGCCTCACATCCAGGCTGGAAGTGAAAGAACACAGAGACACCAACACTCAGTTAAGTTGTAGGAATTTATTTTAAATAACCTACAGTTGATTAAAAGGGAATTCATGATAAAAATAGAAGATACTTGTTGAGGAAAGGCTGCAGGAAATGGTCTTGCACACACACTACGCTAACAATGCCTCTAAGACTAATGATTATAGCAAAAAAAGGTTTCACATTAAAATTCTGCTTTTTAATTTTTAAAATTTTTTTACACAATTACAAAAGAAAAAAATAAAAGCCCTAAAATCTTGATTATTTTCCTTTTTGGACCAATGCTCATTTCCCTCGAAATTTATTGACCTGTGAAACTTCTTTTTACACAATAAAATCTTTCAAGTAAAAGAGGGGAGTGGGGCTTAGAAAAAAAGGGGGAGGGAAAAGGTAAAACAGTCTGACAAACCTAAAAAGTAGATAATTCTTGGAAGTGTACAGAGCATGTTCAGAACAAAGGGTGATGGGAATGTCATTTGTTTCCAATTTCATTTGTTCTCAAATTCCACACACATCCTTCCCTCACACGGCCCCCTCCCCCCACCCGCTCCCAAACCTACACGATCTTTAAGATCATAAAGAAAGAAAACTGTTTAAATATTTTAAAATAATTAAAAAGAAATAAAAATTCACATTTAAAATAGGAACACTCTAGTCAGGAGGCCGATTTCCCATCATGATTTGCTCTGAACAAATGTGGTGGATATTTGTAATTCATGTTCCAATGCCACGACTGTTTCAAGTGACAAAAAAATTTGGGTATTTCCATGACTATAGTGACAGCTGTAACAGGTGCGTTGGGTTCCTTAAATTTTGTTTATTTGTTAAATTCTGAAATGGGGCGGGAGGGGAAGGGCAGGGGTTAAGGAGTCCATTTTCTATTAAAATATAGAAGTTATTGCAAAACCCTAACTGTAAAAACGCACCAATATAATTGGATTTTGTATACAGTAGCTAAAGATTCCCACGCTCTCAGTGTGATGGTGAATTTGCCTGGCGGAAGGTTGACAAATCCCCCATCCACTTGCCCTGCCTCAAGAGAAAAACCACACAAACCAGACAGCTAGAATTTGGATCTCTGAAACATTTTTAAATAAGTTGTCCATAGGACAACTGGCTCAGCTCCTTTAAGATATTTCCAGGTTATGCTTTCTGCAAGATGTTGGCTGTTTTATCTGATGCTCACTTGCCCCTTTCCTCCCCCTTCCCCAGCATCCAAGGACAAGTAAGGCTCACAGTTTATCAATCTCCCTAAAAACCAGGCTACTCCCTTTTCCCATAAAATTCATCTCAATAAAAACAGGTTAAAACTCATAGTCTTCCTCTGCCATGTCGATAGCCCAGGCAAATTTCTCTCGCTGGGTTTTGTTATAAATCTTCTCTATAGGAATTCCCCACTTCTTACACCTGCAGGAGAGGAAATGCTGTTAGGGATAAAAGGAAGGCCAGAGACCCTGCCCTTGTTGCTATGTGGGGGGACAGGACAGAGGTGAAGGGCTGGGGTGGGTCACCCCAGCACACCCCAGGCAGGGGCTTACCAAGCAACAGAGATCCTGGGATCCAGATAGTTGAGTTTGGAGGTGCCCAAAGCAATCTGCTTGTTCTCCTCCCTATCTGTAGCCTGAACCTCCAGCTTCATCAGTTGCTCCTCGATCCTCTGCACTGCTTTCTTCTTGCTCTCCACTGTCCTGGGGTGGCAAAGAACAAAGCATTGAATTCCTAATGCCCTGCCAGCACTGTGGGAACCCAAAGGGACTCTGCTCAAGGTAAGCAATGCCACCAGCCACAGAGGGCAGCTGTGTCAGCACAGATGGTGACAACAACACGCTCAGCACATGCAATTAAGAACTGACATTTTCCAAGAGGCAGAGTGGGAGTCTTAAGCAGCAGTATTGTTTTAAAAGGTTGAAAGCAACAGCCTGAACTGTTCTGATGCTACACCCACTCCCACACCAGCCCATCTATCCCTCAGCAAGTCATGCTGTGATCCTGCTTCTAGAGCTCCTGTAACTCCGCTCCCCGTGGCTGCTCTGCAGAGCCCACATGGAGCCCCAGCACATGGTCTGTGCCATGGGCTTCCAACGGGGAGTGTGGAACTCAGGGAGGTGCCTGTGCAATTAATTAATTAATTAACTGTGCGAGCCCTGGCACCCCAGGAAGATGGCAATGCTGCACATTGCTCCTGGGCAGCAGTGGGGTGGGTGAGCACTGGCAGGGCTCAGCACGAGTGACCACGTCAGGAACCACAGGTCAGACCACCCTGCAGGTGGCCATTTCTTCATGCACAGAATGAAAAGGGCAAAAGAAAGCCTTCCCAAATCACAGGCCAGGAAAGTGGAATACAGGGTGTAGGGCCCCTTCTGGGAGCATTGCACAGCCCAGTAACACCAGCCTTACTTTTTAGACTTCTCATCCCTCCGGACCTTGGCATCAGCTTTGGCGCTTTTCAGTTCCCTCCTGGCATCAGCTAATTGCTCCTTCTTGGCATCAATCTAGGAGAGGCAAAACCAGATGGCAGCACTGAGAACAAGCTGCTGACAGCTGTGCCTGTCACCCCTGGGCAGCATGACCCAGGAAACCAGTTTGTGACCATGTTCAGAATCTACCAGCAGCCACATCCACTCCTGCAGAGCAATCAGGCCACTGACCACGGCATAGCCAAGTGTGGTGAGATATCCCCCTCAGAAAACAGGTCCTCACTCATTTCCAAAGACAAGCTGATGCTGGGAGCTTTCTCACACAGCTACAACCATGCAGGCCGAGGAATTGGCTTGCTCTGGCCTGGCCAACAAACCCCTCCTGGCAGCTTGTCTGCCTTTACTGCATCCCATCACTACCAGCTCTCTGATGGCTACATGGAAGATTGATCCCTGACCCCTCAGTAGAATCAGCCCCAAATCCTACACTGCGAGGTGTTAACACCTCAGGCAGTTCTACTTCACTAAGTTTGGGATTCAGGGAGATTCAGCATTTTGCAGCCCCTGTTCAAACACTCCCCTTACACATCCCCAAGCTCTAGGATCTAGGGTGAAGGCAGCCATGTTAGGTGTTATGGAAGCAGGGGACACTGCAGTGCCAAACCAGAACTCCTTATTGTGAAAGTTATTCTAAAGCCAGACCAGGAACAGACCTAACCCCTTTGGACCTCATGGCCTTCACCAGAAACAATCTGCAAAGGAAGAGGTCAAGTGAGAGGGGAATAATGTACTGTGTACCACTGACAGTGGCCTGGGATTCACACAACAGGGGTGGCTGCCCAGTCCAGGTTCTTTAGGGGATACAGATCAGAGCCAGAGACTGCTGCTCTCATGTTTCAAAGGCAGCAGAACACACAGCTATAGGATGAAGGGCAGAAAAAGGATTTGGTCTTGTTCTTTACAGGAAAAAGACAACTCAGAGAAGCCCCTTGCAGCTCACTGCTCGTCTCTGATACACACCGCCAAATCCTGACAGGGAAAAGCAGGTCCTGCTTTCACCCCAAGGGAAAGGAATGCTGACTCCTGAGATGCAGCACTTGGAGCCCTGCTGCCTCAGAGCTGGGCACAGGGAGGTACCTTGCTCTGCAGGTTCATCATGGACTTCTCGAAGGTTTTGGGCGGAGCTCTCTGGTGGTTACACAGAATGGCCACCGCTCTGTTGGCACGGTTGTAGGAGAGGATCTTTGCTGGGATGTTGTCATCCGCTGTGAAGGACAGGGGAGTGGTGAACAAGTGATTTCTCCAGGATGTGGTGCCATAGCCAGTATTCCACAGCCACTGCAGAACCAACCTTCCCATCCTGTGTCCAGTCTTAACACTGCACCCCAACTACAGTCCCAAGCCTGGACACTTCCATCCAAGCCCCTAACTCTTTCTGCATGCTCCTCATCACCACTGACACCATCTCAGCTCAACAGAGGGGAAGCACAGCCAGAGCAGGGGACAGCAGGACCACCCTGCCCAGGACACCACTGTGCTTCACGGGTCCAACATGCCCACTTGGTAACGCTGTGAGCACTGCTCACAGGGGCTGTGCAGGAGCAGCCAAGAAACATGGGGCTGTTACACATACATCTGTCTTGCCTGTCATCTATAGCAGCTGACAATTAACAGAAAGCAAACAGATTTGGTAAAAGATAGGCATAACCTGGGAAGCACACCCTGGCGTGCTCACAAGTCAGTTCTGCCCCAGTGCTGAGCTGCTCAACTACCCCAAAAGACTGACGGCAGATTTTTGGTCAGACCTCAGCTGCCTGACATTTGCACTGGGAGAACTGTAACAAGGAAGTGGTGAAGAGATACACAGCTTGTGGCTCAGCCAAGGAAGCCAGATCTGTATTGCAAGGTAAGATCTGTTCCCCTCACAGCTTTAGGGGCAGGACTTACGATTCGTGAGCTCCTTGAGCTGCTGCTGTAGCGTGATGGAGGCATTGTAAGTACGGAATACCTTGGCTGTCAGTCCCTCCATAAGGTCTTGAAGGTGTTTATTTAAGATACTGGTCTAAAGAAGCAGAAAGGAGATGGCAGTGAGCACTAGGAATGGCCACAGCGTTTGTGACACCTCTGGATCTATGGCTGACACACACGTGCAGCTCATGGCTGAGACCTGGTCTACTCAGACCTGACCACAACAGAATAGCCACAGCATGACTGAAACCACAGCAAAAGTGAACAAAGAACCAGCAAGAATTAGATTGGTAACAAGTACCACAAGTGGCCAAAAAGGATTTCTTTGGTGTAGAGGTTTTGGTTTCCAGTAATAACAATAAATAAACATGCCTGGACCACCACAGTGCTCCCACAGAGCCAAGCTGTCACCTTATGCATTTATCATCTCTGAACTCTGAAAAAACCTCCCCAGGTCAGAGCCAGGCATGCTCACCAGGACCAAGGCCCATTGCTTTGGGAACCTTGGGCAATTCAGACACCACACTGAGACAGACTCTCACTGCTTCGAGGTACTCTGGAAGGAAATTTCCACTGAAACCATTTCTGGAACAGAGCAGCTGTTACTGCCTGGTGCAGAGCAAGCCTGTTCAGGATGCTCCACCACCCTCACCATGAACTATGTGCTTACATTGAGGCGGTCAAAGAGGTCATCCTCAGGCTGCTTGTTCTCCATGAACAGCTGAAGATTCTTAAACACCTGCAGGAAAAGAACACCAGGAACATCAGGCACACAGACCAGACAGCACTGGGCAGTACTAAGTTGTTCAAAAGCAGGACTGCAAGGGAGACATTAAAGTGCTTTCAGGGAACAGTGATGATGCTGGATGTTACTTCCCAGCAGGCAAAGACCACCTCCTAATGCAATGCTTGTGCTGCAGGTTCCTCCCCAGCAGCAGGAGTCCTGAGCCTTCAATGCCCTCTCACCCTCTGGATCAAAATTACAGTCAGGAGACTTAACTGCTCTGGTGTAGCTGCCTAACAGAGAAAGAGACCCCAAAGCTCCTGCCTCTTCCTTACTCTCCCATTATTACTTGCACCCGAGACCCCTGAGCCGTTTCCCATGGACTGAAGCTCCAAGAAACCAACCCTGCTGCATTGTTTCATACAATTTCATCCCAAACTTGTCTCACTGGGGTAGGGAGAATAATCAAAGCATCCTTCACTATAACAGAGACCACAAATCCCAGCTCTGCATGCTCCAATTCTCCAGCTTCTCAACAACACACATTCTTCCATAGACACCTAATATACAAAGATTTTTAGTTCAACAATACTCAACTCCCCATTTTAAGAACTGAAAAAATACCAAGGGATACCAATAAATTTAAATAGAAAAATACGTCTTCTTCTTTACACAGTGAACCAAGAATTCCAGCACAGATTAATTTCTAGAGCAGCAGTAGTTTCATTTTTTTTCAGTTGTTTTGCTCCTCAAGGCACCAACATTTATTGCTGGCTGTCATGACAATTACCACAGAATTATACACAGGGTATCTAACTCAGACCACAGAGTTGTGGGCCAGATGCAAAGCTGTTACACCCAAAAACATTTTGGATAGTGCCCTCCAGGTTCACGCTGCTTGATAGGGATTGCTTCTGAAATGAGGTCAAAATCACAGCAGATTTGAAAACTGGTGGATGACAGAAATAAAAGAATTAACATAGCATAAGAAGTCTTGGCTGGCAGACACCCAAGTTCATAGGCCAGAGGTATCAGTGCACCTTCTCCATAGGCTCTGGAGCAGCCAAGATCAAGATCTACTCTGTGAGGGCTCAGCTCCAAGGTGGCCCAAACCACTGTGACAGAGGTGTCTATTATCAAAAAGCCCCAATCAAACTGCTGCTCTGCCAGTGCCAGCAGCACTTCAGAACCGTTTATGCTGTAACTTGTCACAGGGGCCTGCAACTCCACCATTGATAGGTGACAAAACCAACTCTGATCATGAGAATGAGACCCAGAAGCTTGTCTAACACAGCTGTTACAGTTCTGTATGTCAGCTCTTCACACTGAGACCACAGGGAAGAGCTGCAAGATGTCTGAACATCTCATCTACTGGGCCGTGTCACACCACAAGGATGTCACGCTAACTTATTTTCTGTCTCAGTATCTAAGCAGTGATAAAGCAACCTGCTAATGCTATCCAGACTGTGCTGACCACATCTCTGTGCTATTCAGTCTGTGTATGTGCTTGTGGAGGTGCCTTACCCTCTTCTCCACAGGGACCTTGTTGTAGTATCGGATGGAGTCCTTCCCGAGGAAGTCGAACTCAACCACGTATTCCTGCCCATCCAGCTCAGGATGCAGCTTGATGTGCTCTACTCTCAGAGAGCAGCAGCCCACGGTGTCAGCTGTCTCTCCTTCTTCTTTTTCATTACCAGCTCTCAGGGCAAGCTACATTTACATCAAGACAAGAGAGATAAGGAATTAAAACTGTCCCCAGAATAAAGAGATACTGCAAACCTTCAGACACTGGCCTAGAACCAGCAGGGTCCAGAGGAGAATATCTCCTTTTTTTTTTTTTAAGAGTTTAAGCCAGGATGCTTTACCAGCTTTTGCTCATTAAGTAACTCAAACTGTGAGACAGGTTGGACTAATGGAAATTCATTTCAAAAAGTGTGTCAGTTTTTAAAAATCAAATTGACTTCCATGTGAAGTCTACTTGAAACAATTCATATGGTTCAGTTGTTCATCTTCTATGGCCCTACCTATTCACTGCACACTAAATACAATTCAAATAGCATACAGGTTATATAAATATTGGCTTGTATAAATTATCTAAAGGCTACATTTGATTACATAAAAAACACGTATTTTAACAGTACTGGCTAAAACAATTTCTAACTTTTGAAATCTTCAGTGGTCATATGAAACCACAATTATTCACATCAGAGTTCCCTGGTTTACATCAAACCATTTTGAACAAAACCTGTTAATTTAGTTAGCCAAGATACCATATGCTACTAGGGAACAGCTCTCTGGAAACTGATTTTATGTTGCTTTAAATGCGTCAACACAACTGCAGTTTTCTTTATGCTGTGGTGAAAAAAATTAGCATAATTACAAAACCTCACAACTGTGACCTCATACTGAAGGGGTGACAAACCAGCAGAAATTCCCAGCAGGAAAAGTGAAGCAGCTAGAGATAAAAGACCCACACAAACTTCCCACTAATCCAACTGGGTGATTCTGGAACCAGGCTGTGAGTTTTGCCTGAACTGAACAATGCTGCCTGAAATAGCTGTGTTTAATACAATAGTTTATTGCTCTGGATTCCAGGTAATGGGAAGGAAAAGGAGCCTGCCCACCAGGAAGTCTCAGGATACCTTAGTAACTGGGCTCAATTCTGCCTTCAAGACAAGCATTTCCAAGTATTCCCAGCAGGACAGGGAAGGTGAGAGGAGCCAAGGAAGGAGCCTCACCTTATCAATGAAGTACAGTGCCACAGCCCTCTGCCGTACTTTCATCTCTTTGGATTTCCAGTCCTCTCGGTATTGATTCCGGATTTTATCTACACACTTCTTCAACCTCCGAGCTGTCTCGTACTTCTGCCAGTCCTTCTCACCCTGCAGGGAAGTTGGAACAGGGTCAGCACTGCAGAGAAGGCAGAGGACTAGCTCCAATGTGCATCTCAAGGCTTTGCAAGCCCCTGTGTGGCAAACAGTCTCGCTGTACAAAAGCACTGAGATGCTGCTGCTGCACAGCTCAGCTTCACACTGTGCTGCCACACAGCTGCAGGTCATTCAGATTTCCATGATATTAAATACTTCCATGGAAGCAACTAGAGAGAGACACAAAAGACACATCTTCCCTGCTTCTTAAAATACAAATGGTTTCCTTTGCTTTATTCAGATGGCACTTATGTTCTTTCAGCTGTGTAATTAAATACCCATAAAAGGCAAAAGCAACATCAACAGTTCATCATCATTATTATATATTCAAGACACAGCAAAAAGAGGGCAGGAGTTCACAAGGAATAGAGATATTTTTCCTCCTGTATTTGTAGGACAAACTCCTTGTTTCCAAGCCAGGAAAAAAAAATCTCTCAGAAAAAGACTTTATGAAAGGAGCTTAAATTCTTGCTTTTATGGACTTGATCCACAGGCTGGGTATTTGCTCCCACAGCAGGAGTTTGTTTTCCTTCAGTCATGAGCTCCTTACCAGCCTTCTCAGCCAGGGGCCTGGCCAGGTTTTTAATTTTACAAACAACTAATTAGCAACCCATGGTTAGAACTTCACTACAGTACCAGGCAGGGGAAGTTAAGGCCAAATATATGTGAAATATCCACCAGAGCAAGACTGTTCTCGGATAAAATGCTTTCTTTTAGGTTTACACAGGTTAAAGGATTCCTACTAGAAATGACACAATGCTTTTCAGGAGACATTTTCCAGATTTCACCTGCTCTCCTGGGCAGTAACTCTATCCTCTCTTTTCAAGGGGGAACAGAAGCACAGAAGCTTCCCTATGTTTTTCAACCACTGTAGGATGAAACAGCCAGGTACAGCTTTACCTCCTGTTTCTCTCCTAACCACGAGCTACGTTTGCTTCTCAGAAACACAACCAAGAAGACTGCTTTGGTTTTGCTTTTTTAACTGCAGCTTTACCTTAATTCTTGAGCTAGGGTTCAACATGATGTATTTGATAGAGCCTTGGATGTTCTCAGTCCATGACACCAGCCAGGTCACCTTGTTATCATGTCGAACCTCCTTCCATTTGTGTCCTGGTGGAGGGGCAGGGATTTTGGAATCCCTACAGAGAATTAGAAAACAGACCATAAAAGCTAGTTAAAGAAAATCCCACCAGCATCAAAACAGAGACTGTAATAAACAGCATTATACAAAGAAAGTGTAGAAGGAACTGAGGCAACAGAAGTGCATTATCTCCATAAGCAGGAAACCAAGCAAATCAAAATGAACAAAGATCAGGAACATAACTGCTACCAACACGTACCTGCTGAAGAATTATACTGTAATTGCTTGGACCAGGTTTGGTTTGTGAACACTGTATATAATAATGTGGACACTTATGAAGACTAGAGAGAGTGAAGAAAAGCCCACCAAACCTTAGCCTTCAACATCATGGAAGACAAGGCAGGGCAACCTATCTATAAGAAAATTATTCTGGAAATACTATCAGGAAAGGCAGTTTAGACAGATGTAGGCTGTAGGCGTGAGGCAGAAAATATGCTGAGGAAGTTCTACATGAAACCCATGATTGCCTTGCTCAGTCTTTGATTGTATGACTCAGTTTCTTATCCATACGAGAACAAGATAAGCTGCATCCCTAATCCTACATGTTTGAGTATCAGCTATACAGGGTTTAAAAAAATGAGCTCTAGAAAGCAAAGCCAAGGCGTGGAGCATGCAGTGCTCACTTGCTGCAGTTTATGATGATGTCTTCGGGCATGATGCGCCTCTTCAACATCCCCATCTTGGGATGGTTCCCACGACCTCGGAAGAGACCTGGGGGCTCAATCTTAAAGTTGGCAATCCTCTCCTTGTGGTTGTCCATCACACAGTAACCATACTCCTTCAATAGCCGCTCATTCTCCTCTTTGATTTTCTGAGAAAAGCCAAAAGCAAAGATGATATGGCACAAGCAGCACCACACACACCTTTATATGCCAAGACTTGAAACATTTTTATATTTATGCCACACTAAGGCTAAAGACTCAACCAAAAAACAGATCCCCATCATGGCAAGTGTATCAGACTTGTCAGAAAAGCATTCCTAAAATGTACACAGCACAAACTGGAAAAATGGAAAGAATGTGTGAAAACTCTCTGAAAAGTTGTATTTGAGGGAAACAGATCAGTGCTGGTGAAGGTAACTAAATTTTGCCACAATAGGAGGGTGCCTCTCCATGCATGTATCTCAGTTTCAAGGGTACCCCTAGCACAGTCCTGCTACTTTATATTTTATACTGAGCATTTGACATCCACTGGACTTCCTATCTTGTTTATGTATAAAAATTCTGTATATAAAAGACTTCAGTGTTTGAACTCAGCATCAGAAAGCAGGCAAAGGAATGTCTCCAGGCTGCTGCATGTCAAGCCTGTGTCAGCAAATGGTTTCACAAACAGAACAGAGTCTTCTAAGAAAGAATGTGCTGAGATTTCACTGCATACTTTTGTGTCTGAACTCTAATTATATAGAAGGAAAAATAAAAACACAACAGCTCAAAATTAAACATCTGACCCACAGACAGCACTGCTGCACCAGCTAAGAAACCGAATAAGCCATTTCTGCTCCATTTTAAGAGCTACCATGGACAGGAACTGAAGGGCTCACCCACATTTATTGAATGGAAACAGCAGGAAGACAAGGGCTCTCAGTTTGATGGGATCCCTCTGATCCCAAAGGCTGTAATTCCAAGCTGCCAGGCCCTTCATTCAAAGGACAACTACTAGAGCATTGCAGAAGATCAGCTGAGAACTTGGGAAAGTTTCCACCTACTATCCATTGCAGTTAATTTAATTCTTAACCTACAAGACACTGTAGCCATGCTACTGGATAATAAAATTCATTTTTTTATTCAAAAAAGAGCATTACTTGATGTTTAAGATGTCTTCTCTCATTTTATTCACTAATGGCATTGCTGCATCCTTTCCCCCATCCTGATCTAAGCCATCCTTAACTGACCATCCACTGCTCATTATTTCCCAGGGACCAATGAACCCAGAGGCAGCACCTCTGATTCTCTTTATTGACTTAAGCAGTTACTTAACTTTACTTAAGCAGTTACTTTCTTTCCTTAAGCAGGATCAGCCCTATCAATACCATTTCAAGTCAGGATGAAGATTCAGCTGTAAACACAGTGCTCTGCCCTACCTGAGCTGCACAGTGCACACTCCTACAGTCCACATGAAAGCAATAATCTGAAAGCTGGAGAAAAACACTGACGTATGCACAGCGAGGGGAATGACTGCACAAAGATGTTTACAACCACAAAGCCTCCTAGAATTCCCACTGGTACCTGTTTCTCCTCCTTGGACATCTGTTTCCTAGCTTCCGACTGAGCTTTGAAATACTGGCTCATGTGGGTGAAGTCACACTTGCTGAGGCTGGTGATAGTGCTCTTCTCTTCAGAGGTCATTTCCTTGCAGAAAGAAAGCAGTGCTTTAAATTTACACACTCACAAAGAGCTTACCCTACTCCAGGCAGCCTAAACAGGGACAACAGGCAGGTTCTCACAATAACCCCCCTCCCCCAGCATCCCCAAATTCTTGCACAGGCTCACTGCAGCTGAGGTCAGAGAGGAAAGGACAGGCAGCAGATCCTATGGAGCATTGGCCCTGCAGGGTTCTGATCTCCCCAAGCACCAGGCAATGCTGCACCACTTTCCAAAGAACTCCCACACCCTGACTGGCACCGCTGAGGGATGGGGAGAAAAACCCAGAAATATATCCAGGGAAACTGCACCAAACTTATCTAAAGACTTGTTGTTACGGCTGATGAAGGAACATCTCTGTTTTAGTTCTTTGGAAGGGATTTCCTTCTAGTAAATCTGGCTCTTACACAAGGCACGTACCAGGCAAGTCAGCTACACCCCATGGTGCTGCAACAGAGGAACCTGAATTTGTTGGTTTAGAAAGGCATTTATGGTAGGATCTTTCCTGGTGAAACTACAGGAGAAATGGGAAACTCTGTGTGCATGGAACAGCAGCCCCTCTTCTCTGATTAGTGCTGAGGAGACATTGGCCATGTCCACTGTCACTGCAGCCCGGGACTCTGTGCATACCTTCCTCCAGTCCTTGAAGAAGTTTTTCCTGAAGATCTCCTTTGTAGTGTACTCATGATCAAGCATTTTTGCAAAGAATGTGGCAACTTCTTCTGCTTTGGTACTCAGCTTCATGACTTTACCTAAAAAGAAAGGTTTTCTTCTTAAAGAAAATGGTAAACAGGAATAAAAGTCATAAAGAGAACATAGTAACTACCCTAAAGGATTATATTTTTACTACAGAGAAGTTTGTCTTAAAATATTACATAATACAGCAACTTGAATGGACAAAGGAAACAGAGAAGTGCAACTGCTTGACTTCCACCACAAACATTTTGAAAAAAATTTCCTCTGGAATCTAAACATTAAATAAGCAACAGCAATTTGATGTGAGGCAGGACTGGGCTGCAGGGCAGGAAGGGGAAAAGGCCTGCTGCAGGAAACCCTCTGCTGAGCCACCCCTATGCTGGGTGTGCTCCTGGGGAGACACTGCTGTTTGATGTCAAAAAGGCAGAGATTTTATTAAATTTCATATTCCAGCACTCAGACATATGGGAAATACAGTCCTTGTATTCCTTTTCAGTGCACAGACAGACTCCACCTTAGAACACCCCTTCCAGCCTTTAGCTACTTGTAGGCAGGAAGAGCCCTTCCTCTGGATACACTACAAATAGGCTGGGAAGAGATGCCAAATATTGAACTCTCCCTCATTGCAAGGAAACGTGTCAGGGTTCTGCTAATTGTTCCCTCTGCTGTGGGAATGCACTCCTGCATCTCCCAGCAGGCTCAAAAGGCAGTAATTTTTAAGAAAGACTGAGCTGTCAGTGAATGGAGGGGTCACATTCCAGCTTCTCTGCATGACTGCAGCACAAAGTGGAATTGCGGCAAGGGGAGACTGAAGCACAAGGAAAGAGGCTGCTGCTGCATCGAGGCTGTGGATTCAACATCTAACATTCCTATTGAGCATTTCTTGGTCCTGACTGCATTCCTGATGAAACATGGGGTGCCAGCCATCCCTCTGAAGGATTCTGCATGCAGCTCACATCTCCAGCTAGTTTACTTGCAAAAAATATTTGAGTTCCAAAGCTTGGCCGTCAATACATGGGGATTTTTAACAACCATTTTACTGCACACAAGTGAACACAAGAAACTGTTCAATCTGTGCTCTTGGAAAAAAAAATACCATGCTTTGGGTTTACTACATATTTTCAAAAGTTGCATCATCTCTAAAATTAAAGCATGGGAGTCAACTATAAAGCCTTAAAAGATCTATAAAACCTTGTAAAACAGGACTTAGCAAAACGTCCTCTCAATGATCTGAGAATATTCCACAATTAAATTAAACCAACAGTAACTCTGCCAATTTTTAAGCTGTAACCTAAAATACAGCATTTGTTTGCTTATAACAGGAAATGGGGGAAGGGAGAGACAGCAAGGGAAACTGTTTTTCCAGGCTGCAATTTCAGCTTAACAGAGGCTATCGAGTTAGTAACATGTTATGGGGCTAAAATGTCTGATATATTTCCCAGCTAGCTGAAGGATCAGTCACCTTTATATAATCACTTTAGAATATATTTAATTGGAAACAATTTCCTTTTTTTATTTCCCAAAGGTTTGAAAAGACTCTTAGTGACAGAGCTGGTAAAGAAAGGATTTATTGCAGACCATGAATATTAGTTACCTGATTTAAAACTGAAAACCAGAGAGCAACCTGGGGACATAATGAGCAGAAGAAACCCCATGGCCACGACTGCAGCTGCCACCACCTACACTCCTACCTTGCCCCATCTACAGAAAAATGGGCAAGCTGGAACCACCTCTGGCCTATGAGCAGTGACTGGTTAACCCACAGACACTGAAAAAGGATGGCTTTGGCATTTCAAGCTCCTTCCCCGAGTCACTATCACAGGCACTTCCAAGAGCCCCAGCAGTTTTTATGTGAGATGAAAGCAGGCAGTGAATCCCTAGGCCAGGGACAGATTCCTCCGGTGTGAGCCGGCTGCTGGCCAGCCACAGCCTCATTACTGGGCTCTACAAATCACCCTGGGATAATCTTGAAATGAGACAATGCCTTGTGAGCACAGACAGAGGCTCTCAGCAGCTGCTGTGTAAATCAGACAGCTGATTTTTTGCCTAGTTTCTCAAGGAAGACTTATGGGATGTCTTTATTTGCCAGACCCCCTCCCTGCCCAGCCTATGACTGTTGAGCTTACTGATGAATTTCTGTGATGACAGAGGCAGAGGTTGCAGAAATCCCTGCAGAGGCTCTGTGAAATAGATGGCTGGAGAGAACAGAAGCTTATTGCTGTCTGCATCAAGGGATAGCACAGTGCAATCTGCCCCTCCCCTTCTCTAGACAACAGGAGAGATCATGCATTTTTTAGTACAGGAAAATAACTTCCAACTTTGTATCAGCTCTTATCAAACCCTAAGAAAGAAGGCTGCAGACATCTTTGATCACTGTGCGACTTGCTTGGAGATGGCCTTTAATAGGCTACAGCATATTTATTTCACTACTTTTCTGCTGAAAATGTAATGCCACCTATTCCTCAGTATTTAAAAACATTTTGTCATGTCACATGAAAACAGCACGTTGCTCCTGGAAGAGTTCCATGTGCAGATGTCCCCATCACCAAAAATTACATTTTCATCCATTCAAATACCTCCCACTTAATTCAATCCTGGGTTAATTTGATCCTTCATTTAACATGATCACAGAAAGGAAACACAGGTCATCAAGTCCAGGCTCCAAGAGGCATCACATCATGTAATCCCCTTCCACGTGAGTCTCTACCAGCCAGGCAGCCCAGGATACTTGAATCCCACACCAATTAGCTCCACCACAGGCAGTGGTCAGGGAATGGGACCATGACTTACATGGGAGGGCTCTGTCCTTGAGACCAGGGTCATCCCATTAATTCCTACAAGATCCTAATCATCTGTACCCAAATTCAATTATCTTTTCTTTCGCTCACACCACCAAATGATGAATTTCACCACGGATGATGGAAGTTGCAGTTCTTGAGGTTAAAGAAAACAAGAGCAAGCCTAAAGGTGACCAGTGATGAGGCAGCTACAATTACATTCTCCACTGGTCACTGCTACTCTGAGGCATCAGACACCCTCATTCTGCTAAGGAACCTGAGAGATTCACCCCCAAAAGGAACTGAGAGCAGGTTCATCCCTGTGTCACTGCAATGAGCAGAATCAGCAGGCTCAGGCAAACTCCTTTCCTTCCACAGACCTCACTTTGCTGCTGAGGAGCTGATTTAAGTGAACCACTAAAACACAAACACCTCCTCAGCTCTTCAGTCCCCTGAAGAAAACTGCAATACCCTGAGATGTTTATTTCTCTTCCTAGCAAGTAGAAACACAGATTAACTCACCATCATAATAAAACTTGACATTTTCAGGCAGAGGTTCATATGGTGGAGCAAATACAGGACCTTTGTGCTCTAGGAACTTCCATTTAATGCCTTCAGGGTAGCGCTCTTCTTCCCACCTTCAAGAGAGAAATATGAACCAATACAATTTTAAGCTCCCAATCTTAATTTTATTACTGTGTGGGTATGAGACTAGGCTAAATCAGCAAGAAATTGCTGCTTTGTCAGGTACAGACCAATAACAAATACTCAATATACTAGCACCATTTAATTCCTTTTTTTTTTCCTCCTTTTCTTCTTCCTAAAGCACAGTTATATCCATAAGCAGAACACCTTGGGCTGCAGATTATCTGATGTCATCCTACTCCTCACCTCTCATTTGCTCCTATTTTCACAAAATCACACAGTTGAAATTGCTTAGATCTTAGAGAAAATAAGACTTGGACCCTGTAAACCAGCTAGGATCATGCCAAATTAGTTTCAGCTGTGATCCAACATCAGGTCCAGGATGCCTGCTCAGCAAAGTCAAACAATTGTGGTATATTATGCAGCTGCTTTCAGATGTGGACAGTATGCCATTAAGGGCAGAGATAAAGAAACAGATGTTCATTTATGACCTAAATGAGAACAAACCTGCTTGGACAAGAAAGACTAAAATCTGCTCTGTCATTTTAAATTCATTCCAATTCTCTGGGTAAGAAAAGCATACTTGAAGAAAAACAGAGCAGCCCAGAAAACTGCATGTTTGCCTTTAAGGCGCTCTATAAAAATGCTCTATAAAAATGCTTTGCAAGTGATGCATTTGGTATCACAACACAGCAAGGCAGGCGCCACCAATCCCACATTCCAAGGGAACAGGGTCAGCAATTCATCTGCAGAGAAAAGGGTCCTGCCAGGCCAGGATCCTCCCCCCAGTTCCCAGTGCCCAGGCCACTGATTCCACACTCCTCCCCTCCAAGCTCCTTTCATGATTACAACGACATTACTGCTACATGCTGCTGGCACAGGATTCCCTGCTAGGAAAGGCTATTTCACCTCAGCCATCAATCAACGGGAAGACCATTAACCTGTCACAGCACTCAGTCTCTGAATTGCCCAGACAACTTTGTTGAACAGCCATAACAATAAAAAAAGAGGTTTAAGCTTCTGTCTGGTGTCAGCCCTAAGGAGCAGCATTCCCATTCCAGGTGCCACAGCAGCTGAGCAGAGATGTGCTGCCTGCATCTCAGGAGCTGTGATGCACTGACTGATTGCTTCATCTCTACTGAGATAAAAGTCACAGCATGGAAGATAAACACTGTACAACAGTTTCTGCTAGAAGACACTCAAAATGTTTCACTTGTGTCTGTACATCAACAATTTAGGAACAGCAGCAACACAGCAGCTGGCTAGAGTCTGAAAGGCACCATCTTTGACCACACCACTGGACCTGACTTCTTCTGATGAGAAGCTACAGCTTTAACAGCAAAGCACCCAAACCCAGCTATGAGCACAGAACTGCATGTCAGACTTCAGTCCCTGGCTGAAAAGAAGGCTCGAGTAAACCATGTTGATATAAGAAACCAATATTGACACAGATTCCAAATATTTACATTCCTGATGATTGTTGTGTTTTGTTGGTTTTTAATTAATTAGAAGCTAGAAATATAAATGTTTTGTCAAACACAGGCCTAGGTTCTTCCATCCAGAAGCTCCTTTCAGCAAAATAAATCTAAAACATTCTCAGCTAGATTAAGCTTCTTCTCTCTGACAATGAGCAATTTTTTTCCAGTAAGAACAAAATAAGGGCATCATTCACAGTAGTTACTGCTTTTCAGGGCAGGTTTGTCATTCTTGTTTTTTAGAATTTATTCCTCTGGTAATTACTTGGTGAAAAAATCAGTACCTCTATCCCTTCCTGTTCTTTTACAAAGGATGCATGAAAAATCAGTACTAGAAAAGCAGCAGTTTAAATAGACAGCAGAAGGACATTGTGCCTTCTGGGAAGGCTACAAGGGAACATGGGATTCATGGGGTAGTTTCTAAGCTCAAAACTACCAGAAAGTGTGCCCCCAAAAGACCACAAACCATCCCCAATCCCACCTCCACCACCTTCCTAAACATCACACATAAGCATTAAGACAAAAGATAAAAGTGAGTCTCCTGAGTGTAGCTCATTTTTCATCCTCATTTAGTTTCGAACAGGAAAAGCATTACAGCACCACTGTCCTTGGCAGTTTCTGGTTCTAAAGCAATGTTGTACACATGATTTTGTGGGAGAATTCTGCCTATTAGGAAAGCTGCCTCACTGATTCCAGCAGCATCTCATCAGTCATAGAGGCTTCTTAATTAAATCCCACATCAAACTTGTCTACATAAGCCAGGGTGGCTCAGGAAGGAAAAGTTGGAGAAGATCTTTCAAGTGGAATGAAAAGAGAGAACATTCTTGAGAAAAAAAACCAGAACATACCTCAGGGATATGTTATTTCAAGGAAATGAACTTGCTGTAACACAAGGTGGGAGAAGTGCTCCTAAGGTGCACTTCTGGATCACATTCTTCACACGCTGACAGGGCATGAAAATGACCTCTGCAAGAGCTCCACTGGTGATGAATGAGGCCGGTGCCCTGGGGATGTCTGCATCAAGCATTCACACAAGTGAGGATGAAAATGCTCAAGGCAGCAAGCACTTGAGGAAGCAGCCAAAAAAAGGTATCAGACGCTCAGAAAATTGATTCAGATGGAACATAAAATGCCCTTAAGAGAAACAAGTGAAGAGCAGATGAAACCTTGTCCAGCAAAGACACGCTATACAAAGCTGCAGATGGATGACAGGAACATCAGCAGAAGGATGCAGCTAGCTCGTGCCAAATTCTGCAAAATTCTTGCTTTCTAAGGCACTTCTCATCAGCAGTAACCACAAACTGCAGGGCTTAACACTGCTAAAGGGGCCTGTGCTGCCCAGGCAGGGGAGGAGAGAACAGCACAGCTTTCCAGTAAAGGTCTGCTGTTCAAGGATACAGCTCACAATAAAAGGGAGCTGGGATAACAGAATATTAAGTTAGAGCTGAGACAAAGCCAAAAAAACCCCAGATCGTTAAGGCTTAAAAAGACCTTCTGTAGTTTCCTATTGCTTTATGTCCCTGTGGTTTGGTAATGTTACAGCACATTAAAAATATGCTGTCAAAGGATTTGAGAAAAAAGTGGATTGCTCAGAAAAAAGGGGAGTTTTGGGGAGAGGCTAGAAACCCAAGTTTCTAAGAGAGTATTCAAGTATGAAAAAGATTTGCAAGTGCTGATGTTCTGAGGAAGTTGTGACAGTCAAAGAGAAATATGTAAAGACTATAAACACTAGAGAAGATTTTTTTCTTTTTAAGGATGAATCAGTGATAGTGTCAATAAAGGAGTAAAGGACTGAACCTGAAAGGATTAAAGGAGATTACATAGACTTTCCTCAACTCTACATATCTATTAAAAACAGCCAAATGATCTGAGAAAATATCAAGGAAACATCCCTGAAAGGCCATAAAAACAGGTGGGCAGAAAACACACATGCTTTCAAGAAGTACATATGCACTAAAATGAGGGAAGTCCTAAGGCCAAAACTTCAAAACACACAAATGGCAGCTCCCTCAAATCTAGAAATAACAGTTTAAATTACTATAGAGAGTTAAAAAAAAAATCCAGCCCATTTCTTACACAGAGCACTACTGATGTATCACAGGTCTGTCTTCCAAATGAACCACAAAGGTCAGACTTATTTAAAAAAGACACTAAAAAAAATATAAGAGTGGGTGAAAGTACAACTTCAGTGATGTTACTTAAGGATCCTGGGCAGGACAGAAAGTATTTTTCATTTAAAACTCATTTTCAGAAATCATTTGTCAAACAGGCTGAGCTATCTGGCCACTTGATCAAGTTTCATTTTTGTGCCAGAGGCAGGAGCAGTTTTGAGAGGCACAGCTGATACCCACTCATGCTGTACTCCTCTAGAACACAGATAAGTTCTACTAGAATACTGCTTAACACATCTGCATTCATTAATATATTCCTTAATCCACCTGCACCTATTAATATATTCCTGCTGACACCCCCAAGCTTACAAGCTTTCGTAGTGCTCTGAAGAGTGTCAGCACAGAGAAGGTTCTGGGCACAAGAATATTGGTATCTGATCATTATATGCAGCTCCTACATCACAGATAGGGGAAAAAACACAAAAATAAAAACAAAACAAAACAAAAGCCAAATAAAACAAAAACAACAACCAAAAAAAACCCACCCCAAAACAAAACAAAAAAACTCACCCCCCCCAAAAAAAATAAAACACCAAACTACCCAGACAACCCCACAAAATACTTATTTCCTGTTTTAGGGATATCACTTCTACTTCAGAGGATGAACACAGTGAATGAGGTATTTATTTAGAGCTTACCAGAAAGTAAGCCAATTATTCAGAACAAATCCTCATGAATCAACAGAAGAGAAAGCCAGATGTGCTTATTCAGCCAGCATGGGAGGTACAGGCAAGTCCAGGTACAGATGGGAGCCTACAGCACTGACTATATATAGTTACCATTTCCATTTTTGCTCCTCTTCTTTTTTCGGCTTCTTTCTTTTGTCTGCTTCAGGGACTTTCTTATCTTTGCTCTTGACTTTCTTTGCTTTGCTGTCCTGCAAAATAAGTAAGATCCTGTTAGAACAAGCTACTCTATTTCCCCCTCCCGTGAAAAGAACTAAAATACTCTCTTGGGTATATAAGAGCTGAACTCCTGTGGCTTCACCACATAAATGTGCTCTTAGATCATCCCATTAAATCAAAGTCTGCTGATGGTCCCAATCAAGTTTTCAGCCAAATTCTTTTACTTTACACTGGGGACATGCTAAATGCACACAGCCAGTTATCACCTGATAAGGGCCGAGTCTGGGCCACGGGAAGGGAATTGCTGTGTTACAGAACCTCCTCCCTGGCCTGTACTGGTGTGTCTGGTCTGGCAAATGCTGCAGAGCACAACCACCATAACCAGGTGGTTTATACTGGTGCATGCTCATTGTAGAGACACTTCCTTTGAAGGGAAGAATCAACCCTATTGCCCAGAGGTGTTGCAACATGTGTCTGACAAGGGTGTCTTTGCTAGATGTGTAGTTTGTCAGTCTCAAATTATAGCTAACCTTTTTCAAGTCCCTCTCCAAAGAAATTTCCACCTAGGCTCCATCTAAATGCTTTAAGCTTCCTTCTAATATCTAATCTCTTTTCCATCTCCTCTGCCTCTGAACCCTGCTATTAGCACGTCTTGTGAGTAAGGCTCCCTGCCCCCTGCCAGCTCCTTAACAGAAGGACTGTAAATTGCCTGAACAGCCTGGAAGTTCATGTCCTGGAGGCATCTTCTCCATCCCTTGTTTTAAGGGGTGGAAAGAAAGTATCCCTGACTTTCTAAAAATTACAGTTCAGATAAGTCAATATCTGCACCATAAGAGGGGATCTGCCACACACAGCTCTGTTCCATACAAAATCAGATTCCCCTTGCTCTGCATAATCCCACACAAAATAGCCTGGCTCTTCTTTATGATAAAAATGAACTTGTCTGTTACATTACCTCTTCTTCTTCTTGTTTCCTTTTCTTTGCTTTCTTGATGTCTTCTGTTTTGATTTTCTTGGGTTTGTAGTCAGCACTAAGAACAAAAACACTTGCTGATGAAATCGATCCATTTTCCAGTACAAATAAAGAGAAGTCACAGACATAAAAAGTTTATGTTCACAAGCTTGCAGCATAGCTGGCATTTTTAATTTATAAAGAATATAATTTATACCCTGCTCTTTCAGAAGACTCAATAATCCCAATCCAGTACAACATCTTACAAATCCTACAAGATGTTATTATCAACACCTTTCCACAAGTTTCACTGCTGAAACAAACATCTTCCTCAACGAAGAATCGATTCAAAAGCATTAGTAGCCATGCAGTGATTCCATGAGATGGGATAAATGGGTATAACCTTGTTGGCATGTTCTATCCCAACTCTCTTTCCAGTCATCAGACTGGGACCTTGCCCACAAGACTCACTCTTTGCACCCCCCTACTAGTTCAAACAATAGTGAAATTGAGTACTGGCAAATTACATAAACACAACCTCATTTCTAGGGAGGTTGGAAAAGACCTCTGAGATCATCCAGTCCAACCTATGACTCAACACTGCCTTGTCAACCAGACCAGGACACTGAGTGCCATGTCCAGTCTTTCCTTAAACGCCTCCAGGGACAGTGACTCCACCAGTTCCGTGGGCAGCCCATTCCAATCTCTAATTGCCCTTTCTGTGAAGAAATTCCTCCTAATGTCCAACCTAAAGCAGACCATGTCCTATCCCTTGTTCTGGGGAGCAGAGCCTGAGCCCCCCCTGGCTGCACCCTCCTGTCAGGGAGTGCTGGAGAGTGGTAAGGTCTGGAGAGTGATAAAGTCACCCCTGAGCTTTCTGTTCTCCAGACTGAGACCCCCCACCTGCTCCTCACTGGACTTCTGCTCCAGACCCTTCCCGAGCTCCACTGCCTTCTTTTGGACTTCCTCTCACACCTTGATGTCCTTCCTGAATTGAACTTGAGGTGCCCTCACCAGTGCCCAGTAAAGGGGCAGAATCACCTCCCTGGTCCTGCTGGCCACTATTCCTGATACAGGTCACGTGCCATTGGCCTTCTCGGCCACCTGGGTTCACATTCAGCTGCTGCTGACCACCATCCCCAGGGCCTTTTCTGCTGGGCCCTTTCCAGCAACTCTGCCCCCAGCCTGGAGCAGTGCAGAGGGTTGTGGTCACAGTGTCAGAACTGGCACTTGGTCTTGTTGAACACCATGCTGGTGGTCTCAGCCATTGATGCCCATGACAGCCTCCAACCACCACATCTCCCACCTGCCCTTCTGTTTGCGAACAGCAGGTCCAGCAGGGTACTACCCCTGTAAGGCCACAGCTGTCCTTACCAGAAAGTTCTTTTCCACACACTCCAGGAACCTCCCAGCCTGCCTCCTCTCTGCTGTGTTGAGTTTCCAGTAGGTATCCAGCAGGTTAAAGTATCCCACAAGAACAAGGGCTGGCAGTGGTGAAATGTCAGCCAGCCACTCATAGCATAGCTCATCCACCTCATCCTCCTGGTTGGGTGGTCTGGAGCAAGGTTCCCAGCAGGATATCTGCATTACCAGCCTTCCCCTTGATGCTCATCCATAGGCACTCAAGCTTACTGTCACTATTCCTGAGCTCTATGCAGACAAAACACGCCCTAATGTACAGGAACACCCCAATTCTTAATCTTTCCATTGCAGATGTGAGAGGGGAAGTCATACAAACCTAGCAGAAGGCAGCAAGTGATTACACAAAAGAAAAGATGTCCCACCCATGTCTCTTGGAAACAGAGCTGCAGGGATGGAGCGCTACCACGGTGAAACCCTTCCAACCCTTGAACTCCTGACTGCTAATAAAGACAAACTGTGTGAAGAGTAGACAGGCACAGTGGCAGATCCCAGCAAGATGGAACTGAGCTTGCATTTCAGTGGGTTCCTGTGTCAGGAAAACATCATGGGTGTTTCTCTTTGAGACAACAACCCTCAGCATAACTTATGACACATTGAGACTCCAGGCAAACCACGCCAGGCAGTGCAGGCAAACCTCCCCCTGCCTCCAAACAGGCTGACAGTGCATTTTCTACCTCTTGTGCAGTCATTTCCTTGCCCAACAGAAACCACTGCAGCCACTTAGCTACGTTAATACCTCACGTGCTCACATTTCTGCTTTACAGTCTTCATCAGCCTTTACCTGCCTTCTGGGGTTTTTCTTTTTTATTTACTAGTTCTGCAACATTTCACAGCACTATCTGCAGCAGCAGGTAGTGGCATTTTGCCTTGCACAGCACAAATACTATCCCTGCCCTGCTCAGAGAACTTGTAACAGCATAAGGAGTCTGGTCTGAGACCTCCAGTACCCATCTCAAGAAGTCTGTGCTGACCACTTGAAATTCCACCTGCTCCCTCAATGTTCTCCTTTTGAAACTAAAGGCAAACATCCAAGTCACCAGCACCCACGCTACTTACTCATCATCCTCTCGAGGTCTCTTCAGGGGTTTGGAGTCCTCTTTAGGTGATGCATAAAACCCATCATCATCTGGTTCATCTTTAATACGTGGTGGACTACAAAAAGAAGCAGAGAAACACAGTTCTACTTTCAAAAATGAAGTTTCTTGGAAACCAGTAACAACTAAGTTTTAAGAAATAATCATCTGCAAAATGGGCGCCTCTTCCATGGAATGTGCTGCCATCACAAGACAGCAAAGGCTTGAGATGTGTCATTTTCTGACTACTCACAGACAGTGTAAGGAGAGTAATTCAATGTCTACACATTTGCCATTTCTCAAGAAACATCAAGTTCAATTTCAATGGCTCAAAGCTCATTTTGTTTCTTTGAGGTTTTGAGTAAAAACAACTGTAGCTTCCAGCACTTTCAAATATACTTAAAAACTGAAATGCCTGTGTGGAGTCAAATGTAAGATATTATCTAGTTTCAACTCAATATCGTTATTGAGCCTTCTAAGACAGAAAAAGATTATCAACTAAACAATGATTTGAAAGCTATTCGCTGGAACATTTTGCCAACTAAATATTGAGGCATGTGAAAACCAGAAAAGGAAACAAAGATTTGGAAAAGTTAAACACATCAGTCTCTTTTCACTGTCCAAACTGGAGGAAGCAAACAATCCTGTCCCTTTCAACAGACCACAAAAGTTAGGCTCAATGTTTCCAGCCATAATGTCAATTATGTCATAATTAGCAATGAGAAAAAAAAGTAAGAGTATGGGTACAAGAGACACTATTCTGTTAGACAAACTCGTTATTTCTAGATTTCAGAGAAGCATTTCACTGATCTACATAAAGAAAAAGACGTCTCAAAGTGTTCAAAATTACATTTTGAAGCACTTATTGCCATCTTGGGCTTCCTTATTCATGTCCTACCAACAATTTCTATATCAAATTGAGCCACTTTACAAGCCAAGATGTGGATTTTGCAATCAGATGAAGGAGTTAAAATAAGCTGCATTCAGCTTTGTAGACCACAGTCAGCAGGAGACATTAGGGGGTCTCATGTTAGCTGGCAGTGTGTCCATGAAGCAGAACAAGCAGTTAAGCAGTTTGCTCCTTCACAGCTATAAAGCCACTGCAGTGCTGGAAGATGCAGCTCAGGGGAGATACAAACAAGCTGCTCTACAAAGCCATTTCTGTCGCCTGGAATTGACTAAGACACAAGTCTGCAGCACAGAGAGAGATGCAAAACATCTATGGAAAAAAAGATAATCATCCCACTTAATATATTCTCCCTTTCAGGCAGAAATACAGAACTACAGTGTGTAAAGTCACTAAGAATTTTAACTATTTTAACACTGAAACATTGCACAAGGTTTTGTAATGGAAGAAATAAAGTGTGAGTCTGTGGAAAGAAAGGATCTGTATGACCAAGATGAACCTTGACTTGCATTGTTTGCAAGACTGTAACGCAGCTCATCATATCAAGTCTTAAGGAAAAAAATCAAAACCATCTGAGTGAGGACATTTTTCTCTGCAGAATTCATAAAAGAATATTTCATTAGGAAAAAAACAAATAATTACTCTTAGCCATCATTTGGCCCTGAAGAAGGCACAAATGCAATGGCTCCTCCAGTCTTTTCTCAAACACATGAAAAAAGGCTCTTGGACCTAAGGAGGATTCAGTTATGTTGATAGGAGAGCATCCAACATCCCTGGTGAGATTAGCACATCGTGCCATTCTGCTGAACAGCAGAGACTAGAGAGAGTTACTGTCTGCCCCACCATGAAACACCCGAATGTCACTGCCTTCCACTTCCAGAGTATTCCCCAAAGGGCCTGGAGATGGCGCCTCTGCCCTGCGCCAAGCCCGACTCCTTCCTCTGCATTTTTAAATAAGAGCCGGGAAATGAAAGACACGGAAGAACTCATGTCAATAGGGCACATTCAAAACATACAAAGAATATCTAAAAGGCATGGGCCAGGCAGGTGCCTTCTCTCAATCTCTCTGTATCCACAGAACGTGGTGGGACTGGAAAGATTTTGTTTGTTTTGATTTTAAGTGGGCTCACAAACTGAAAGAATTCATGAACTAAGTGCTGTTCTTGACTAACAGATATGAATGCATGCATCCACCATACCACACACTTTCAGTAAGTCAGTGGACTGGATTTAGCATCTTAAAAATAACCAATGGCTGGACTGTAAACAAGTCACAAGAGATCTCTGTTGACTTAAGAAAATGTACTCTTCTATCAATTGCTCACTTCAGGTTTGTAATAAGACTACTTAGTGATGACTGAGACAACACTCAAGTCCAGGAGGTTCTGTTATAAGCAGGAATTTAGTACTAGAGTAGGACATCTATGCATTTCCTGAAGTTATTTCTAATTGTACGTCACTTGTCACTCCTCTGCAAAGGCTTCAGGCTGCAGTCACAACACAGGAGAGACACAGAGGCAACCTGGACTGGCTTTGCTAGGTCTTGTCTCCAGCAGACTGTCTGCAGGGTTCAAGTCCCAATTCTACAACAGAGGCTCTTTCAAGTTCAGCTACCAGTGTTCCCATAGCTCAGTCTGTCCTCAGCAGAATCCAGCTCTTGAGCACTCAGACAAACCCAGCATATGGAGGCAGACATCAGGTATTCCACAGTTCTCATTTCCAGTTACTGGGTAAGCAGATCTACCCATTCTCATCATTGAGAAGAACATATCTACTAAAGGGTTTAAGAGCGCCCCAATTTTTTCTGAAGACCAATTGAGAGGATTCAAACACGGAGCACCAGTGAAAAGTCAAACTGCAGCTTTTTCCAAATCATAGACCTGATTTCTTACCTGGAGAAACCATTTTCCTTTTCCTTCTTTATTTTTATATCACCAGAAGATGACTTCATCTGAAAAACATAAAAAGGAGGAGCTGATTAGCATTTTCCAACATACAACACAGAGTATTTAACTTGCAGAAGGAACTGCGACTATCTCAGTCCCCTGTAGTCCTTAGTGAGCTACATGACAGAGGCAACATTTTTTAAGGTCTTAGTCAATTCAGTACTTTTTGGCCCTCTAATTTCCTCAGCAAATTTGAATTAAGTATATAGTTTGTTCTTGCATGGACTGAATGTGAGATGACTGATTTTTCTCCCTTATCTCTGAACCCAAGCTTGGCAAAGTGAAATGTAATGGGAGAAAAAATGTGGAGCCAGTGGACACAGCTCCACAGTGGAACTGTTTCTATTCACATATCTGCAGATAAAGCCCTTAGGAGTTCGTAACTATCACTCCACAAAAAAATGTGTCTGGATTAGCATGGGGCTAATTCTCTCCAAGTTGATAAAAACTCAGAAGCACAAGCTACATCTAACCCACTGAGTTTGCACTATTCAGTATTATAAGCCAGAGCCATCCTCTTGTCTCTCCCACAGGAGACACCCACCTTCTCTTCCTTTCTCTTCTCCTTGTCTTTATCTTTGTGTTTGTCTTTGTGTTTCTCTGAGCTGCCATCTTTGTGTTTGGTTTTCTCCTTGTCTTTGTGTTTCTTTTCCGAGGAATCTTTGTGCTCACTGCAAGACAAGAGAGTGTGTTTGCAGAGGAGAACACAAGGAGATTTGACTAATACAATTTCCAGTGGTAAAGAGTCACAAGTTGTGATGATTACAAACCCTAAAAAATAAGGGATCACCTTAACAGGAAGATCCACCACAGTCTCCTGTCAGGCATGACCCGTTCTCCCTGGGAGGAAGAAGAACAGGAGGGATACCACAACATCCCAGTTGCCAAGCCTCCGCTTCAGGACACCCATCAGCCTGGATTGCTGAGGAAATCCATAGCTGCTACACTTAAAGCTCAACACTTTAGGATGAATTCCCACTGTCTCTGCTTTTCCTCTTTTTCCTAGTCCACATAAAAGGTCACTGGAACAGAGCCGCCAGCCCCGTCAATGCCCGTGTCAGCTTTTGCTCAGACAACAGTTTGTCATTGTAGCAGCTCTCATCTCTGGAACTTAAAGAGAAAAGCGCTGATCTCTATTATTCCCAAACAGATGGGAAAACCAGAGCAAACAGGATATGTGATGTCCTTGTGTTTATGCAAAGTCAAACAGAAAAGGCAGGAATAATGCTGCAGTCCTCAGCTGGAGCTGCTGATGCTGCCACAGCCAGCCCAGCTCTGCTGGAACAGGCCCATTGCGTGGGGCAAGGACCCAACAAAGGTGTTTCCAAGTGAGAGTCTGGTCTGTAACTACTCTGGTGTTATGGATAGCAGTATTGAGAGTTTAATACCTAGAATCTTTAGTCAGAACACAGGAGAAAATGCATACGAGGAGAAGAAAATCAACCTTTATTATTCTATTTCTACCCACTTCTGATTTCTGAGACATCAGGATAAATTTGTATCACATTTTCATTTTTATTATCAGCTAGAAAGACACATGGCTGTTTTCAAATGAAAATGAGATTTCTCAAGGAATGACAAACCTTGAAGTCAAAAGTGAGGCAATACTCTCAGGAGACTCAGAATAGAAACATCAAGAACTGGCCACAAGGATTAGCAGCAGTGGTGTGGAAGCCAAGCAACAAGCTTGGCAATTCTACACGCCTTCAATACACACTTATAAGGTTGTGTGGACTCCCTGAGGTCACCCAGGGCTTTAGCAAGTCAAAGACATGGTGCAAATCAGGATGGATAGGCAGTAACCAAGCTGCGTTCCTCATGCTGGCTCTGTTCACACTCTCCCTTCTCAGCACTTGACTCCCATCACTGCTGTTCTCTGGGACACACTGTGCTTCTCCTCAGGATTACAAAATGCACTACAAAGCTTTACTAGAAAAAGGCACTTTCCTTATTTCAGTTATTTCAACACTCAGGTGCAAGCCCAAACCAATCTGGCTGAACACAGCCCTGAAAAACAAGTCAGGAATGCTGGGCAAGAGAATGATTTTTTAAAATTACAAATTCTTTGAGATTTCTTTCTAACACAGAAACAGCCTGCAAAAAGGTTGATGGCTACAGAGAGCAAGCAGCACAATAACCAGTTCCCACAGCCTGTGTGTGATTAGGAGCAAAGTAATCACAGTCACAAATAGAGCAACCCACACCCAACTTACACCTGCAGACACCAGTGTGGACAAATGCATGTGGACCTGCCAAAGGTCTAAATAATTCAAGCCCAGAGTAGCTTGAATAATAACACTCCAATAAATATACATTGAATAAATTGAATAAACACACACCAGCCATCCAAGCTCAAGCAGCTAAAGCATGAAAATCCATCTCTGAAGGAAATCAGTATAGTCACATACAGTGTGACACTGAGAGACCAGCAGCAAGAGAAACGAGTTTCATTTTAACTCTCTAGCAACCTCTTCACACAAAGCAGTGAAGGCCTATCTGGACATCAAAAGGCAACAGGCACTCTAGAAATGCTTGTAGTTGGACACACAGCACCACATGTTGCCTGTGAGCAGACTCAACAACTGCAGACTATTCTTACCCAGCAGATCATGTTATGTACAGTGTGCTCAGGCCATGCGAGTACAGACACGGAACATCCTGACACTGGATCCTGGAAATCCACTACACGCCTGCTGCTCCTGCTCAGACCTCCCATCCCAGGTTCTGTACCCTGCTTACTCATCACTATTCCATGCTCCAGGTGCCTAGTTGATTTTCCTTTGTTCTAACCAGATTCACTGACTGTCTGAAAGCAAAGACTAATAATTTTTAAACTCAGGAAGGTTTGGAAATTCTGATATGATATCTTGCACTGGTATCTGTATGCCAGGTACCCCATTTGCCAAAGATTTAAGGTTGACAATTTAAGAGGTATCTCAACCTGCATATATTTAAACCAATACTCATAATAATAACAACAACATTCAATATTAATAATCAATAGTCAGCCTTCCTATATCAAGCCAAGTTGTGGATGCCACATCCCTGTACTGAAGGCCAGGTTGGACAGGGCTTGGACCACCTCGTGTGGTGGAAGGTGTCCCTGCCCATGACAGGGCATGGAATGAGATGAGACTTAAGGTGCCTTTCAACCCAAAACATTTTGTGATTCCACAATTCCAGTGTACAAAAACATCATAACAAATACACACAAGGCTCAGACACACCTTGTTCTTTGCAAGTTTACTTGTGTTTATTTTCTGACTCTTTCTTGTTCTTATTTGATATTTAAATCCTACCTGAAATAGCATATTTTACTCAGACATTAATTTGGATTGTTAAAAGCTGCAACCACTGGACTTAGTGCTCTGAGGTAAAGGTCATGGCAGTGGCTGTTGCTTGGGAGTTTGGAATAGTGGAAAAAAAAACCCAAACAAACAAACCAAAAAAAAAAAAGAGAGAGAGAAAGAATTTGGTTTTCCAAAGCACCATACTCAATCTCACTACCAGCCAAAAGCACTAGCTTTCAGTATATGACTGGAAGAGCCCTGAGATTTACACAAAGCATGATTAAAAGCAAACTAATGGATGACAATCTAGATCAGTAAAGCTAAGATTGAAACACAAACAAAATCCCATTGGCCTAGAGAGGCAGAGACAATATTTGTGTGTGCTGAATGCTTACAGACTACAGCTGGAATAAAAAAAAGTGCTAAAACTTAGGCTTGTTTAAGGAGAAGCTCAAATGACATCCCTCTTGAACGACAGTAAGTGGCCAGCATTGAAAAGCTGTCATGCAATCTAATCTCAATTATTCAGTGTAGTTTCTCAGATTTTTCAGCATCAGAAGCAGGATCAAACAGTCTGGCTTCCTGACTCAGTCTGAGCTGTTGCTCTTAATTTAATTTTTTTATCATAAGATTATCCTTCCCCTTTGCTCTGTAATGAGCAGTAAATTTCTCACCCGAGCAATGTGGGCTCAGATAACCTAAGGAAACTCTGTCTCCAGTTTCACTCAGCAGCTTCATTTTCCAAAGATCAGCACTGGTGGCTTGGCCCCGAGGTCCTGCTTGCTGCTGCTCCTGGTGACTGGGAGGAATTCCCTAGATAAAAATCTGATATCATGTACTTTTTACTCCAGTGTTAAAAGAGAGCATACATTTCTTTCCCTTATTTGTAAGTAGCCTACTTGCCAGCCCTCTTTCCAAACAGTGGACCACAGCTCTTCCAGAGCTCAGCACAAAACCTGACATGTGCCATCAAGGAAGGCTTGAAGGATGGAAGGATGGAAGGATGGAAATCTCCATCTCCCAGAAAATCTCCCCTGGAAATGAACTGATAACAAAGGCCTCAAGCAACAATCCTTAGAAGAGGAACTTCTTTTTTCTCCCAAAGCAAAGCAAGTTGCTTGCATATTAACTGCAGTCGAGCTGAGCTGCTTTGGTCTTTCACTCGGCTCAGATACACATGTGAGCCTACAGGGATCACAATTTAACCACCACACTGATCTCAAAAGAAAAGAGAAGGCAACAGGATGCCATCCTTACCCTGAAGATGAAGATTCAGCCTTCTATCAGAAAGCTATTTCAGACAAACCCAAAGCTATTATTAGGAGGGACTGGGAACAATTTAAAGATCAGAAGCCTATCTTCCTGGTCAATTCAAAACTGGAAGGAAAAAAAAATCACTTTTCTTTAAAGAAAGCAAGCAAAATGGTCTCAAGATCACATGCACACTGCTAATTTTATCTTAAATTCATTGTTCAAAGCTCTGTGAATCCTTTGTTACCTTTCCTGCACATACCTCTCTGCCAACAAGCCAGCTTGGAGTCATAGAAGTAGGACAGCAAAACCCCTGTAAAACAAAGGGAAGCTCCACAGGAAGCTAGCCTGAAAACAGGACATGTGGATCACAAGAATTGCTCATACCCAGCCCTGCTGACAAAGTAAGGTCTTCCTTCTCACCCAGACCGCTGCAGTTGCATCACTGCAACAGAACCCAAGAGTTATGCCTTGAGAAGGTGTTTAATGCTGACAAACCTGCACTGTTAGTGTCTTTTAAGGTAACCAAGTGCAGCAGGAGATCACATTAACACAGGCAGAACAAGGGATTACATCATCTACAGGTGTATCACGGTACTACTGGCTTAGTTCAGACAAAGGCCAGGTGAGCACACACATCTCCTGAAGCACTCCATCCTTTGTGCCAGCTTGCTTACTGTCTTCCATTTACAGTTTTAGTGCAAACAAGGACATCCAAAGGCTGTGGAGACTTCAGGCTGAAGCATATGATGCAGAAAATGCATCAGAATAAGCCATTTCCCTTGTAAGCATGGATGTATTTCCCAATGAGAATGCCTGCAGGAGAGAGAGGAGAGGGAGAGGAAGGGAGCCAGACACCTGGCAGCAGCTGCTCAGGCTGAGATCACATGGGAAAGTCACAAGTGGAAAGTGTTTCCAAAGAGCAGCAGATGTGCAGATCACAGCTTCCTCCTTCAAACTGCAACAGCTTTGCAGTAATTTAACACTGCGTTCTTCAGGTGCCATTTATGTACGTTAATAATCCCTTCCCAGGCCCTTTCCATTCCAGCTTCAAAACCACAAGCTGGGAAGGATGCATTATCTAAAGTGTCTCTTATTTCCTCTCTCTGCTGTAATTAGCTCGTGACAGGGAATCTGCTACTAGCGAGTGCCAGCGCCGCTTGCCATCAGAGCTGTGCCTACTGGGGAGCTGCTGCAGCACAACTGAAGCGTAAAATAACAGGGAGTTGTGATTTTGGTGCAGCCTAAAACACGATGGGGACAGGGCACAGGTGACACAGCCCGTGTCTCGTTTGACGCAATACAGTATTAATGGAAACCTGTGATCACATCCAGGCTAATGCACACCAAGGGAGAGCTGCCTGCGCAGGGAGCACTTCCAAAGAACAGCACCCCAGGGAAGGACAGGCTTTCAGCTGGATTGCAGGGTGTTATGCTGTTAGAGGGTTATCATATGGAATTGCAGGGAATAAACACGTGAGCCCCAAAGGTTTTGCTGCGTTTCTGGCAATGAAATAAAACAACCTGAAACCATTCTTCGCAGTGGTGAAAGGAGTCTTTTCACAGGTAACAGATCAAGCCTTCAGCAAGAGGAACAAGATAAAAAGCTGGACTAATCAACAGCTGATAAAAATTTTAGGAATGAGAACAATATCCACATATTGAAATGAGGATCATGCTTAGCACATGCTTTCTATGGACATGTGAGAATTAGGTAGACTACTAAATAAAAAAAGCAAAAAAAAGGCCACTGCTGCAAAGCAGTGTCACATTAGAAAACTGCTCAAGGTGAATTGTGCACTAAAACGGAGCAGAAAAACAAACCCACCCGTGCTAGCGAACAGCAGGTGTGAAGTCTTTTTTTTAATTGCCTTTACCCCTACATCAGGTATCCCTGCCTCTTCATGCCCCCAACACACACCACTGAAAGCAGACCAGGATCCCAGAATAAACCAGAGGAGGTGTGCAAGAAACCGGAACTGAAATTTATCTTCATCCATGGCTAGCAAATGCCCAGAATCTGTGTTTTCCCTAGCAAATCCATAAGATTAGAAGACGGCAGTGAAGATCAGGTCTGTGAATCCTTTCTGTGTTCCAAGCTTCGGTTCATTCCAAGCTGTGATCACAAGAGATTTAGTAAATGGAGGAAATATGCAATCTGACAGAAGATTTTCTTCCTGCGGCTCCGGTGCTTGTCAGGCTGACAGCACGGCTCAGCGCTGCAGAGCAGCCTCACTGCTCCCATTCCCTGTCACAGCCAGCCCTGCCCTCCTCAGGCTCCTGGCAGCCCACTCTCCCTGCAGAGAGCCCAGGGCAGCTGGCACAGACACACCTGTTACTGCCAACACTTCCAACCCGCTCTCTAACAAGGCTTGGCTTCAAAGGACCTGCTATTCCATTATTTTATGTGGTCTACTTGTCTGGAACACTCAACTCCCACAGATCAGAAACCTACTGCCACATGGGATTTGTTTCATTTTATTTTTATAACCACTGACATTTATATTTAATGGATGTGTATTAGATTTTTGTTTGGAGACCAGGAAGTATGGGGCTGAGAAAATGAGCAAAAAACCACACTTTGTTGGACAGTGATGCAGATTTATTTCTTGATACAGACTGTTCTTAAGTGGGCTTTGCATTTTCTTTCCTTGAGGGGTGATGGTGAGGTCTGAGGCACACAAATGTTCTCTCCCAGTTTACTACAGCTGTAAATGAGTGGTTAAGACACAGAAGTGTCATCTTGTGAGTGGGAGAGGAGGAAAGCAAGAACCAAAATTAAGAAGTCCTACATACCATTCCACACACTTCTGTCATATGAAATCAAAATTGTCTATTTTAGGTATATCAGAGACTTATCTTGGCAGTTTAGATCCTTCAAAGTCTGGATACAGGAAACATTTATTCTCCTGCATTGGAGTTGTACTGTCTTCTTGATGCAGGTTTTATTTTAAAAGCCTTTTTAAAGTACAGGACAGGAAATGAAACTGTCAAACTATTACAGACAGACACAAAAATGATCTGCTTCAAACACAACCACACACTGCTCTTAACTGTGCCCAATGTGCACTGTGCTTCACAGAATGCAATCAGGGGCTCTTCACACACCACAGGTAAAATGTCACAGAGATACCAACCCAAGACTCCCAGAAAACAATGGCTTTGATATCTGCTAAAGCACCATTCAACCTCTTTTGAGAACTACCAAAGACACAGCACAGCTTTTGCAGGAACACAGCAGCTTTTCTGAAATACAGAATGGATTTTGTGAAGATTTACATGCAATTCAATAAATCTAAGATAAACTTAATTTACAGCCTTTTATCATGCTCTTTAAAAAAACCTTCATATGGGTAAAAACCACTGAAACCCACCTATCCTGTTCTTGTTTCCAGGAGATTTTTTCTTTAATTTCTACTACAGTCATAGCTATTTTTCACTTTTTTCTCATTGTCAGAGGAGAAACTTCAGTACAAACAGACAGGCTTTTTTTCCTTTCAAGCAATGGTCACCTAAAATCTCACAACAACTTACATTTACAGAATTGCATGGGTGACAGCTGAATCAAAGCATTTAGGGAAGAAATGTTTAAATTTCAATTGTTTCTATGAAATTCTGTTACAAGTCTGCTTTTTTTTACACAGCAAGCAGCCAGGTATCCTGTACATGACTGAGCATGAATGGGATAGTGAAGATTCTGGAGCACTCCTAAAGGAGCAATCCAAACAGGATCACAGGCATGTCCATGTATGTTAACTTCCCAGAGAACTGCCTCCAAAACCAAATCTTGAGAGTCAGCACTATAATACATTCATTTTTAAGCTTTGAAAGGCAGTGTGCACTCAGTCTGGGAGAGTGAAGCCTTCCCTTGTGAAGGAGCCTCAGAGGCAAAGCATTATTGTGTAATCTCTCCCCCAAAAATGCCTTGTAGAAACCCCCTGCACACACATGAACTCAGTCATGCCACCACAGACAGGGACCTTGTTTTGGGAGCCCAGGATGCAGCAGATATTGTGCTCACAGGACACACAAGCACTTAACAGAGCCATGAAAACAATTGGGAGCATTAGGCACAGTGCCTAGAACACATGATACCTTTCCCAGAGGGCTTTCAAGACAACATGGTAGGGAGGAAGGAAGTACTTCAAGATAAGGCATGATTACATGTCACCTCCTGAGCTACACCTCAAAACATCACAGCCATTCTACCTTCTTTCTGCTGTTTTGGTATCTATTGTTTGCAAAGTCAGCTACAAGTTATGAGCCATAATTAATTCTTCCAGTTAAAAACATGCTGACCATTTCCAACTCCTACACAAATGAAGTCAAAGCATTAATGAATTTGGGAATTTAAAGACAGTACTTGCATTACTCCTTACAAAAGAATGTGCTCTGCTAAGATTTCAGGAGAATGGTTTTTCAAGCAAAGCAATGAACATTTGGATATGTGAGGCAGTCAGTTTTAGGGTGCATGATGATCAGGAAAATGAAAACTAGAAATCAAGGCAATACAGATGTGTGAACAAAGGCAAAGAATATGTCCAAAGCATTTCATCCTTGTTGTGAGAGCCAGCAAATGCAAGTTATTTGGCCTAGGGGTTTTTCCCCATCAAAGACACATTATGGAACAGGAGGCTTGTGTAACTTCTCATAAGATCACAGGAATTTCAAATCAAGTGTGTTCCCAATAAAACAAACCCACTTCTCTGCACAGACTCCCTCCTTTTCAGGCTTCTTTTTAATAGGAATCATTGTTAATACAAACTTTTTTTGTTCCTTTTTGGACAGTGCTATCACAGTTGCACAGCAATTACTTAATACACTTGCTTGCCCACAGCATAAACACTATCTGTCATTCACCAAGTGTCACACCAGAAACCTTCTCTCCAGGGACTCATTTTTCCAAGTTTTGGTGACAATTTTAGGTTCCACAACACTTGTGTGTCAGGACTTACAACAAGGAAAATTTCCCTGAGTAACATCCTAGCTGTGACCTACTTGCCCTCTGCTCCACCACACCAAATCATCACAAAGACCTCCACATCCTGGTTCCTGCAGCTCACAGCCCAGGTGAAGGAGCAACTGGATCAAGGAATTCAGCAGCTCAAGAGCTACAGGCCATCACATCAATGTGGGTGACCTGCCAAGTGACTGGCATCAAACACCCTCCCCATCCAGTGGCAGTGTAGTGTATAAATCACATTGGACAAAATAGCACACAATCCTTTGGGATTCATCTAACCCAGCAGTTTCCCAGTGCTGCCTCACACAGCTGAGATATTCAGCCACTGTAGTGGCAGGCAAGGACACCACCATTGTTCTGGGGGACCTTCTTTCCATGCACTTCTAATTAGGAGAAGGCTTAGTAGCCACATGGGGGTCTCACTATGCTAAAGCAGTGGAGCTTTATACCAGTATGAAAAGAACTCCACATTTCTGACAAACAACTGGAACCACACACACAAGATTATGAACAAACCCATCAATCTGCATGAAGGTGAGGCTGAGCTAGTTTTCTACACTTTTAACAACACTGACCTACAATAATCTTTTATACATTGGTATCAGCTCACATTTGCAAGATACACAGCTTCAGCCACCCACATGGAAATGCAGGTAATGACAAAAATCGGGCTTAAAGCATCTACACTTACAAAACCACACTCAAAATGTAGCAGTTCCATACTCATTTATTATCAGAGGAATTCCTGTAAGACTGCACATTCAATGGTGTTTTAGCCTATGAAGACTTCATCCACTTTTTCCTCACCTATTACTGTGCTTGGACTTTTCCCGGTCTTTTTCCTTGTCCTTCTTGTGCTCTTTGTGCCGGTGCTCTCGGTCTTTGTGTTTATCTTTGTGTTTGTGAGAATCTGTAAGCAGAGAGGCAAAACAAAAATAAATTAAATTGGGAGAAAACTGCATACCTCCCTCGTGAACCTCTGCATTTTTTCACACCACATTCTAGTATTTCTGTGATTCAAAATTTGTAACAAAAATCTTCATTTCAGAGGTCCTAAATGGATTCACCTTGGCAACAGCTGCATTTACATGGTCTTTAGTTCAATGACCTTTAAATGCTTTATAGACCCTGAAGAAATGCAACCCTTCCATTAGCTAGGTACCTATTGATATAGCAAGTTCAACCTTATTTGGCAGATGGGCGGCCTGGTTTCCTATGCCTCCAAGTATTCATGCTGAATACACAGAAAAGAATATAGGAACAAAGCATAAAGCTGAGGCGTCAGGCCGGTTGAATCCCAAAATTTAATAATTCTACTTCCACAAGCATTTAATCTTGATAAAGCATCCCTCCCTTCTTCCTGCTGTGAATTAAAATCATTTTATTCTTATCCCCAACAGTATATAATATGACAGGCAGAAAGCAAGGAAAATAGGGAGTAACGGCAGAAAATTAAAAGAAAGGGTGAAAAGAAGCAAGAATTCTCTCCTCCTGCTTCTCTATTGCAGGACACATTTACCTCCCTCTAATAACAGCCCCACCAAGAAAATGCAACCTGACAGCTGTAATGAGCTGTGTTGGTGGTCACCCACCTACACAGGTCAGGGCGGGTCCCAATTATGTGACAGGTCAGAAATGGGAGTTGGCACTCAAGTGAATCTACAGGAACACAGTAATTTTATTGCTATCAGCTTCTACTCTGAGTGACACTTCCCATCCTCTGTGACAACTGTGCTGTACAATGAAGTCCTTTAAAACACCAAGGAAATGAATTTGGCAGAGAAAAAGAGCAACACAGTTGGAACTGCAAATAAATGCATTTACAAGCATTTTTTTACAAGTATATTAAAAAGGAGAAGAGGCTGAACTCGCACCTCGAAAGGCCATTTACGGTGAAGATCAGTATAATGGGAGGAATATATGCAATACCCAAAGACTCCCCCCAGGTTTTGTTTTGAACCTGTCACTCAAAGTAACCAAAGTTAAACAGGCTCTTCAGGAAATCTAAAATCTGTGCTGACTTTGGCAATTGTTTTTCAGATACCAGTGCTAGAATTTCCACCAGAGATCTTGGGTGATTCCTTAATTGTAAAGATGCTACCATGCCCCTAAAAAGATTCCTATCCCTGCACTAAGAATAGAAAATTGCAACAAAAGGATTTTGTGACTTTCACTGTCACATGGGAAATGCACTGCAGAGCCAGGAACAAGCCTCATCCTCCTGACTCCAAGTCTTTCGCCACAAATTCATTTTTCTCCTTAACTGACACCAGCTCTTAAAACCTCAAAACATTACTACAGATTTATAAGAAACATACTCACAGAACATGATTTTAACCTATTGCTTTCTGTAACTTCAGGGTTTGCTTTCAGACACCTGCAGAAAGACAGCATGAACCACCAGGGGAATACTGACATTCAAGCCTCCAAGTTGTCCTCTGCTCCTTTCCTCCATCCCCCTGAACTCAGCAATGTTTCATGCTCTGGTGTACACAGTGCACATGTTTAAATCACAGGACTAAAGTTTTCCATATTTTGATAAACACGTGGCAGGTTATGTGGAACATTTGGTGTTACAGCACAAAGCACCAAGGAGTTTTCGAGTACCTAAAGAGCAAAATCTCTTTCGCAGCAGGCAGAGTCTGTAGGCATCTCTAGCAAACTGTGTGGGGACCAGACACCCACACGCTCTGAACTGCAGAGAAGCAATTTCTCTGAGCCCTTCTTCCCACCAGGACAACACACGTTTCACTGGCAAAAATGTTTTCGCAGTGCGTTTCACACTTGTGATTCTTCAGTTCAGCCAGGAGCTGGAAGCTCAGGCTGTTTGCAAACTGCCTGGAGTTTATTCCACAGAGGGTTTACTCACTGATTCCCACAGCCCTGGTTGCAGCAAACAGCAGCTATTTACACTTGATGCATAGGTAAATTGCGAGATAAACCAGTGTGATGATGTACACAGAGCTATGTACAGTCACAGCATAGCACACACGCAATCAATTTTTCCTATCAACCAATCAATGGAAAATGTGTGTAACTGTGCTCAGTGCTATTCTCTTTAGAACTAACAGCCACACAATGACTTGTCTCCAAGAAAAGCACACAACAGAACAGTTTACCTTGATCACCAGATTTTCATGCAGCTGACTTGTGCTTTACAGATGAAATTAATATTTACTCTTGGAAAGAAGTTCCAGGGATATACCCTAGAACTGCTTGAACTGAATATCTGTTTCCTCAGCACTTGGCTCTGCTTACAATGATTTGGGATTTTCAGGCAATTAAAGCCTGGTACTGCAGGGAAAAAAAAAAAAAAAAGAGCTTGACCAGTTAAACTAGCTCTGCTTGCTAGGATTTGTTGCCAGACAGCTTTCCCTTGTTGCCTACCAAAGAACTGCTAACAGGAAGGTCTTCCATGGAGCTATTCTGGCTCAAAAGCCACAGAGGCTGGGGAACAATGGGTCCTGCGCATAGTCTCAAACCAAAAGCAAAAAGATGTCAAGGCAGAACTGCCTGGTGTCTCTCACAATGAGTAACATTTTAAACGTAGTACTTCCCTGGAGGTCCACCTCCTTAGGCATATCACCTAAGGATTAAATCATTCTGGAATATTTGCCTGGTATTCAAACTCCATCGTGTTGCTTTCTGACACGATGCCATGAGGTAGGTTAAGAATGAAGACTTCAAAAGAGTTTATTAAATTGTCTTGAACTGACATATGTACGTCCTCAGAAGGCATTAAAGCTCTTGGTCTTTCTTTTATTGGTGAGGGTGGAGCTGGATGAAGTCCAGGAGACTGGGTCATTAAAAAAGCACAGGATTCTCTTTTTTTTCTGGCGTTCTACACAAAAATGCTTTGTTCCAGACTGGCTTTTTCTAGGAGTCCAGGCCAATGGTAATTTGGTGGCTGACATGAAACAAGTTTAAGACATTTCACTCCCATTTGTGTACTCACCTGCCAGGAAGCAGGGCAGCATCACCTCCGACTGAACTACACAGGCAACAGATGACTGGGTTGGGAACGGGGCCACCTCACTCCAAGCCTCATCAGCGCACAGGCAATCAACGGAAAGAGTTCCTGTCTGCAATGTATCTCCCTTGATATATTTAGCATATTGATTCCTAGAAGAATCTTCCAGCCTCCAGTAATTCTCTCCCAGCTTGCAGCTGATTAGTAGTTGACTAAGTCCAGCCTCACATCAGCTACGGAAAGAGCTCTGACATTATCACACATTCAGATTTGTTTCCGGCCTTATGTGTCTTCCAGTAAGTATGTCTGATCCCTCTAACACTATACAAGAAGATAAATACTATTTCTTCTCCAAGACCGTTAGCAAAATCTACCATCTACTGTGAATAAATTTTCAACCCCCAAAAGCTTATGTGACATTTAAATATTTTTGAAAATGCAAAGTCTCTCTTCAGCACAAGGTTACAGCGTGGACAGGGGTTATGCTCACTGGGCAAGCATCCATTACCCCTGAGGCTTTCCCTTCAGTATCCTCTAACCCAAACAGAGCTTTTGGCATCTCTTCTGTTCTAGAAAGCTTGATGTCTCTGGCACTGGATCTCTGTCTGTTAATGCTGAGCCTGGTATGTCTCCAAAAGATTACCACAGTCCCTGTACTATTCCTGCCATTCCCCTGTACCTCCAACAAATCACGAGCAGCTCTGCATTTTTGCAGGGTTGATTCATCTTTTAACTCTGTTAGATTACAAGGACGTTGATTTAAGGATGGGAAATTCTAAGCACTTTTGGTCTGTGGCTCTGCGCTGTTCCCTGCTCCGCCTTCGATCCAGCGCTGAGTCCCCGAGGAAAGGCTGAGTCATAACCCTATTTGCAATACTTGTATATATGTCTGCCTGGAACAGGGAAGTTTTACTCTTTATCCAGGAACAGAGCTGTAAAAGGTCAGGCATCTCCAACTGCAGCCTGGCAAGAACAGGGATGAAGGCAAAGAAAGCCTCTTCCAGCAGGTAGTTGTCACCTGGAGAGGAAGAGTCCCAACAGATGGCAGAGGTGAGCGGTCCCCTTTCATAACAAGGACAACCCTTGGCTTAATTAGTCTGGTAACAAAACAATTATGTGGGACTGTGATGTTTTAATTCATGAGCCAAATTAATTTGCCACAAAAGCACTTCTGAACACCTGTCTCTGTACTTCCAACATACTACTTATATGTCACAATCAAGGGAAGTCTGGCTAATTCCTATGTTAGTATTTCAGTTTTGACAGCAACTTTTCTAATAAAATATTGAAATGAGAGAGGGGCATAAGCTTTTGTATGCCCAATCAGCACAGCTGTCAAGAGAATAGTGTTGGCACATGATACAGGATGCTACAGATGTCTTTTTATCCCGCTCCAACCACCCACTTTTATTTCTCTTCCATCATTTTGCACTAGAATTTTTTTTAAAGAACTGAAAAAAAGGTGTGAGCACAATCTGGTTCCTTCTAATTTTTCCCCAATTAAGTGAGGTAGCCAGCAAATTAACACCTGGTAACCTCAATTTCTGGTCAACAGTAGCTTTTCCAGATAAATATTAGCCTTTCAGATTTGCCGTCTTTCTGTTCACCTTCTTCTAAGTTTTTGTGAGCACAATTTGAGTAGCTCATTCATCTGCTTACAGAGAGGTTTCTTTGTTCTTTAAAATGTCTTACCAGATTCTATGGACAAGGACTTTTTGTATTTTCCTTCTGGTTCCAGAAACACCCCATTTTCTTTTCCTCTGAGTATGCTGAGTATGCTTGACTTTATGCATCGTCCCAATATTTCTCTACACTGATGTCCAGAAAGGTGATTTAAGCTTTCTGGATTCTTGGAATCACAATCTGTGCCCAAAATCTGAGGACACAGCATGAAAAATCCATCTTGTTGCCAACATTTTTAACTTCTTGTCCTTCTAGTAACACTTCTGCTTCAGATGAGCAGCTGAAATTTCTGCCCTGAGTTAAATCCAATTCCTCAGTGTTAGTTGTGTGTTACAGGAGAAGCAAACGAGCTCTCAAGGCTTTCAGGATCACTGGTGTGTATGTGAACTTGGCTCTCTCTAGTACTTGAAGCATGAGCAAGAATCCCTCTGCTATTGGCAGAGATGAAACCAGCAGGGTCTTTTCAGCCTCTCTGGAAAGAAGAAGAGAGTCTTGAAAAAGACTTCTCCAGTTCCACTGCTAAATTATGCAGCTGAAAGTGAGGTAACTCTAACACTGGATTAGGTTCAAAAGCTGGTCAAGTTCAAAAACTTCCTGTCACTGGAGAAATGGTCAGTCCCTTCTCAGCTGAAACACCACCTTCATGAAAGGCCATGTACTCCACAGAAGCCTCTTTACTAGTTAGCCTGAATTCTATTCACTGGTTGTGATGCAATAGTAAGCAAAGCTTAAAGTCTCTTTATTATTGCCTAAATGAAAGGATTTTACTGCTTTTTTCCCTCCCACACAAGCTCACCTCTTAAGCATTCATATTAAAATGCAGATTATCAGAAAGAGATTTAGTTTCAAGGGTGTTTTTTCCCATTGATTTTGTCAAATCATATTACTTTTAGAGTTTTAATCTCTTGTATTTTGTATATAAAGACTACTATTAAAATTATCACATTTTAGTTGATGAAATGGTGCCAGGAAGGGTTATGAGTGTTCAAACATGTGAAGGTAGTCCAAGGTGTCTAAAATATTATTCACGTTCCTGGCAAAGAACACATACTTTTGCCCTTGGCATCTGACCAGAATGGTCCAGTGTTGCACTAACTTCTACAATACACAAATACCAGCCAGTAGAGAGTGTAACATTCAGTCATTATCCAAGATCTTTAACACAGATAGTGACAGGGTTATAGTACATTACCTAAACAGGCAATGCAATCCCACGTGTAAAGGTCACTCTGTGAGGTGTTGGTCAATTTATAAATCTTGCCTGAGAAAGCAAACATGGTGCAGAGTTAAAAAATCCTATTTGCCTGCCCTGTCTGGTTCAGAAAAACCCCCATATGGCAAACATGGCATGGTCTGAGGCACAGGGACCCTCACTCTTGAATGGGTTTTTACTCTAGACAAGTCATCTGACTTTACATGTTTTGATTTAACAATTTAAAACCCATGTACAATAATCCCACCTGAGTAATCTGGTAGAGGTCTAAACTTTTCTAAAATATTTGTATTCCAGTTAGAGGAAATCACATTATGGTCATGGTGTTCCAGTAATTGATTAAACAACAGTTCTGGATTAAATGGATTGACACTGTTGTAGCCCAGAAAAGAGAGAAGAGAAGCACCTGGGCAGAAAACAGAACTGCAGCTAGGTATGGGAGACAACACCTTTCCTAATAAAGCAAGGCAGACAAAGAAAACCAAAGTGTACATATGAAACGTACAGAAACTGGAAAACCTCCCTACACAGCTACACGTGTCAAGAGCAGAAAACCATACCCAGAAGGCACTGTTCAGAGAGATGATGGTATTATGGATGATACACTGGAGTAGAAAACCATAATCTAAAATAAACTTCCCAAGTGAAACTGGATATGTCACTTACCGGCCCTATTTACACAACTGCAGAATCCACATAAAACATTTACCCTGAGAAAGCATTGCAGGTCTGTTTGCTGTGCTGGTTTATTTCTGCAATAACTCTCTGCAAAACATTTGGAATACTGAAATGAGAGTGACTGAAACAGTGAAACCACCACTTGACTCTCCCATAACCTAAGCCTGAAATTCAATAGCACAAGTCGGATCTGGGTTTTCAGTCAAAAAAAGGAAAGAAAATACAATGATAATGAAGCAAGACTGTCTGGCTTCTGCTTCTTCATTTCATAATGCCATACTTAATGGCAAAGATACCCATTCCAAAAGCAACTTGACACAAAACCTTTTACCAGTGTTTATAAAGATACCTCCACAATCTATATTGCTACAGAAATCTAAATCCTTAAAACCCTCCTTGAAGTCAAATTCAAATGAAATGCTACAACACACTTATTTCACTTCAGGTGCCTCACTGGGTCAGGTGTAGCAGTTCAGGGATGCTGACAATTCAACACTTCACTGTTTCCCTCATAAACCAGATAAAATCTGAGTTTTATCGTTTACTGCAAAACAACTAAACTAACTGTGACTAAGCACAAGTGGAATACACAATGCAGCTCTTTACTGCAGTCATTCATTTTCCAATCTCACAAAAAATACAAGAAAGTAGTTGTGAAAACTCAAAAAGGGAGCCTGGAGAAGTACAGCAGAACAACCCAACAGTTTTTCCTTTCTAGGGCAGGAACTTTATTACTAAAAGTAAAACTCCTCCAGAGAGCATTCTTCCTTTTTTCTAAGGGCTCAAATGAAGGAATATAGCACAAATGAATAGATTTGAGTCTATTCATTTCCCAGACTATATTTACTCTGAGACAAAACCTGTTTTGAGCTGAGCCAGAATTGACCACACCACATTGTACCCAATTCTGCCAAAGCTTGAAAACTTAGTACTTTTGATAGAAACAGTAAAACCAATGACCTTGTAACCCCTCTCCACACTTCAGCAGTTATGTGAGGCAAAAGATACTCCAGGGCCAGACAGATATTATGTCTTTTTCCTTAAAAGGACTGATCTGGGAAACTTGGCTTCAGAACAGGACAGACCCCTTAGACACTGCATTCTTCATTAATCTTGACATTTGAAGGCAGAGTATTCCTTGTTTTTGAATAGAGGAAAAAGAAAAAAAAACAATGGAATTACTTGGTGATAAATCTTCACAGAAGATAGAGACAGGTGGATAGAGAATTGTCTCCAGCCATTCTCAGTCCCTTAGAACAGTTCCACCACCTTCTCAAGAAGTTCCCCTATGTTCCAGTTTTAGTATGTAAGCAAGGATAAACATAGCTTGTTTAAAACACAGAGTTTGCAAAACAAGATCAATGCATATTTTGCTCCACTGAAACCTCAGGACAGCTTAAATCTAAGCAAGAGAGGTAAAACAACGTGACAGCACTGCTAACAGGGACAGCACATGGTGGCCACAGGACAGGGCAAGCTGGTGTGTACACTTGTCCATACCCCAGACATTAAAAGCTTATCAGGGAGACATTAAGGATGCCAGAAAAAAACCTGACTGATCACTCCTACCTTGTGTGACTGGAGCCTGTGGGAGATGAAGTTAACCTGAAGCAAATGTCACTGCTGGCATTTCATCAATCTCACCCAGACTGCAAAAGCTCGGGAGGCAAAGCAAGACGTGCTTTAAGAGCCTCTTCAGAAAGAGGACAAACACTCTTAGTGCACATGTTTTGAGACCTTCTTCAAGTTTTTTTTCAGCCACACTGGATTAATTGCTTATTTTCTGTGCACCTCACTTTTTCACCTGCTGGGGAAGTAGCTAATACTCTGTGGGTAATTAATGTTTAAGTAATTGAGATAGCTGTGTGGCATACAGGGATGCTGACCTTAAGAAACTGCTACACTACAGGCATCCTGCAACAAAACAACTAACGGTGTAGACAGAAGCAGCAAGTTTAATGACTTGTCAGCACCTTTTACATGGCCTCTTCCCAAAGAGGTGGCACGTTCACATATTCCTGTTCCACAGCAGATCTTAGTTGTTGTAACAAATGCATAAAATCACTGCTAGTAAAATTGCAGTAGACAATATTACACAAAAAACAAGTCCAAGGAAGCCTTATAAAGCATGAAAATACATGTTTGATCAGTACAGAAAGACTAAATTAATAGCTGCTTCTTACACATGCCAAAGGGCTCCCGACCGAGAGACAACAATGAAGTTCAATCCATTATTTGCATTCAAAAAAGTTCCATGTGAACAGAAACATGGAAACATGTGTTTCCAGGGATTCCCAAGATGTAAAACATTCTCCTGTAATTGTATATATAAGAGTCAGAGACTGAAACCCATTAGTATGTTTCCACTAACAAAGCAGAATAAAACAGAACAGCAAATTAAAACTTCAGGGAAATGACCAGCGTCAGTGAACAGCTTAAAATGCTGCTGTGCTGGCATGAAGAGACGAGAGTCCAGAGTAGTCTCCTAAGGAACCAAGAGCAAACTCATTCTTGTCCCTAGTGGTATTTATTCTTATAAGGCTACACTCCTCTTAGTGGAAGTACTTATTTTCCATTGCCTCCTCCATTCAGAACTGGAATTCCTTGCCTTCCCTTACTGGGGTAAAAATGGTTTCAGCAATTTTTTCCTACTGCTTTATGAGTCTATTACCACATGAATAAACAAAGCTTTGCACTGCACATCCATCTTTTAAAAAGAAGCAAAACTAAGACATGCTTTTGCCTCAAAATTTAACAGCCATGGGCTATGCACTCCTGCACATCAGGAGGCTGAGAGTGGGATCTAAAGAGCACAAGTAGATCTAGGGGAGACAAGTTTAATCATAGTTACCTCTGAGGTTTCAAAAGCATTATACATATTGTAGCTCCATCTGCATCCCCATTTGCTAATACACAAATATACAAGACTGGAATCCTGAAGGACTTATAGGTACATTAAGCGATTGTGTCAGAGCACAAACAGCTGTTACAAATTGACAAGAGGGGGAAAAAGTAGTTGATAAAAGCAGGTTCCTTTCGGATTTCAAGTCTACTAATACTGAAAAGTTTTACTACACCATCTAATCTCAGGCTTTTCCAAATTCCCCCCTGCTTCTTCCCTATTGCACAAAACACAGTTAACATAACCGGCACGGCAGGACAGACGGACTCGCCAGGAAAGCCTGGACAACTGCTCACAAACCAGTCTGCCATCCAGGGGTGTAAAACTAGCTTAAAATTATGAAAGAAGGTAAAATTTCAGGGCATTCAAATAGATAATGCAAGGGAGACTAATCCTATTTCACAGTCAGAAAGAAACCAACCTTTAGCACAGATCCACAGCTTAAAGAGCACAAACCGTCACGCGGTGCTGTCACACAAAATCTTTTCTCGGGAAGAGACAAAGGGAGGGATGTAGGCACTGCACCGAGGGATGGGTGTGAGACAGAGACAAAGAGAACTGCCCAGGGTCACCCACCAGCAGCTGAGGAGAAAGAACCAGGGGCACACTCCTCTGGAGAGCCAGGGCAGAAGGTGAGCAAACAGGGCAATCCCAACATTTACAGCCCTGTTTAGACTTCGGAGCTTTCAGGGACTGCAGGAGATAACCTATCCCTTACTTCAACATTATCTAAAGTGAACCCCTTTTTTTATTAACCCTTATTTTTCTGGTTTGCAGGAATCTTTTCCTTTAGGAGCTCTTGGTGAACCATTTGGGCTGCAGAATTTTGGGGACAAAACATTATTTTCATCAGTCCCTTCCTAGGAGGGATGTGCAAGCCAGGTGGACTGAAACACCAAGTGCACATACACCAGAGGCACTTGCACTCTTTGGTTGCTTCCAAGCTCAAAGAACCTGAGCCAGTGCTCAACTGCAGCATAAGAACCAAACCTCCAGCACAGCACGCAGTGACAGAGCTGCTGCCTCAGTGCAGACACAGTTAGGGCAGAGCTGGACCACCTTTGGGAGAATTTTGACAAAGAACTGCCCCAGGAACAGCTCTGGGAGTTACTTCAACAGACTGGGTCAAGAGCAAAGAGAATCTTTTGGTGCAATCTGTCACAACTTCGCACTGCAGACAAGAGAACTTCATGTTCTGTACAGCATCCACACACTGAGTCAGTGCCCCCAGCACAAGCTCCTTCCGCCTCCAAATGCTCTTTACACCATCATTAGACTGGAAAGGTGCAAACAGCACAATTTGTGATGCAAAGGCAACAGCTGATTACTGCATGCAAACTTACAAGGTGAACCAGGAGAAAACAGGGGCAAACAGCAAAAAATCCTAGTCCTTACAGACAATAATAAGAGACTTCAGCTATATTTTAAAATAGGTTGATATTATTTCAGGGTGCAAGTTTAAAAACTGTAGAAGAGTACAAGAAAACTGTTGTGTTGTCAGGAGTAATTACGCTCCAATGATGTAAACTAGGAAAACATTTTCTCTTGCTGGCTGTATAAATCACTTGTGTACTTGGATTCATGGAAAATAAGTTTTTTGTAAAGACTACCTGAAACCCTAACCCTGACACTTCCTTAGCACAAGAGTGATGTCCCAAGAGCAGCCCACACAGTGCCTGTGTTCACACCAACACCACACAAGGACAGGGCTGGTGTGTTTGACCATCCTGGGTTTAATCCAGAACAAGGGGTCCCCCAAGGAAAAATTTAACAAATCAGGGGGGGAAAAAAAGCAGCTGCATTGAACTGCCCCTCCTGCAGCAGTGGATGCCCAGCCCGTGTCAGCAGCCAGGATCACACAATTTATACACATGGGAGTGGTACATGCTCAGCGTCCTCAGGGAGAGGCTCTAAAGGCATTTGCTCAAAGCCTTTTATTAACCATGCCTTGACAGCTCTGCATGGCTTTGGCCAGTGCTGGTCTCCTGCTTGCTGTAGGGAGGAAAGACTTAAGAGGCAGCACCCTTGGGAACAAGCCTCTGCAATGCTTGGTTTGAGAGTGTAAACTGAATGCACAAGACAAAAAAAATGGCTGGTAGAAGCTTTAAATCACTTCTACCAAGCAATACCACTGCTTTATGCACCGGAGTCCGATTATTCTCCGACCTGTTTAACATCATTCCCATTAAGCTGAACTGATGGGGTAGCATGCCCAAAGTCTTAGCAGAAGTTTGGTTCAGAAGACTGAAAACTTATTTTTATTACACTTGAGCTACTTCCTCACTGTAGGAACAACTCCCACACTGATCCCAGACACGATTTTTTTGGTTGTTTTTTTTTTTTTTTTTTCTCCTCGTATCTACAGTGATTCCTTTAAAGTGTAGGACTGCACTGGATGGATACAGCCCGATTTCACTTCTGTCCCCCTTGTGGGTGAGTTAATTGATCACTCATCCACAAGAGGCCAATTCCAACAGTGTCTAGAAGCATTTTATCAGACTCTGCCTTGCCACAAGCCCCATTCTCAAGTCAAGGGAGGGAATGCAATTCCCCTGCCTTAAGGGGATTTAACCACAATTAGCATACAAGAAGAAATCTGATTGCAGCTAAAACACGAAAGAAAGTAAACAAAAGGTAAATGTTTAATGACAGCTGAGATTTCTGCACTTCTGTACTCCTGAGTCTTCTGAAGAAAGGGAAAGATGATGCAGAAAGAAGGATCAGCAGAGGAGTGTAGGACAAGGTAGTTTTAAAGTAAGACTATGACTGCAATATTTTAATAAGTACAGCTCCTAGATATGGTGCAATAAATTCCACTGGAAGCCTTCAATTTACAAAATGTTACTTTAAGTCACTGATTTTAATCTCTTCATGCAGCTGTCATCTGTTTATTATGTGAAATCCAGGCCAAATCTCACTAGTTGACAACAGTTACATTACACCACTACAAATACCTGAATATAAAGCATAACCTATTGACACAGGATAAAAGGCTGAGGTTACATTATTATGCATGGTACACTCCTAGCTTCTTCAATTAAAAAACTCCATGCAATGTATTATCAGTTTAGTGAGGGTTTTTTAAATTGAATTTTGTTTCCTGGTTTGTTTTCTTTCTTTTTTTTTTCTCTTCATTTTTTAAAAACTAATAGCTTCATGGAACACACAGCCAACACTTTCAGATTCCACCCCATGAAAAACTCAAATCTGCCTTGAATAAGACATGAAGGGCAGGAAATGTTTATGTAATTTGTTTCCCATCTAAAAGAAAGCAAGCATAGTCCTCAAAAACTGAACTGAATCAATTCTGGTTACCTTATGCCTCAATTTTAAGAGCAGTCCTTTCTTTACCTACGCAGAAATGACAAGTTGTGGAAACAGCTTTTTCTTTTTAGCTTTCAAATGCTCTCCACCACCACAGTCACTAAATGAGCTGTTTAAACCAAAGGAAATAGGTTGCAGGTGCAGAGTTTCATCAAAAGTTCATTTATCACTACACTTCAAACTCCAAGTGCTTAGCTAAAGGCTCCCATCATATCAGAGCTTCTGTTTTACAGCTACTGCAACATAATCACATTCTCTACTTACCAGTTTTCTGAACGTGGAACCTGGTATTTTTAAAATGTTGACTGGTGAGAGGGGTAGAAACATGCCTGAAAAACTATGAGTACTACAGAAGTGACCATAAAGATTCAAGGCTCTGTTATTTCTCTTTAATATAATCTAAAGTGAGAAACCCAAGTTATAAATCTTATTTTCAGGGGTATTCCAATGCATTAGGAAATATTTATTTCCACTTCATTATTTATAGCAGAAATAGGCAAAGGAAACAAGATGAACATCTACGACTATTTACAGTCTCATAATTTATTCCTGAATGATTCAGCTGTAATGCTATGAAATATTTTGAAATTTCTTGGCTGCCAGTTTTATATATGTTGAAGCAATTTTTTTTAAGTTATGATAATTCCTACGAGAGTCAAAATTAAATCAATACATCTATTAAAATTTATTATCAATTTCAGATGAAAGACTAATACCAGCGTGGAAGCTGCAGCCACTCCAGCTGATTTAGCAGTTTGTTCTTACACCAAGAGCCCAGAGCAGCAGCTGCACCAATCCCTCCTATTCTGATCTGCCAAATATTTCAAGCCTGTGCTAGACAAAACCACACATGGGAGTGAGGGCACTATCCAGGTATCCAGCAGAGAGCAAGGGTCACTCTCTGAGCAAGTTCAGCTGTACCCAGGAGTGCACAGCAGCCCCAGCAGTTTCTGAAACTGCAATACCCAAATGCATTTAATCTGTTTGAGTTTCCAAGCATTTTAGCAACATTATTCTTCAAGTTTTCAAGAGTACCACATTATTTTTGAACTAGCAATTATCTTATTTCCTGTACTCCAGTCTCCAGCAGACCAGGGAAAATTTGCCCATTTTCCTGTGGTCACAACTGCGACCTGTGATCACTTTTTATTTGATCCTCTCAGATGTCAAAAGGCTCAGACAGTGAAAGCCTGGAGCCTTCTGCTTTCATTAATGGGCTGTGTAGTACTAAACAAGGCCCATAAGTGGGGAAAGCTGCATGACAAGTAGCCCTAATACCATAAGAAAGCATAATTGTAAATAACCTATTCTGAAAATTAGCAAACAACATGAGATACTTAACTTCACAGGCCACTCTCAAAACTAAGCAGCTGCTCCAATATATCAAAATACTCCTGAAGAAAACGGTTTAATAAAATTGAGAATTAAGTAACAGCTTGTAATAGGAATATTTTCTTCTCCTGATGTTGTACTAAATACCCCAAATTACTTGGATACAATGAAAGTTCAACCTGGTTTCCTAAGTACATGTTTGTGCCTCTACCACGTAAAGCAGTGCAGTAGTCTGTGCTCAAGAAATTATCTACAACCAGAGAAAGAGCTCAGCATTAGGTTTTCACAAGAAGAGACTTTAGAGTATGAGTTACTTCAGATCAAAATATAAAACAAGACACTTTCTGTCACTGCAGTCACTGTGACAAGTAGTGGAATCCTGTTGCACTTCACAGTAAGACAGCTACCCTGATTCAGAAACTGCACAGACAAGTAAAACAAGAAGGTAATTTGCTAATACCAAGCATAATATGCTAAAAAAAAAATCTAACTTTGCTACTATGAAAAGTCTACAGTTAAGGTCATGCTCAGCATCTGTTCCATAACGGAGTGTTTTATGAACTATGTGCACATCTGATGTACAAGGATAACTCTGGGATTAAGTGCAAGGGAAAACTGCAGTGACCTACAGGGTGTACAAAGGTGCCTCACAATCTAAGTCTGTGCCTTTTTGAAGTACCAATCTCCCCAGGTAATTTGATCTGAATGTAACTAAACCTATTCACAGGACAAGATGTGGGAAATCACATACCTGTAGTCAGCAAAGTGCTAACCACACCACCTAGGAGTATATACACACTGTAAGGATACCCGGCAGTGATGGGGAAGAGGCAGGAAAGATTTAAGAATGAGCTGAGCTTATGGGATGAGGAACTGAACAAGTGTCCCTGACACTTGCAGAGCAAATGACACCACCTTCAGAACGGGATATAACAGACCTGTCACAAACCTAGAAATTACACAAATCTGCATTAATTTTTGAGCCTTCAAACACTTCATGGATGTTTAGAAGAAAGCCCTTCTGAATACTACATCTTTCCTGAATGGAAAACCAGTGGAAAACTTACTTGTCCGGCCTCTGGAGCTACTGTGATAAAAATTACTATTCTACTTGTTTGTAGTCCACATAATACACTATTTTAAAATTACTTTTCTTAGTACTGGGGAAAAACAAAGTCAGGCCATGTTTGACTCTGGCTACCTATGAAGATAATTGCCAAAGACTAATTCCAAAGCTCTGCTGAAATTAAAATGTTAATACATACAAAAAGACAGTATAAAAATTTATCTTAGAAAAAAATCACACACTAACAAATTCCATTTGGAATTCAAGTTTTCTTACTCTGAATTAGAATCTGACCATAAGGCTCCTGTGCTAGGGTGAATGGATGGGGTAGTTACAAAAAGGGAGAAAAAAACACAAAAACTTAAATTAAAACCAAACTAATTCTGCCCTTAATAAATGAGGCTCACATCTGTTTTGAACACTGTTTCGTGCTATTGTGAAATACAGCTACAGGGGACTTATTTCACAAAACAATGCTCCACAGCTTCATTCCCTACAAAGGAAAACATTTAAAAATACACCCTAAGTTCAGTACACAAAGACTTAGCAAAGCTCCCATCCCTCAGAAACGTGGCTGTGGTGTCAGCATCATTTTGCATTCTCACCAAGCACGCTGAGCAGCGATGGGCACAGCCCAAGCACAGATGAGTGTAGCAGCTCAGGATGCTACAAGTTCCTGGGAGATGCAGTGCCCCTGCTGAACTCACTATTCCTGCTGTCAGCAGCTGTGTACCCAGCTGAAGTGCACGCAGGCCAGATTGAGCTGGAGTGCAAAGACAACACTGGCAGCTTTGAAGAAAAATCTATCAGATTCGTGAAAGAGGCAAATATTGCCCAGGATGAGTGTTGCAGGAGAGGCCCACTCACGAACACAGGGAATGAGAATTTTAACTCAGGCTATGGTTTAAATGTAAATCCATGTTTTGCTGTGCACAGATGAGCTCATGTTTTGACAGTGATACGGAGCAAAACCATAAACTGACAATTATGCATCAGTGGACAGAAGTCACAACAACAGGGCAGGACGGGAAGGAAGAGGAAAATGTGTTAGACAGAAAGCAGTGCTTCCAGAAGAAGTTTTACACCTCCACCTGTGAAACAAGAAAATTATGCACTTGCCATTTCAACTGCTTCTGCCTTTTACCCAGGATTCGATTTAAGAATTAAATTACTAGGATAGCCATCTTATTGCCAGCTGCATCCTCCATCTACTGCAAGACAAGCTACAGGCTGGGGCAAATAAAACTACACTGTGCTGGGCTCTCCCAAGACCTCATGCTGACAACTAAAGCTGCCAAGCACAGAGCATCAAGAGCCAAACTGTACTTTTATATCTATACAACAGCCTAAAACCCAGAAAGCAGCTTCCTTTAGACACAGGTGATGCTGAATAAGCCCAACTGATGATAAAAAGAAATACATTGTTTATGACAGCTACCAAAATCCAGAGAGCAGCATATTTTAAATTAGAAGACTCTATCTTCTCATAAAAACAGGTATTTCAAGGACAGCCTGCTTATGCTCCCTAATGAAGTGCAGGTGACATACACAGCTATGATAACATGACTCAGACAAGATGACGGCTCTTCTGACAGTCCTCCAGGTTTTGGAGTAGGAAGAAGGCAGGATAGGAAATTGCAAAAGTGTAAAAGGCTCTTGAAAAATGCAAATGTCTTCCACATTCATGTCCAAAGGTATCCTGGACAGCTGGAGAGATGTCCCATCTGATGGAGCAAGACGAAGTAACCCAAATGCCTACACACTTGTAGGATGACAACTTGCGAGTATCAGAGTTAACAGCACTGACATTCAGACTCTGATTTGTGCCAGTGCTTGCTTACTGCAAAGATGGATGGAGATGACACCTACAGAGGGATTGGGCAACACTGCAGAAGTGAATCAAGGTCACTGTTGTTATGAGTTCATCTCACTTACCCTGCACCGCATTTCTGTCCACATGAACCTACTGCCCCGGGTGTCTGACCATTCACGCTGTGCACAGAACACAACCTGCACCTTACCTTGTCTACTGCAGAAAGCACTCAAAGACTTGTGCTCTGTATCCCTTAGCAAACACACTGCAAGAATTTCATCTTCAGCCAAAAGCCATGCTGAAACCCAAGTGTTGAGGGGAAACACCAGCAAGGAAAGTTAACTCTGATCCACACATCAAAGGGTTTGCTGTGCACAAGCAGCATTACCACAGATACAGCACATTTTAACAGCCTCAATGACATTCCCGGTCCTCAAAAGAAAAGCAGGCTGCCTTTTATTCCCCATCTGGTGGTCATTAACTCTAGAGAACAAACCTCAGAGTACGTCACTAGCACGCCTTCATCCCTCCATTTTGTACACGCTGCTTGTGTTGCAATGAATCATCCCCTTCACATGGATCTCCAAAGAGCTCCAGCTTCCCATTTCCCAAAAGGCTGGATTAAACTGGAGAGTGCTCGTCTGACTCGTAAGGTGCCTTCCTAAGGCAAGTTAAAACCAGTACCTGCCCATCCCAGCTATTTTATCTTTCCAAAAACAGATCTTACTCACACACTCACCAGCATTCACAAACTGGGAGAAGACATAATTTGCTCTTCCTATTGCTCCAGGCTCAATTAGGAGACACTCATAGCAAGGTGGCCGGTATGGTGCAAGAGACTGACGCACCTGATACCAGAATCCTGCACAAAAACCAAGAAGACATTGTCTCCCTACTGCAAATCCAGTGATTTCACTAATTGCAGAACCTTCCTCACAACATTCCTAATTTGTATTGTATAATATTTGTAAAATAATATAGTACCACAGAAAAACATGCCCACCTTAGCTCCTGAGATGAGATATGCATATAACAATATGCTAAAACTGCAGAAGCTCCTCTGTTTTTTTCTTTGTGCTGCCCTTTGATAAACACTTCAGTCTTAAGTTGGAGAAGGAATTAAAAGTCAGAAGCAAGTGTCCAAGATGGAACTGAATCTCTGTCCTAGCCAGGCAGCTTTATATCTATTTCTGTGCTGGAAAAAATCAATCCCACTATGTTCTGGTTTCTCCACCTCTGATAAGAGCATAGTACACACTCTTTCCCCACTGTGTTGCCTATTTAAACAATACGGCCTTAGGACAAGATAACAATAAAGGACCTTAAACCCAGACACAGCATCCATGAGTAACAAAATGTCCCTCCCTGGTGCTTCCTGCCTTCAGCTTCTAAAGTCTCTCTCTTCACATTCAACCCTTCACCCTCATGTCCTGAGCAGAGCACCAAGCACTCCAGACAAGCTGACAGCTGGCAAGGCAGCATTGTACCAAACCAGAACCTGGAATAAGAACTGCCAGCTTATCAGCTACTCATCTCCCTAAGGACAGCACAAACTGCATCCAGCTGCACCTACTGCAGAGCAGATGAAGGAAGACAGCCTTCCTTGGTTATCAGGTCTCTAAAGAACTGCATGTAACAGGGGGTCTGTCTCCTGTCACCACCTGGACTTTTCTCCTCCTAAAACTCTGCTTACAAGTTGTGCCTAAACCCTAACTCCAGAAATCTCTGCCTTTTGCTTAGAAGATCACCACATTTCTCAACTATACCTCCAGCTACTGAAAAATCTGCAACAGACACTGTACTTTAAAGGGAGAAAAAACATTGAAGCATCTTCTCTCCTAAAAGGTCCCTATAAACCACCTCTGCAAAACAAGAAAATGCAACCTCAGAGGAAGGGGAGCAGCTATTTTGACAAGTCTGGCCCTTGTTCAAATACCAGGATAAGCCTTGAGTAGTAAAATATTGCCATCAATAAAAAGTTCAACGAAAGTACATTGCCCTGGCCCTAAAGTACAGGTCATCTATTCCATGTTACATACACAGGAAAAGCTGTTGCAATGTTGTTCAATTGAAAATGTGTACAGAAGTGACAAATGAAAGAAAAAACGTTCTGGATAGCACTCTACAAGTTCATGCTCTCATGTGTCAGAAGCTGTGTTAGGCAACAGAGCAGAGTATGTGACAAATGCCAGGAAAAAATTAAAAAGCTATCTGCACTTGGGGATTGCTCCATTCCTAGGAATTGTTTTTTTTTTACTTTTTAACTATGGAGCCACGTCTCTGGCCAATGTCTAAAAAAACTGTTCTCAAAATTATTCCCCTTAGACACTGCCACACATCTAGCTGCACCAAATTGACATGACATTTCAATGGAAACAAGACAACTTCCAATTTCCTGCTGCATACACTGAGTAGTAGAGTGAGTGCAACACTTCAGAAATGCCAGAGCATTTGGTAAAACTTATTTCAGGGCAGCCAACAGTGGGTTTTAGACAGAAAAGCTGTGTGCAGTTTATGCATGTTCAACACCGGATCTCACATTTCATTTCTTTTTATCATTTATTCTTAAACACAGCGAAATATTCAACGATTGAGGTCCTGGATGCTTGCTGCAAAAATTAGTAACACTATGCAAATCAATGACTGGGATTACAAAATGAGCAATAAGGAATAAAAGCCACCAGGGTCTTATTTTTAGAAAGTCATTGAAAAATAGCATTATGGAAGAAAAATTGACATCTTGAAGAACCAGAACTATGCCTTCATTGAGAATGTAAGAGTATTTCTCCCCCAAATAAAGCTGCACTATGTGCTGAATGCTCTGTGTGTGAAAGAGACTGTCAGCTGTACACTGCAGCTGATAAGTCCTAGCAGGCACTTAGCTAGTCGTCCAAACAACTAAAACATCAGTGTGTTATCAACACTATTCTCATACTAAAGCCAAAAGCACAGCACTGCATTAGCTACTACAAAGAAACTTAACTCCAGCCTGCCCAAAACCAGGACACAAGTATATCCCCACCATGGAACATGAGTTTAATGGACATGGATAAAGATGAGTTACACAGACTGATCAAAATATTTTAGTGAAGCTACAAGTACACTCCAAGCTTTCCTGAGGCAGAAATCAATCTCTCTCCAGTGATGGAAAGATACAGGCAGCTGCAGAATTACTCTGCTGCGAAGCTGAATTCCATGAATGTCCATCTGCCTATACAATGCCCATGCTGGGCAGAATTATGAAGGAAAATCTCCATATTTTGGTGGGCACCATGAGGCTCAGCATTCTGCAATACTGATAGAGGAGGAAGCCATTGTCTTGCTAATACTCCCTAAAAAGCTCCTTCTCTGACGAAGGTATAAGTTAAAAATACATACAGGGACACCCACACAGCTCACAACTGCACAAAGCATATGGCAAGCTTGTGAACATGAACAAATACACTCACGTCAAAAATATCGATAAGGAGCCCAAAAACCTCTACTGATCGGAAGCTCTGTGGGAAGTGACTTTTGTCTCTGAGACTGACAGGAGCATCCAATAAAAACCATTTCCCAAGAGACTGATGCTGTCCTTCTTTACTCTGCCATCATCCCAGAAGTCAACACATTTCAGAAGTCAGCATCTTCAAACTTAGAAAGGGATTTAAGAACTCCAGGTGGAGATGCAGGGTGTTTTTCTTGACAAGCACCTACACTAACTTTCCTGCTGTGCTTCCAGTGATCCTGCACTGCCCCCATCCCATCAAGATAAGCATTTCAGACATTTTCCAGCCCCTGCCTCCAAAGCCTCCCAAGGCAGGAGTAAGGTATGCTCACTGCTGCCCGTCCTTGGGACTCCTTCATATTGAGAACAGGCAGATCCCAAAGCCAGAGCAGCTGTCAGTGCAAGTCATTCTTCCAAACTGAACTACTGCTGCAACCACCTTTGAGAGAAACTGTTCAGACTCCAGCAACAGCCATGAAACAAGGTGAATTTCCCAAGGGTGAAGCAGCAGCAGAGTATTTTATTCTAGCAGAGAAACAGGCCTTGAGATGATGGAAAACATCACCAGAATTCTGTGACAACACTAGAAAATTTGTGAGGCAATTCTTACTTGAACTGCTGTCCTTCTCCTACTCATCTTCCCTCATTACAGAACTCCATCTCTATCATTAGTATTAATAGAGAACTAATTGCCAAGGTCTCCCACGTCTCCAAAAGCATCAAGTCTGATCTCCACTACTTGGAGGATCTCCCAGATTATTGTTTGTTGCAAGGACTGCACAAAACTGTATTTCCTGCCACCACGCCTGCTGACACAGACAGGGATTTAAAAAAAAAATCCCATTTTTTTCCCAAAGAAGTCAGAGAATCATTGATGCTAAGTACATGTTACAAAAGAACAAATTTCAGGAAGACTGACTACTGCTCCACATTCTCCACTACCATTCTCGACTCTGGAGCTCTCACTTGTTCATCAGCTGAGCAGCTACAGAAGTCAAATTTAGAAACCAAATTTCCACTTGAAAACATGCAGGTATGTTCATATTTATGAAGCCAAAACCAATTTTTTAATCCTCCATATACCATGCAGGTCACAAGAATCCAAAATTAACTTCACCCTTTCTTTTCACATCACCTCCTGAAAGTCCTAACTCTCACTGTGACACCGCAAGGTATTACAGCAGTTGACTAAGATCAGGAGTTTAAAAAGCAAGCATTCAAGATGAAAATATTTCCAACTATAAACCTCATTAAATCCACTGGAACTATTTAGCATTTATGTCAGCCAGGACATTTTGAACAAACGCTGTGCTAAAAATACTGTAGTCTCATACACACCGGGAAACCACTACTACAACGTGTTCAGCTGAGCTAGGAAATAGCAGGAGCCTGCAGCAGAAAAGGCTCTCTCTGCTCTGCCTGGAACAGCACTTCCACGCTGTAGTAATTCCAGTGTGCAACCACTGATGGACAGTGGAAGCCACCAGAGCACACACAGAGGAACTCGCTGGAGCAGGCAGCTACTGGCAGAGTAAGGACAACAATAACTGGGAACACTGTTTAAAGGGACTAATCCTACTGCAGCTATGAACTGGGTTTTAAATTTATTTTCTACTGTTTTTTTGAGAAGAGCAGAACAGCACCGAACTCACTGCTGAAGCCACAGCAAGCCCATACCCTTCTCTCATTCCTTGACCAGGAGGAACCATTCTGAAATCTAAAGATGATCCATATTTGAATGCTGACACTGCTGAACAGCTCAGAACAGAGAGTCCTGCAGGGAGAAGGTACAGGTAGATGTGTCATATGCTCTGTCAAAAGGGACAGACCCAGGACAGCAAGATAAAAAACGCTAATTTCAACATCAAGTATCTTCTCTCAGATTTGGAAAGCTAAGACACAGATCTTCAAAATCCCAGGCAGAAGCAGAATATATAACACTAAATAGATTTTGCTCCCATGTTTTGGTGTGAGGCTTTCTATAAAACAGGGAGCAGTATCTATAAAACTGGAAGCCACAAAATCAATTAAATTTCATAAGGCAATAAATATTTGTGAATTCTCTACAGGTTCTACACGGATACAAGAAACTGTATCAGTACAACCAGCTCAAGAGGACTTGAAAGAGAAATTGTCCCATCTTGAAAAGCCACAGGAAAAAAATCTGCAATTATTTCCTAGGTTAAAATATATTTCTCTTAAATAGCCACTGTGACATTAAAGCCCATCCCTGCAGTCTAGTAACAAAAAAGCAGATACACTGTCAGTGCACCACTGATTTTAACAGAACTACAGCAATTTACAACACCAGGAAGAATCTGACCTGGAACCTCCCTCTAACAGGGCAGTGGCTTGTGCTATTTCAGCAGGTATTACTTTAACAGGAATCCAGTGAAATCATTAACAGAGGAATTTGAGTCAATGAGATGTTAAGTACTTGCTATAATTACATATTATTGCAGTTTCTGCTGACAGTGCAACTCAGGAAGTTGGAATTCAATGAACTATCTAACGAATATCTGAAGTCACAGTTGTAAATGGAATTAAATCTCATTTGTACTTGATCACATTTATGAGCTGTGTGCCTAATTTACATGAAGCCATATTAAAAGAGCACACTTCTACACAGGTCCCCTGGTTCAAAATACTTCATGTTTTACAAAGTAAACACAGAAGCCCTGATAACACATTAATAACAGAGAGTGCTTAACACTGGATTGAAAGGAGAAATATCTTAAGAAAACCTGCTAGGAGGAAGAAACACACGGGCCATTAACCCCCAAAACACATCTTCCAGCACATTTAAGTAATTCTGCTGAGTTTTAACAAAAACACAAGTCAGCTGCAGCTCCCAGAAATGCATTCAACTCCCCACTCCTACCAGACACCCATTAAGTTTTAACCTAAATGCTGAATGTGTCAGAACAATTAACACAACAGACCTCAAGGTCTTTAGCAAAGCCCTTCTAAGGCTTCTGCTGGGGAAAATAGATGCAACCAACTTACATAGCATATGATAGTGAAGAACAGCTTACCAACAATATGTTTATTTACATTTCTGAGAAGTGTCATGAATGACAAATTTACTTCAGAGTACTCTCACCTATCACAATCTGAAGACTACCATAGTGTCATATCCTAAAACAAGCCCTGTGAGAGATTGCTGTGAACATACTGAAAATCAATGCAAAAACTAAATTAAGACATTTTGCAGAGATTGGCATCTTAAGTAAAATACTTCTGAAATAAAAAAAAAAAAAAAGAAAAACCGTCAAAAAGAAACCTAAGTGGTTGCAGACTTAAAAACTACCCAAGTATTGTTCTGAGGCTGTGGGCAGCACTTCCCACAATGCAGGCTCACCACCAGCACTGCAGTCTGGAGCGAAGGCAGGGAGCCATGCAAGGAAGGAACAAGCTACAGTCTTTTGGATTCTCAACTCCACGTATCACAGAAAAGGCAAAGGAAATTTTCAGCAGAGATATCAATCTGCACCTAAATACTATTAATTACCTTTTGTACTTTGGATCCCTTGCCAAACGTTTGACATTTAAAGCATTCCTGAGACATGTTCCCAGGGAACTTAAAAGACAGTTTCTCCCTGACATGTCACACACACACAGAGCACAGGCAGTGCCTTCATGCTTCCTAAATCCGTGCAGTTTGTTTAGCACAGTGGCTCTAACAGCAGTGCTAAGGTACACACAGCCCTATGCCAGAAGTGGCCCTGCTCTCCTTCAAAAAACTCTCACCCATCCAGAAGGCGCCAGCAAAGGCAGCAGCAATGAAGCACAAATCTGGTCTCTAACAGACTGTTTCACAACCACTGAGAAATCCTAAAGATCTCTGCTATGTTGCTCTACAGTTTGTTAGCATTTAAATCACCCACACCTCTTATTGCACAGCTCTGTCATACATGAAACATGAATTTAATGCAAAACACAAAACGTGCTGAAATTCCTTAACTTGTAAAGCATTTGGTTCAGCACTCCTGTTATTTAATTTGAATTTCCCTCTTGCTCATCCCTTCATGTTGCCAGCCTGATAAATACACAGATGCCCCATGAGCGCTTGGGCCAACATAAAAAGCCTGCCAGCTCCTGATAAGATACTGCAGCAGTAAGGGCTTAGTTTTTTGGGTTTTTTTTCCCCCAAAAAAAAAACTCACTGTTAAAGCAAGCCCCTCCTTCAAAAATGTTTGAATTCCAGAAGCCACCTCTGTGATGCTGGACAAATTCACACTTGACTCCTGTTAATGCACTGTAATGGTTACTCCAGTGATACTTGACCTCAAATTACATCTTAACATTACTGGCCAAATCAACTGGAAGTAAAAAGCACTACTTGGGGTGATGTCTTCAGCCTCCAAACTGCGCAGTTCTGGATTTTACACAAGTTCTGATCACAGGCTGCTGAGCAGCCAAGGCACTAATAGTAGTTAGTAGAATTTAGTAGTTTTGGAATACAATTTGATTACTTTGCAAACAAAAGTAATTTTTATCTACTGCACCCTGCAAACACAATGGGAGAACTTAAAGTCAAGATAAATTGCTTTTAGTCTCAACACTGCCCTCAGTAGTAAGAGGTGGTTACATCCAACCTGAGTAACAAAGCTCTTAAAGGCAAAACTCAATAGAATCCAAATTTGTGGAGGTAGGGACATTTTCAGTATCCAAGCTGTAGTTGGAAACAACAGTTTTGGACTCCATTTCCCTTCTGGATGCTGAAGACTGCAAGGATGTTACCTGCAGAAAAGGCTGGCTGTATCAGCACATTGCTCTCAGCATGGTCTGCAAACAGGCACTGCTAGGACTGAACATGGAAAATACTTTGCAATGCGTACGAATACTAAAAATACAGCTAACGTAAAAAAAAATACCAACTACAGCCAAACAGGGGGGAGAACCTGGATATTGAAATGCAATGCAATTACTCAAGCTGGAATTTGCCCAGGACACTGTTGTTCAGAGTGATCTGGCTATTTAATGACAAGAAATAGCCAGGAACATGTACTTACTGCTGGCACCCCCTCTCATACCCAACAATACTCTGCTATCAATGAAACGGGTGTGTAACCAGACCCAGGCTCCAGCTACAACCAGGCTGCACTGTGGTGACCTGCAATGGGCACATCCACCCAACCTATTGCAGCTGCAACTGCAACCTACTGCAGCTGCAACTTGTGTGACCACAACCCGAGGCAGTATGTCCACTGACCCAGATAGAAACATTAATAACAACAGGAAGTTTCCAAGTGCTTAAGCTGCCCTATTAGTGATACACTAGCCAAAAGTCACCCCAAACACTCTTTATTAACAAAAATGTTTACTGCTACTACATCAACACTTAGAATGAGTCAGTACCAGCCCCCAGGAAAAACCTTCCTTCCCCCAAATGTGAAGTACAGGAGGCCTAAAAGGAGAGTTTGGCTCTACTGTTTAGTGCTGCCTGACCATAATCAAAGTACAAACCAATTCTAAACATCTTGGGATGGGGGGGAACCAGCACATTTGGGATTCCTATTCCCCTAATCTTTGCCATTAAACAAGATCAAAACAAGAAAATAAGAGCAAGAGCTTCAGTGCTCTGCCTGAAGTAGAACTGCTGTTCTCGCATACACGCGTGACAATTCCTGATGCACCAGTGCAAAGAACTCCTGTGCAGAGGAAACAAGGCCCAGAGCAAGCAGAGGTGACAGATTTTCAGGGAGATCAAGGGTGGTCACAAGGTCAGAGAGTCCAGTGTCTATTCAGCATTATTCCCACAGCAAGACTAACAGGGTTACACGTACCTTCCAGTGCTGAAAAGGGTTTTGGGGCCTCTAATCAATGACAATGATGTTACATGACTGCCACAAATAATTACAGTAGGAGGGAAAGGGTGCTGATCCCTACACTGGTATGGATTTGCTGGGTGCGCTTGATTTACCAGGAGTTCAGTTTTTTCATCAAGGTGTCTTACTTTGAATTTCTGTATTGAATTCCTTCAACACATGGTAGAAATAAAAACCACAGGAGTTTTAAGAGCTCTATGACTAAAACTCTTAGAAGAATAAAGCAGCACATGGTCACAATATAGGAGAAAAATCCCTCTGAAAGGTTCACTTGAAGATGGAGTCAAAAGGTGAAATATGCATCACTTCCTCTATGTACAACAGAACTAAATAACTAAAGCTTACCAGGGAGTATTTTTCCCTAAGTCAATATGATCTTTAGATGAAGCAAGTATTTTTCAGCACAAGAAAGCTACAAGCATTCCTATATAAGCTTATATTTAAATTGCTTCAACAGTTACACTCGTACTTATTGGGAAATCCACTGCACCCTTTTTTCCTGATAAGAATTATTCATAGAGCCCAGCTATAAATTCAGAATGGAAATAAAGAGTTCAAAACCTGCATATTTGACACTGTCTGCTCCCTGCTGCACACACACAATCACATTCCAATGAACTGACAGAAGGAAAGGTGCTCGCAAGCGTAGATCTGTAAATATTTACATGCAGTAGCCTACAAGGCAACCAGGCACGTGGACATCATCCAGAAAAGCATTCTAAAAATTAGTGTAACTATAAATCAGGCAGATATTTTCAACCAACTTTTTTGTCCTCTACCATTTCAGCAGTCAGGGGACAGCTCAGAGCTCCTCACACATCCCAGTGACAGTAAAACACACACAGAAAGGTTGGTTGTATACCCTCAACTCCCCTTCAACCTACTTAAGCCCTTCAATTTGACAACTATCAAGTAAGGCAGGCTTGCAATCAGCTTGCTTCCTATAAAAATGAATAAATTATCAGAAAAAGTTAGCAGTCATCAGGCTGATTAGAAAAGACAATATTGTATGTCTGTGTGTATATAGATATATATATAGGAACATAAATATACATATAGACAGATATGCATATATATTCATATATAAATAGATACATATACAAAAAATGTATATGTATGTGTGTATATATATATGTGTGTATATATATATATGTATATATATAGTAGACTACAGGACTCTTGTAAATGTTTCTGAACAAAATGAAGTTAGCTTGCAAAGTCCCTGAAGTGATGCTGTCTACCTTTCTGGAATTGTCTACACTATGGTCTGTTAGGTTTTTTTAAAGTAGGTCTTTATTTTAATTTTAAAAAACCCATCTAACAAGGCAAAGTCACATCACTTAAATAGCCAGGAAAAAAAACATAAGACTGATCTTAAAATGGATACAGCAGCTTCTTTTAGAGAGCAACATGTTGCAATCACCTTTCATTTTAGGGGAAGGAAGGGATTCCCCCAAAGGAACAGAGACGGGGAGCAGTGGGGGGAGGGAGCCTGCGATTAAAAAAAAAAAAAAAGAAGGCGACTTGGGATTTTTAATTTTTTTTTTAAGCTAAAAACTTTGCTTTCCCCTCGGTTACAAGGGGCTGGTGCCGGGGATGGCGGCCCGGTGCCTCTGCAGAGGCGGCTCGGCGGCAGCTCGGGGAGGAGAAGGAGAGAAAAGCCACAGAGAGAGAGAGAGAGAAAAAGAAAATGGCGCAGAGACTAAGTCCCGACCGTCGACAAGGCGACTTTCCAGGGAGGAATCGGGGCCCAAAGGCGACCCCGGCAGAGCCGCTGCGCTCGGATCGGGGCCCTGCGGTGCCCCCACTCGGGGCGGCGGGGGTCGGGGGCGGCCGATCCCGGCGGGAAAGGGGCGCTTGAGGCAGCTCGATGGGAACAATGGGGCCGGTGAGCGCGGAGCCGGGACTTAGTCTCTGGGACGCCATGTCTGTGCGAGGGGCGCGCCGGGGCCGCACTCACCGTTCGCTCGGAAATCCGCCTCGATCTGCGGGGAGAGCACACACGGACACACCGTCAGCACGCCCGGCTCCGCGCCGCTCCGGGGGACCCCCACCCCCGCCCTCACCCTCATTTTTAGGGGAATTAAATACTAAATGAGGAAAGCCCGGCGCGATGCGGAAGGTGATGGGGGAACCGGTGAAGCGCCTCCCCGGCCCCCGCACAGCTCATGAGAGGAGCCCTGCCGAGCCCCCCAAAGGGCAGCGAGCCGGGGAAGCGTGGCAGCCGCCCCCTCCCCTTCTCAGCCCAGCCCGGGGGTCACACGCGGGTCCCCGCTCCCACCGTCCCCCATCCCACCGCGGGGGCACAGCTGGGCTGACAGGGCTCTGCCCAGAGTCATGGGGGCGGCCGCAGGCACGGTCCCCCAGCTGGGGTTACGGGGGGCGGCGAGCGGCCGGCCCAGGGCCGGCACGGGGAGATGCGAGCACCGCAGCGGGGGTCCCCCGGGAGCGCGCCCCGCGGGCGGCCACGGGGCGCTCACCTGGGAATCGTTGTGCAGCTGGTCCCCGCTCATGCCGGAGGCGCGGGCAGCCGGGCGGAGCGGGAGGAGCGGCGGGCAGAGAAGCGCCGGGCGGAGCGGGACGCGGGGAGCGCAGCGCGGTTGTGTAACAGACTAAGTCCCGCTTTCGGCGCTCTGCGCATGCGCGGCACCTTTTAAAGCGGCGGGGCGAGGCCTGGCGGGCTAGGGGCGGGACGCGGCCGCGCGCGTATTTGCATCCGAACCACGCCCCCAGAGCCGGCATGATTTGCATGCAGGCCACGCCCCGCCGGCGTGACCGCTCCGACCCGCTACCCCCCACCATGCTCTACGCCGGCTCGCTGCTTTACATATCCGGTTCCGCCCCTTCCTCTCCCTTCTCCAATGGCGCGGCAAAACCGGGCGCTCATTTACATGCAAAGCCCCGCCCCCTTCCCGCGGCTGCCCGGCCCGGTGCATTGTGTAAGAACTCGTGCCGCTCCGTGCGCGCAGCGCGCATGCGCTGCCTCTCCGCCCCGCCGGCTGTATTTGCATCCAAGCCCCGCCCCCGCCCGCAGGCCCCGCCCCCGGGGCCGCATGGCGGGCGGGCTGCTCTGAGGGGCGGCGCTGCCCGCGGTAACCCCACAGTGACAGCCCCCGCGGCTGTGGGGCCCTCGGGGCTTCTCCTGAGGTGCCGCCGCGCCAGACCCCCCCACGGACACCGGCTCATGGGCAGTCAGAGCATGTCCTAGTGAGAGGAGGCGAGCGGGTGCGCGCACCTGTCCCGCGGACCCCTCGTTATCAGGCTGTGTTATCTGTGCCTGACCCTCGCTGTCGGTCACCGCACCAGGCTGGAGTGCGGAGGTGCACGAACCACGGGGGGGGTTGCAGATCAGGCAGGTTTGGGCTCACTTGACTCCTTTAAGTCAAGGACAGCACTGGTGCATTGCATACAAGAGCATTAAAAAGGGATCAGCCCGCAAGGTTTTTCTTCTGGCAAAGCAGAGTCTTAATTTTTTTTTTCTTCTGCAAAAAAAAAAAAAAAAAAGGAGAGTAAAAGGGGGCCAAAGCTTTATTTTCTTTTAGGTAGTGTGATAATGAAACACGTACCTGCCTAGAAAAACACCCCTCCTTCCTCATCCCAAACCTGAAGACATTTATTTCTGTTCCGCAGCAGCTCTTATAAACGGGTTTTCTTGTCGGTGTACTAAATGGCAGGTTTAGTATGCATGGCTGGTACGTGTCTCACAGGACTGCCTCCAGTCTTCTTGGAGCTTCCATCCTCTGCTGCAACACAGACTGTACCTTTCCTCAGCTTCTTTACACAACCAGAGCTTTGATTTGACACTAAAATAACCTGGCGCTGCCAGGCTATCTGAAGAGATACATCAAAATGTAAGCAGTGACAGCAGCCACCTATTTGCACTGCATATTTATATCCTGCAAAGGGAAAACTCTGTCACTTTCTTACCGTCTTCAGAAGAGGATCTGAGGACTTCCTTTTTTTACCGAGAGCAGGCAAATATTTCTGGAGCTGTTTATTATGCAAACTGCTTTAGTCACTCTTAGATTTTTAAATATAAACATAATGAAAGGGCTGTTTCAGACATCAGGAAGAGGTGTCTCACAAGAATGAGGTAAAAGCCGGCTTTGCCCTGGGTTTGAGCCCCTCATTCCTACCATCCAGGCCTGCAGGGCTGTGCCTTTTGAGACAGCCTGGGAGCGGGCTGGCACCTCCTGCTTCCAACATTAGAAATTCCTAAAAGCTCTTCCTTTGAAGCAGCAATTTCACTTTAAACCTCACATCTTTGTCTCCCCAAGAAGCCCTTTCTCAGGTGCCTGCCACAAGAAAGGGACCCGCCACCACCCCCGGCACGCTGCAGCTGCAGCCAGCCCTGTGCAGGGGAAGGCAGCCCGGCCCCTTCCAGCAGCTGCCACCTTCGCAGGCGTTTGCCAGCACGTCTGCTTGCAAAGCACAGCCCCCGAAACCGGCACACGAGAGGTTTTAGCGCTGTGCTGCCGGCAGGAGCCTGCTGACAGCCGGGTGGGAGAGCTCGGAAGGAGCTGGGAGCTTCCCAGTTTGGTATCTCAGGTCCTGACTCCCGCGGCAGCAGTGCCAGAGCCATTAGTGACGAGCAAAGCCTTGTGCTCGAATGTCAAACACCTCTCACTCCACGGAGGGAACCTGCAGCCGAGACAGCAGCTTCGAGCTGCCTCCCAGGAGTCGCTTCCCACCTGCTACACGGAGCCTCCTTCTCTGGAGCTACTCGAAACCCACCTGAACACAAACCTGTGTAACCTGCTGTAGGAGGCTGGACTGGGTGTTCCCAGAGGCGCCTCCCAAACCCAGCCACTCCGTGCGATGCTTTTTGTCCCCAGGCTTCCATAGGGTTATCCTGGAGCCTGCAGGGAGCCCCTGCTCTACTGTCAGAACCCAAGAGGCAGGGAAATATACAGCTTGTTCAAAACACATTAAACTGTAACACCTGTGTGGCCCCATCTGTTGCAACGAGCTGTATGATAAAAAACCTTCTGGTCTCCAGACGTATAACCTGCAGCACCACCGTCCAGGAGGCTGAACCTCCCTCACCCCCTTCCTCGCTGGCATCCCTTGGGACACGGGAAGCTCTGCCAAAGGAGAGGAAGGCTCGTTTAGGACACACTACTCTACAACCCTGGGAAGGTGTCGTGGCCCCAAAACCTGCCAGAGAAGCATTTGGATGCTTCTCCCTCTCAAGCCCAGGGGATTCTTGGAGTTGTCCTACGTGGGAGTTGGACTCAGTGATCCTTGCGCGTCCCTTCCAGCTCGGGAGATTCTGATTCTAAGCAGCCCTTTCCACGGTGGAGACTGGCAGTGAAGGGGTTAACGTGCTTGGACCTGCTTCCCTGGCGAGGCTGTGCACAACCCATCAAGATAAATGGGGGAAGTTCGCACCTCGGAGTGCTGTGATCTCTCTGCAGGGCTCCCTGGGACCAGTACATCACCATCGGGTTAATGTAGCCTAGGTGATTGCCTGCAAAAAGAAACAGCTGGAAACTATGTGTTTAAATTAAATAATAAATCACCCAGGATACAAAACCAGTAGAAAAGCCTCCAGTTCTTTTTCCTGGTGAATAGTAAGATTCGATTTATCTGGTGCACTGGGCCTCACGCTGTGCTCAGGGTGCATATTCTGGGAGAGGGAGGTGGGTGCTCTTTTCCTGGCCAGCTTTGCAGTCCTGTATCAGGATGGGATCCTACACTGTGCTCCAGCCTGAGTCCCCACTCTTCTGCACGGACCAACACAAGGCAAGAAACCTCGATATCCAAACCCCTAAACCCTCCACAGGCCTCTTTCCAAGCCTTGCTCCTAGACTCAGGTGAAGCCATCTTCATTGTGTTCCTTCAGTTAATTCTCCTTTCTATTTAACTTGATTATATGATGCATTTCAAGTTTGAAAGTGAAACAAAACTGGTAATTAAATATGCTCATATCTCGGTATTTTTAATTACAATATCAAAAGTTCAGGCCTTAAGAGCACAACACTGCCAACTCATTCAATTTTATTAGCAGTTCCACAGACCCAAGTTCACTTGTTTAGTTTTCCTTTATATAATTTTGTAAAAATCTCTACTTTTGTCAGAGGCAGAGGCCAGTTTCTAGTGTTTATGTTTTAGGAGAAAAAAAAACCCAACAAAAGCCCTCCATCTGAATATGAAACAAATGCATTTTGTTTGTGAAGAGGTAGCGAAGAATCAAAACACACAAAACACATTTAAACCCCAAAATCTAATTTTTAAAGGCCTGTAATGATGCTTTTAGTCTCAGTTCATTTGTAAGAGCTATGGTTTGGATATTTCTATCACTACTGTACATTTTTTTCACAGCCAGAGACCTGCCTGATGTGCAGGATTCCCAACTGGCGTCATCCTCTAAACCTGCTGTCTCTAAAACCAAGTGACACTGGTACAAAATAAGAACAGTCAGATATATGACTCCCCACTCATTTTTCATTAGCATGACCTGCTCAAAACACTCATACTTATTATGTACTGTCGGATGCATTGAAACTAAATGATCTCAGTGCTCTGAAAGAAATGCACTTTAATAAACTGCAGCAATTGTTCACAGTTTTATATGTAAGGCAAGGGAGCAAATTAAGCAGAACCAGCAGATACGATTGTAAGTGGGAGCTTTCAAAGGTCAGTCTTAATTACCGAGTTTCACCTGGGATGGGAGAAGCTTGCTGAAGTCCTGGGAAATTACCAGTCAGAAAGCAATAGCTGGTATCACTTGAACTTCATTATGTCCCCATTTGCCTTGGTTAAGGGAAACAGCAGTGGCAGAGAGGCTGGTGTAATGGAAAGGAGAACATTCAGATCACAATCCAAGGAGCATGTTCCTGGATTTTCAGCTAACATTCCCAAGCACATACACACACATCTGCCATGATGGTTTGTGACTGCTGCATGGCCAGTGTGCAACACCAAACGCAGTCAGGCACATACATCCCCCTCTGTGCCTCATTGCCTTCCTGCTCCTAGCAAATAAAAGTGACTCTCCTGCTTGAGAAAACAATGAGAAGCCCATAAACAACACCTTGCTTCAGCCCGGCTCCTCATTTTGCCGTGCAGAGCAGTCAGTGCCCGGTGTTTGGAGATTGCCCCACCGCGGGGCTCCCGGCAGCAAAGCGTGGGCGCTTTGGGAGCCCCGGAGCACGTGAGAAAAGCCACCCTTGCATAACGCGGCAGGCGTGGGAGGCAATAGGATGGCTCTTTTAGAGCGTTCACATGTTGCAAATATAGCTGAGATAAGGAACCATTTCATAGAATCTGTGCCCCTGGAATGAATTTCTCATGAATTTAGGCTAGCTGGTTTCACTTTTATCCCCTGTAGTTGATTTCAGTGGCTGTTTCTCACACTGACATAATTCTGTGATGCAGATTCCTGACATTGCAAGGAAAAGTGTCCAAGCATTTTTATTCACATCAGAACTGCTATTAAAAAATACCCAGAGTTAAATTTGGTACCCACAGTTAATAAATGGCTCTCCTTCACAGTACAATGAGATAATATTTCCCCTGTCTACAGTTTTCCATCCAAAGGAGAGAAGAATCCCCATTTTGGGAAAGAAACTGCTCACTTGGAGTGTTTCCATTTCTGGAGTTGCGCCATGTGGAGAATGCTGGGCCCAACTCCAGGAGATCCAAGCAGCCTAAACCCATCCAAAACCCACAGGAGCTCTGATACTTGTCACTCCAAGTGCCAGTCCAGACGTATCCCAGAGACTGGCCCTGCTGAACTCGGGAACACTTTAGAAAAGGAGCCTTTAAAGACTTTGCTCGAGTCAGTGGCAAGCACTGAAAATTCAGCAGAGACTCTTGGCACAGCTTCCCTGTGACGTGCCAGTTGCCATCCCCCTTCTGTCCCATGCCAAAAATCTGCTTTTAGCTGGAGGGCTCTGAGACAGCCTAAACTCAGCATAGCCTGGAAAACTCAGTGGAAGAGAGCCCTGCAAAATGTGGGGAACTAACCTTAAGCTGTCTTGCCCTCCAGGCTGGAGAGGAGTCCGGCCAAACGTGGGTGCAATCCATGAGGTGTGAATTGCTCACGCCTTAGTCAGGAGGTGACATGTGGCCCCATTAATGCTTTGGTGGCCCCATGCAGGGGGAAGGAGAGCCCTGTGCTCGCAGGGCTGCTCGATTCCTGCTCTGGCACACCTTTCTCTTGGTGTGTGTGCTCACTGAACCACTGCTTTCTCACGGCAGAGATGGCCCCAGGAGTGCTGTGTCCTGCTTGGTGCACCCAGCTGTCTGGGGGATCCCACCCTGCACTCCTTCCAGCACAGTCCTTGGACAGCCAGAAAAGCTGTGGCAGCTCTTCCCGAGTGCCTCAGCTCTCTTCTGCAGCTATTCCCGAGCTCTGGATAGACCTGGCACCCTCGTGGCACAAAAAGAAAATAAACCAGAAGGTCTTTTGCGAGTTGACACTTGGTAAAGGTGATAGAGAGACCAAACCTCCTTTTGGGGTTCTAAGCCTCTTACTTAAGGAGGGTGTGTTGTAGGTTACCCTCGTTTTGGCCTCTCTGTGCTTCAACTCATCATCTGGCAGGTGAGGCTTGTGGTTCCTCCCTGCCAGTGGAGGTGAAGGGGTGAGAAATGCAGGTGTGGGATCCTCTGCTGACACAAAGTAGTGGGGGCATTTTCAGGTCTGAGCTAATCAGCCTGATTTGTACTCCCATTACTGAGCAGTTGTAGCTCAAAGTGGGGTCTGTTAAGGTCTCTCCTCTCCCTGGAGGCAGGTTAGCTCTTAGCATCCCCTCCCAGGCCATCAGACTGTGCCTGAGTCCAAACTAGGTGCAAATCCTTGGGTTAACATCAGCACGTGGTGAACAGTTGGCAGAGGCAAGTGCAGAACATGTCAGGGCTGCTCATTCAGGGCAGGGCTGCTAGGGCTCACCCCACGGAGCAAACCCAGCAGCACCTGCACCGTGGGTGCTGACCATGAATTCCATGTCACAGCTGGATGCAAAGTTCACACACAGCATCACAACAGGCTGCAGAGGTTTTGGAGGGATGTTAGTGTCTAAGCCTAGGGCTGTCCTGCTGTCAGGCTAAGACAGCTGGCTCTGAAAATCCAATGATCAAATCTGTATGTTAGATAGCCCTGCTTAAAAATGCCCATATCACTGGCTTTAAATATATTTATCATGGTTTTTGCTGGAACATAAATCTTTCCTAACGTAACTTGCAATGTTTGTATTGTAGCAGAGCTACGAAAGCCAAAGCATGAACCCTTGATCAGGAAATCCACCAAAACCTCAAGTGGAAATAACTACTCTAATGTAATTTTGTCAAGGAGGAAGTAATGAAGATACTTCATAAAGAAACAATAATCAATTTCAAATAATGAATGAAAATAATGATGAAACTGATTTTTAAAATAATGAGGCTTTTGGCTTTTTGGCTTTTATTTTTAAAAGAGGGTTATTATCTTCATTGGAATTTAGATTTTTAAGCTCTCTAAACCCTTCTGGAACATTAAGAAATATTTCTACGTCCTGTAGAGCTCTTGATAAAATGTGAGATGAATATTGTCAAAGCCAAGGATTTCATACCTCCTTTCAAAAATCCCTAGCCTAGAAATAATGAGACTAGATTTAAAATAATAAATGTAACTTTCTGTTTAAATTCTTTGCCCTGATGTCTTGGAGGTGCTTTTTATTATAATTTATTAAAATGAGGTGGAATAGAAACATAGACATGATCTGCTCAATATAGCTGCACTGATTTAACACAGCAGCAAATCAGTTTAATTAGTTCAGTGATTAGACCTTACGTGAGCACTTCTCCATGCTAAGGGAAACTTACACTGCAGGTGAATTACATCTTTGGGTCAGAGAAACAAACTGCTGGCTTAATAACAACAACAACAATAATAACGACAATAACAATGACAACAACAATGTTTTTCCTTTAATACAGATTTTTTTCTGGATGAAGCCAGAAAATGGGCAGGTAAGTGGTGAGGAGGGAAGTTGCAATCACCCGCTGTGTCAAGGTGGTAGGATAAACTTATGGTGGTAACCTCTAAACCCTGTTCAACAACATGTCCTTGTCTGGTTGGGCAAGGTGGAGCAAGGCAAAACACGCAGATCATAACTACAAAAATGATTGTCCAGCAGATCGAGTCCTTGGTCTGCACCATCTGTGTCTGACTCAACATTTGTGTCGATAGGGAGAGAGATAGACAGGCAAAAATCATCATTGCTTTAGAGAGCTCAGGTGCTGTGGAGACAGCTCAGAGATGTGGATAAGCAGCTATCTAAAATGGTATTTAACCTAATCTAAGGCCTCTGTCCGATGCTGATGACAATGCTCATCTTTTGCTACTGCTCCCAGAACAACAGGAGCTCTGTGCAAGCAGCCCCTGGTGTCTGCTTGGAGCAGGGGGTAGAGCTGGTCTGGGCACACACACAAGCAGCTGGCAGCAGGATCAGCCCTTCTCAGGACAGTGAGCTTTTCTTAGTGTGCCTGAGGGTTTCTTGCATGCAGCCCCAAGACCTCCTGGCAGCAGGCTGTGACACAGATAGCAAATGACTTCCTAAGGCTTTTGTCAGGGTAGTGCACCTCTGAATTCCTCACGGAGATATGTGAGTATTAACTCTTGGTAATAAAGCAAGGGTGTGCAGATGCAATTATAAGGAGAGGCTTAGCCAGCTCTAAGTACTTGGTTTGAAATATAGGCTTAAATATCTTTCTGTAGGGTTGGTATAAACAGTGTGTTTGTAGGAAAGCAGCCTGGTGGCAAAGCAAAGCCTAGCTTGTATCACGGCCCAGCCCAGTGGATGTGAAGAAGCCTTAAAAAATAAATTAATGTTACAAGGAACTCATGGGAAAGTGTCACTTCAGAGTCTGGAGCTGGAGTGGGAAGACAGAAATAGCTGTTTTCTCCAGCTGTTGGTCTCCCTGAGTTCTTGCTGCTGTGGACTGGGGCACATATTTCCCTTCAGGCACACAGGAGAGGCTCCATGAGCCCATTGCAGCTGCTGCAGCCAGGTTCTGTGGCTCCGAGGGGAGCAGCCAGCAGGGACTTTGTGGGGGAGATAGGAGGAGGAAGAAAGGTTCTGGAGAGGATGGAGATGCAACTGCTGTCTGCTTCCAGGCACCAAGTGAGAACCCACCCATGTGGGACCAGCTCCTTTCTCATCTCCAAGCTGGGCCACAGCTCTGGGTGCTGCTGTCCCCCTTTTCCAAGACCCTCCAGATGCAGCAGAAGGAAGAGAGTTGGAGATGGGGCTGTAGAGCCATGAAATATCACAGAGCAGCAATTTCCATTCATTTTGCCCATGAAGACCACAGCCCCTGCAGTGCTGGGAACTGTTTTTTGATGATCATACTTAGAGCAATCAAGATGCAGAAGAAATAAATGCGAATACACTGGGCCAGCTGCTGGCGCAATGCTGAGCCAAAGCCACCCTGAAAGCAGCAAGAAAGGTTACGGTTCACAGAGCTCCAGGAAGGGTCCCAAGCCAGACTTGCAGAGGGGAGGGGACACATGACACCGGAGCAGCTACTCACTTCCAGTGTGGTCTGGAAGCACAGGGTGAAATCCTGGCTCCTGGGAAGCTGTGAATGCTGAGCATCAACACCAGCAGAAAACGTCTGAGGTGTAAGAGAGCTCAGTGTCTGAGTGACAGGATCCTGATGAGCCCTGACCTGGCTCAGAGTGGTGCTGGAAGGGTTTTCCCAGGAGGATGGGCAGAGCTCTTGGGCACACAAGGTGTTGGGCAAGTGAACAAGCTGTCACTGTCAGGTTTACACGATGTGCCTCGAGCGGGTGATGCTGCTGAGCGCTTTGCCAGCTCCGTGTCTTCTTTTTGCACGGAGTGTGTTGAAATCAGCCATCCTTCATCTGTGTTGTGTTAGCTGCTGGTAAAAACACAAAGCGTGGTGGTGCAGAAGGGCTGCAGGCCAGCTGCTTGAATTGCCTGCATGCCTGAGGTCCCAGTGTGATCCCAGTGGGGATGCCTCTCTCCCAGGAAAGCCTTTGGATGGCTGGAGTTTCCAGCCCAGTGTAGCAGAGGGAAGCAGCACCAAGTCAGCCTGTGCTGCTGCATCAGGGGTGAGGACTCAGGAGCTGTTTCCCATGCAGTGGTGCCAGCTGGCAACCTGGCACAGGCAGCTCACGAGTTGTAATCCAAAATAGTTCCCAACAAGTGGGCATGGGGCCAGGCTGGGGCTGGGAGGGGAGCATGGCACCGTGCCCTCTGTGGGGTGCAGGCTGTGCACCCCAAAGCTCTGCCATCCCCATCCTGTGCTGCTCCTGATGGCAGAGAAATCCTGCTGTGCCTCCTCCGCGGAGTGAGACACCCAGGCTGGCAGGGACTGCTGTCACCAGAGCAGGGCACTCATTCATAAATCCAGCACTGGCCAGGATGGGGCTTAGGGGAGGAGTTGGGAACGGAGCAGGGAACAGGGACTGCTTTGTTGGGATGGAGCTGGCCTGGAGAGCGCGTGTGCACGGATGGAGCTGGGGGAAGAGGATCGGTGGCTTTGTGGTGGAAAGCTCATGGTCAGCTGCTGCTTGCACTGCTCGTGGCATGGCTCAGCCCACCCGTGGCTCCCAGCAGCACCCTGAGCCCCTGCCTGGGGTCAGCACATCCCAACCTATGCTCTGTTCTTCCCAGAGCAGGCCTGGGAAGGGCTCACAGAGGGGAATGGTGGGAAAACCCCCTTATGCCAGCACACAGGACAAACCCCAGACACTGCAGGCTCTTCTGGCTGCTCGCCTGCTTGAGGGTGCTCCTCAAGGCCTCCGTTTCCCCAGCTGTAAAATGGAAAGGGTGATGCTATCTCCTTGAAGGGTTTCAGAGGGAAAATCCTGCAGGAAAAGCTGACAAGGACAGGAGCTGCCATCAGCATTGCTGGCCCTGAGGGAGGATGGGGATGGGTTCTGAACAAGGTGAGAGGGTCCCAGCTGGCAGAGAGTGGCAGCCCAGAGCTTGGCAGCAGCTCATGGGTGCTGGGCAGAGAGTGGGGCAAGTTCTGCCAGTGCCCACGGCCATCAGCAGTGCCCACAATGCCTGCAAGGACCTAATCCACATCACACACGGCACTGTGACACCTGCAAGGTGTGAGTGGAGTCACTGGGGCCCATACAGCTCCTGGGTGCAGCACCTGGCCCAGGCATTCCAGCATCATCCCCCTCCTCACTGAGATGGACCAGATAACTGTGATTTCATCAAGGATGGACTCTGGGATATTCCCAAACCCCACCACATCACCGTTGTACTCTGCCTCTCTGCCTCACCCTGCTCTGCTCACACTGCTCCAGCAGCCCTGGAGTTACTCCTGATTTACACCTCATCTGGCCTCATTTTTTTTCTCCTTCCTACCAAATTGCTGGCGTGTGTCTGAGATCCAATTATTTTCGTGACCATTATAAAAACTAATAAACTTCAGCAAAGCCTCTGGAAGCCCCATTGCTGTGTTTGTACATCTGTATGGTCACCAGGGCAGGAAGCATTAGAGCTGTCAGCACATCCAGGCCCATACAGGCCCCCCCAGGACTGCCAGCCGTGGTCATAGTGCTCAGCACCATGTACTGCAACTGCCTGATAGGTAAATTAAATATAATGAACTTGATCCGCACCAACCCAAATTGCTGTGAGCAAGAGAGCTGGGGGGAAAGGGCTCTGGGAAGGGCTTTCTGCTTCAGCCAGAGAATTACTGCTGGCCCCTGAGCATAAATTCACATCTGTGGGTGAGAAGGTGCTTTTGCCCTTTCTGTTCAGTCTACTCCTGTCTCATGTACCAGTGTCAGTGTGACTGTGTCCCATCACACCCCTGTCCTGAGGCAGGGATGGGGACGTGGCCCTGGGAGCAGCTGATGGTCACGGTCACCAACAAAGGCAGGAGATGCCCCAAATACAAGTGCAGTGGCTTGGAAATCTCCTCAGCCCTCAGTTCCATGACCTTTGAGGCCTCCAGTCTCTGATTAGCATGGGCTTTGTGCTCCAAGGAGCTTTGCTGGGTCCTAGTGGAAGCCCCCGAGCCTGGCTGCCTCCCCCTGCCATGGGCTAAGTGCTGCCCTTCCATCAGTGCTGGAGCAGCTCCTTCTTGCCATGGTGGCACCACGAGCTGGCTCAGCCACGAGTGATGTGCACTCACAGGTCCTGCCCTCCGTCCTCCACCCGCCTGTGCATAGCCCATGGTGGCACTGCACACTAGAAAGTGAATTTTCGGGGCCACACCTTGAAATGGGCAGCTCAGATTTGTTTCTGAATTACTGTGCCTGGCTTGCTCTCTTGAATTGGGGTTGGGGGGCTGTGGGAGGTGGGGGTGGTTCTGGAGAGTAGAAATCTCGAGGTTTTATGACACTGGTGAGGCTGTCTGTCCTCCAATTGCCCTGATCACCTCCCCCTGCCTCATGCCGAGGTAAACGAGAGGAAACGTCCCGGGACAAGGGAGAGGCTGCGAGACTGTGTGGGGGCACAGGGCTGAGCTGCATCGCCTTCTCTGCCTTGATGCATGAACTCCTTTTCTGCTGCTCTCTGCTGCACCCTTCTGTGGCAGGGCTGCAGGACTGATCTGCCCTGTTAGCAGCTCCATCAGCAGCCCCCAGCCTTGGGAACCAGCAATAAGGAGCAACAGCAAAGCATTAACATGTCTCTGGTCTCTCCTGATAATTAAAGAGCCCTGCAGATGAGCAGGTTGAATTGTCCCATGTGTGCCTGCTGAATTCTTCCACCACTTGCCAGCAGAGGAGCCTGCCTTGTCAGTGCTTGCAGCTGACAGCACCTGCTTGGATTTTCATGTTTTTAGACTGGTCATTTTTAGAATTCAAAAGTTGCAGCCCATTTAATTTTTTTACGTTTCATTCATCTTGGCAACTGAAAATAGCCTGAGCAGTTTCAGATCCTTTTTTTGTTCTTTGTTTTTTAAATCATCAGTTTCATTCTCAGACCATATCTTTGCTGAAAAAAAAAAGTCTTCAGTTTAAGAGATGTGTCTTGGTTCAAAAGCTACTGGTAGAATGGCCCAAAAAAGTGCCACCTCCATGTGCTCTGTGACCATAAATCCTGACCATAAACCCTAGATTCTCCCACCGGTAGCCAAACTGATCCTAAGTGATCAGTGTCAAAGGGCTCATTTTTCCAATTCAGAAATGGATTAGATATTGTGCTTCTGAATTTCCAGGATACTCACCACAGGACCAGGGTGTGGGGCTGTGTCTGTTTGGGGTTACCTCGTGCACGGGATGAAGGCAGCCCTGTGGCTCTGGGCTCACACAAGCCCAAATCTCTGCACCCCAGTCCCCCTCCTCTGCCCTGGACTCACACAGACTGCATGAAGTATCTGACTAAAAATGAAAACTGAGTGATAGATACTGTGATTTCAGATTAAAGTGTATTATCCATGTGCATTTGTGCAAAGGCCACAAGACACAGCAGCAAATGCTCAGCACTGTGACATCAGGAAAGGGAAGGGAAGGGAAGGGAAGGGAAGGGAAGGGAAGGGAAGGGAA